>CM067298.1:32865741-33279184 GCA_034231615.1 Meghimatium bilineatum
GAACGGGAATCTTTAATACCAGATACTATTTCTGCTGATGAATTTCCACTGAGTTTGATGGATATTTTCAAACCTCCAATTCTCTTCTCTGTGTTGACCTTCTTGTCTGTCTGCTGCTCTAATACTTCATCTCTATCAAGAGTTTCCATCTCATCCTCATCAAGGACATAATCACCATCATGTTCATCACTTTGATATTCTTCTGTTGAATCACCACTGAGTTCACTAGCACTAAGGCTGGACCTATTTTTCCTCTTACGGGTCTTCTTATCTACAATATCAACAGACTGAGATATTCCACTGTAATTTGAATCTGCTTGGAGTTCAATAAGCCTCATAGCATTGGCTTTTGATTTACGACTGGAACTTCGACGAGGTGTCAAGTCTGAGCTTGAAGTCTTAGATTTAGACAGCTGTCGTGTTTTACGTTTACTAGGTAGGGTTTCACTTAAATATGCTTCATTTTCATAATCTTGCAGCTCTGATACTTCAGCACTCTGTGTATCTGTATCTGGACTATGATCATCACTTTTTATACTGTTATCAAAAACATCTGATTGCTGGATTTTCAACTTCTTTTTGACCGGTTTTTTACGTTGTTTAGATTGAAAACCGGAAGCTTTTCGTTTCTTACGCTTTGTAGATTTGGTTTTGTTGGTAGTAGGGATAGCAAGAAAATCTTCACTATTCTGACTTGGAATATCCAAATTTTGATTCCAGTGTTTATTTTCCTCAGTGTGCTCTTTGTCAATGCTGACTGTATCACTATTATTGTCACTACTGTTCAAGACAATCTGAAAATTATCACTAGCCGAAACACACGTTTCTGCTATTTCATTATCCAATAAATTATCGTTTTGTTTTAGAATTGGCTCTGTCCCATCAATTGATTCAGCAATTGTATTATTAATATGAGACTGACTTGTGATAGATCCTAATACTGGCAAAGTGGCACTACTGCTTGAATCACATGTAACAGTATCTACCGGAAATATTACTGAATTAGCATCACTAGTGTTTGTGTGAACATCCTCACTCAATTTCATTCCAGTTGTAATAATTGTGCTCTTTTCAGGAGCATGACTAAGCTCATCTTGCTCCTGTACACAGGTTGCATCAAAGGGCACATCAATAGAACTATTCAATATGTTCTTATTTTCTGCCAGTTCTGTTGCAGCTGAATCTCCTGATAATTTATTTGAGGATATAAGTGTTTCACTGTCCAATGATGTGGGTGGCACAAAAGAAAATAATGACACGTCTCTGCCATAAAAATTTGACTTTTTGGGTGTACTTTTAACTGGTTTGATCATTTTCTCATCAGAAGTGACATGTAATGTAAGCTGTGACTGGTTTTTTTCAGTCAAATGTGTGGTATTAACCTCATTGAGAACATCCACTGGATGGGCCTGATCTTTAGTCAATAAGGCTTGAATAAGTGATGATTTATCACTAGTGATAGAATCACATGAAGAAGCAACCTCAGCACCATTTTGACTAGATTCTTTCAAGCTTATTCCCTTGGCTACTTTTGAACCAAATGCAGTTGTCATATCTAAGGGCACATCTGATGGACTTGGCAACAAATTTGACACACTTACATTTAGTGAATGTGCTGGCTCAGAATATGAATCCTGCATGATGTCAGAAGAAAAGGGGTCTGGTTTTTCCGAGATATAATTAAAGATGTCTGCTTGATCTAAGGATGAAAGCAAAGGAAATGTGGCTGATGGAATTTCATGAGATTCCCTTAGGAACAGTTCAGCAACTCTTCCAGAGTTCTGACCAGAGTTGGACAGATTTGGTTGATCTATATCTGCAGCTGGAGGTGAAACAGGAGAATAACTGCCAGAGGATTCAAGTGATGGCACATCAGTTGAAATGGCCAGAGATTTGGGCACTGCTGGTTTACTAGCATGCACTACCTTCTTTGACATGTTCATATGTTGAGTGAATTGTTGTGAGATGTTATTCTGTTGTGAATTTACAGTTGACATTTGAGAATAACCATCAAGGGGAATGGAAGCCATGCTACTAGTCGGTAATGAAAAATGCATTTTAGGGAGACTTGTATTATCAAATGGTGCTGTCAATTTTGTGTTCCCTTTCAACAATAACAATTGATCCTGTCTAGTATTTTGTACAACACGTGGTGTATCTTGTGGTAAACAATGTCTTAATGATTCCTGAGGCTCAGACATACGTGACCCCATACCAGCAACCGATGGATCTAATGACAACAAGTGAGACCATGCAGAACGTTCATTGGATGCAGATAGATGCTCTGGCTGGTGTAGACGTGTCGATGATGAAAGACTAAATTGTTGAAGAGCTGATGGTGGTACTGTTTGGGAACTTTGCCCAATGTGAGGAACTGGCTCCACTGTGAAGAAAATAAACATGTTATGTTATGTAAACAATATTATGAATGAACTATGCAAACAAGAACATACATTAACCTAACAGAAAAAAAATATTTCTATCAGTCTTGAAATGAAGGAATGCAATGAACTAAGAGGGTGAATGATAAATAAATTAGGCAGTAACAACTAACATTTCAACACCGTTTGGAAAAGTGAGTCTACATTTTGACAAAATAATTTGTTACCAATTAAGGGATAAGTAAT
Organism: Meghimatium bilineatum; assembly: GCA_034231615.1. Lineage (NCBI taxonomy): Eukaryota > Metazoa > Mollusca > Gastropoda > Stylommatophora > Philomycidae > Meghimatium > Meghimatium bilineatum. The sequence continues at coordinate 32,868,369 of CM067298.1, forward strand.
GATAGAAAAATAAAGTAGATCATCATCATCAAGTGTTGTCGTCTCCGCAACAAAGGTTGGCTGCAACAGACCTCCAACATCCTGTTTTGGTGGTGCACTCTGCTAGACTGTAAACTGTCCATCTTGTGATGTTACTTGTATCTCTGCCTGCCTCTTGCTCGCTTCCCTTCGACTTTACCCTCAAGTAAGGTCTTCAACAAGGTGTCAAGTCTTTTAGTGTCCAAAATATTTTATTTGCTTCATCTTTATTTCTCTTAATAATTCTTTCTTCATATTAAGTCTTGTTAAAACCTCTTTGTTTGTTTTCTTCTCTTTCCATGCTGTTCTTCCTATTCTTCTATATATCCACATCTGAAAGGGTTGATGCCTTTTAATTGTTTGTTTAGTGTCCATGTTTTGGGCCATACATTAATATAGAATAAATGTAGCATTTTATAATTCTCATTTTTAACCTTGTAATTTGTTAGAAGTTAATATTTTTCTGTCATTGAAAGTACTTTTAGCCAGTAGATACTTTTAAAGTAGATACCAGTAATTAAAATAAATAATTAACATTAGATTAGTAAAATTATAAATGATAATTATCACAGCCATTGAAAAGTAGATTGAGAGAAGTTAAAATGAAATGTCCCACCGAAGACGGATGTGTCGGGCCATTGGCGCAAATAAAACGGCGATCGACGCATTTCAATTCTCTGGACTACATCCTGCTTGGAATCTAGTAGGACCATTGTCCTGCTACAAGGGAGATCCAGTGGAAGTTAGTTTGAGAATGAATGCGGAAGAAGAAAAATGAAATGTGCACCATCTGTATTGTACTAAGGAAACACCTTGTTTGCTATCAGATTCCTCTTTGATTTTCCAAGCACATTTCATAGGATTTACATGGAGCCCATGCATACCTCAGGGTGAATTATGATGCAAAATACTCATTACAAATAGAGTTCACATGTGAAGGGATTAAGCTAAAATGAGGCAAATAGTGGATGAGGAGTGCTGAGGATATTGTTAATTAGATGTGTGCACCCAATGGCATTGACCTAGGTGAAGATTCACATTATTATTATACTTAACTTTATAATACTTAAGCAATGCTCCCATCACTCAAAGAGAACAGCAAGCAGGTTTTAGTCATAACAGGTCATGCACAAACCAGATAGAAACTCTACGCATAGTAGTGGAGCAAAACAGAATGGAATTCATCAATATATACATGATTAGCAAACCGTCAGTGAGAACACAATGACTCGTAGTAAAATGGAGAGTTTTCTGAAGACGACTACTAGTAATATTAAACAACAAAGGAAAAAAAAAACATTAAATTTGCTACAACCAAAATTTGTGGCATCACAAATAAGAAATAAGTCCCGATAGAGGAAATTTCTTCTTCTGCGTTTGTTCACAAACTCCTGGTTTACAGCAATGCTGCGATATCTGCGCCTTTCGGCTTGACACATCCGACTTTAGTATGGCTTTGGGTCATGATGACTCTATATGGGATGGGTCAGCCAACTCCATCCCATAACTTCCTTAGTTGTCTCTTACAACATGCATGGAATGTAAACAGTGTTGCTATTCTTTGCTCTCCTCTCAGGCCCTGGCAGCACAGGGGCAAATAGATGAAATGAAAAGAAGAAACATCAAAATACTAGGACTAGCAGATACAAAGATTAAAGACAGGCTAAAAGAAACTATATCAAAATTACACGTTCCTAGACAGTGGAGTTGGCCCAATTTCTAGAGCAAAGCACAGGGTGGGATTTTTCGTCAACCCAATAATTGCTAAGAACATAGTTCAAGTTACACAGCAGAATGAACGATCAATGGCAGTCACTATTACAATAGACCATGTAAACACAACATTTAATCAGGCCTGTACCCATGTAACACACCAACAACGAAAATAAAAGAGAGGAATTTTTTGAGGATGTAAACAGATTAATAAATAACAGCAACAATAAAGATGATCCATATATTTTGGGAGATTTTAAAGCACATCTTGGTGCAAAAAGAGAAGGAATAGAGGAATATAAAGGACCTTTCGGGGACACAAGAAACAAGATTAACGACAACGGTTATAAACTAATAGATACATGCATCCAGCACAACCTCTTTATAACGAACACCTTCTTTAAACATAGACAGTCACAAGTGTACGCATGATATAAATGAAACAGCTTGGAATGCAAGAGCCAGATAGACTTTATACTCACAAAAATGAAACAAAAGGTGAAAAATAACAGATGTAAAAGTAATACCTAACATGTGTGCAGATATTGACCATAAGGCAGTAATAATAACAGTCAAAACAAACAGTGAAAAATAACAAGCACAAGAAAAACACAAAGCACCAAGGACAACTAGATATACAGAAATTGAAAGAACTAAACATACGCGAAAAATATATCCAGGAAGTAACGAAGAATCCACAAAGCTACTAGAAAACACTCAGCACATTGAAGAAAAATGGAAAGATTTCAAAAATGCCATCATACAAACAGCAGGAAACATATGCGGATATAAAAATCATAAAGGCATGAAACAAAAAAATTACAGCTTGGTGGACAGAATAGGTAAAGAACACAACGAAAGAATAAAATAAAATACAAGCAAAATGCATGAAGATTACTTAAACATACAAAACAGCCAAGATTAACACCAAGAAAATCATCAAATCTGCAAAAGATAAGTCATGGCAAGAATATAAAGAAATTATTAATATGAATAGACAAAATGCACCAAAGATGTTCTACAAGTACAAAACATGAGATGTAAAAAAGACACGAACTAATAGAAATAATGAACATGGCAACATACTAAATAGGTCCCAAGAAATCATGGAAAGATGGAAAAATTACTTCAATCAACTGTTAAACTTAAAGGAAGGAGAAGTGATTACAACAATAAATACAATAGAAGAAGACTTAGAATCTGGTCGGTAGCTTGACTCGCTTTTTTGGGGGGTTTCTTACGGACTGGGATGATGACATCTGCATGCCATAAGTCTGGAATTCTACCAGTTCTCCATGACTGGTTGAAGATGGTACAGAGCTTGTTTCTATTGATTGGCTCTAGGTTCCTGATCATATCATCGATTATGCCAATCTTTCCTGGGGATATTTTTTGGCTTTTAGTTTTCCTATGGTACCATTAGTTCTGCAATGGTAAAATGTGTCTTCATGCATGGCTCTGGATTTTGATGCTTCAGTTTTCTTTTAATATCTTATTTAACTTCTTTATATGTATATGAGAGTGTTGTGCGTTCTTCTTTATAGAAGTCAGCTAACATGTTTGCTGCCATTTTCCTGTGTGAAATTTTCCCTCTTTTTTATGACAGTCTTGTAGTGTGGATTCTTTGTTTCATCATTTAGAGTTCTTGTACGGTTTCATAGTTTGCTTGTGTCTTTGGTCATGTTTAGGCTGCTGGTTTTTTCGGGCCAGCTCTTTTGAATCTGTTTTCTTTTGCTCATTGAACATGTGTTTTATTTAATTATGTCGCTTTCTGTTTTCTACTGTAGGGTTTTGCTCCATTGCATCATTCAGCTCGTTATGAAATTGTTCTAGGGTCTCACTCTAATACTGCTTGTATTCTCTTCGTCTGCCCCTGTCATTCTGGTTGTCTAACTATAAGTATGTTTAAGGAACAGTGAAATGAGATTATTGAACTTAAGTATGTGTAAGGAGATCACAAAAGAAAAAGAGGAAGACCAAGAGAGACTAACAACCATTAAAGAGGGTATGACTATGGGTCTCAACAACATACAAGAACACATCAGCATCACATTGCTCGAACTTGAGAGATCTAGTTTCTGCCCTATGCACTGCTTCCGCGCTGAAGGAACATACATGGATGTGTAAGGATCAGTAGGAAACAATGAAATGAAATTTAAATAAACAGCTTATTGGTATTTTAAGTAAACAAACTAACTATATCTTACAAAAATTTTAGTAGCATACCATATACAGAATTTAGGGATCGAAAAGAATTTTTTGGCTGTAGTTATTTTCTTGTACTGGTATATATCTTACAACTGAATAGAACTGAGATCTATGCACCCAGGAGGCCACTAATGATGCTCATTACATTAGCAGACAAGAGTATCCACAGCAGAGCACTTAGACAGAAGCTCTAATGGTGACTCCAAGTATTTTAAAAACTCAATGAAACGGTCATCTTTCAACTTTGTGAAAGTACATGAAATTGAACAGTCATCTAGAGCAGTTCTTCTCAATCTTTGTGAGACTGTGGCCAGGTAAAAATTACCTATATAAAGGTCCAGTCCAAACAAATTATATATTCTCATAAATAACTTTAAAATTCAAGAAGCTCTCACTGCCTGGTAGTTTGTGAAGCACTGATCTAAAGCACAGATCTGGCTCGTTGTCCCTGAGGTTCACACTATGTTTTTTAAAATGTACAATATTAAGACAGCTTACAAATTATTTGTTAAGAATAAAATATGGTTACCTGCAGAAAATGTTTGTAAAGCTCTATGGGACATGAAATCATGTATAGACTGAGCACTCATAGGTTGATTATAGACCTGGGTTGAGAAACTGGGATGAAGAGAGCTCAGGTGCTGCTGGTTCATCCAAGGCTCCAGCGGCAAGCCATTGAGCCCATCTTGATTGTGATTATCATCCATAGCCTGCAACTTGCAAACAGCAGACAATTTTACTTTTATTGATTCACCTTCTCTTGCTGAACTCTGTGTCTGACCTATTTTTATCACACAAAGACAGTATATAGAAAAGAAAGGAATTATTGATCAGAAGACAAGAAGCTCAGATAATTTCATGTTAGCTTATGATTTATCTAAACACATAAATACTGCACTTATATAGAGTGTAACAAACATTAAATTCAATTACTGAAAGAACATGAAGAAAAGATACCAGCATACGACTACCACTAAATATACAAAACAGTGTTAACTGTTATGAAGAACATAAAAATAACAGAAGAAATTCACAACAGAGTATTTTATTTTAAAATAAAAATATTTGATACAAGAATTAATAAATACTGTTCAGTAATGATACAGCATAAAGTGTTTAATTGCATTTATTATCTTCAAGTAAAATATAACAAAAACAACATTAAGATGCTGATGATAAAAGTGAAAGTCAGTGTGTTTCAGAGAATGGAGGTGGCAGACAATTTGGTATTGGAAGTTTCTTGATTTATGGATATTTCTTTTAGGGTGATGTAGTTGTTGTCACAGCTGGGTCTGTTTTTCAGAATATGTGGGGTTCATGTAACGGTCAGGGATAGAATTATGAGAAAAGGCAGCAATGCTTTTGCCTTGGTAGTACAACTATAGAGATTCTGGTGGTAACCAAGGTGATTGACTAGCTGGAATCTTCTTATGCATTCCTTCTCAAAATTGTGCAGATCAACTGGTTGTAGTCTGGTCATTCTCAAAATTGTGCAGATCAGCAGGTTGTAGTCTGGTCATCATAAAAATTGTACAGATAAGCAGGTTGTAGTCTGGTCATCGTAAAATTGTGCAGATCAACTGGTTGTAGTCTTGTTATTCTCAAAATTATGCAGATCAGCAGGTTGTAGTCTGGAGTTTGTTTTGTCATGATATAGAGCTTAGCTGTGATATCTAGACTTATCTGTTTGACTTCCAGGCCCACAGATAAGGGAGGGGTGTTCAAACACCCCCACCCCCTTTGCAAATTGGAGCATGACTTGAGTTTAGTCCTAGAAACTGGGCCAAAAGGTGAGCGGGAAAAAAACAACTCTTCCCATAGCAATTTTTTGCAAGAAGGTGATGAAATTTGTGTCAAAAGGCAGTCACAGAGTATGAAAATGAACAAATGCCTTTTTTTTAAAGATTTTTTTTTACAACCCATCCCTTAGGAAGATCATATCTATGGCTTGCTGACCAATGTGGCTTCTGGGTAACGTAAAACTAGGTTAGAGGTGAAACAACATAACAGAAAATATATAAAACACACCCAAAAATATGTGAAACAAGATAGAGAAATGAAAGAACATCATTATATCCTTCATACACCTGGGGGGGGGGGGGCATTCATTCCAAAAGATTCAATCATGCCACATTGATATATATAGCGGTTCTTAAACACATAATGGGTCCGGTCATCTGAAAAGCATGACTTAATCACCGTCACCTGAATATCCTGGCCACCGTGCTGGCCTGTGGAGGAGAAAGTATGTTGTTTTGTTTATAGGGACAGAGTACATATGGGGCAACCTAAGTACAATTAAATCAATTCTCTATACCTTTTTGACTCTTTCCTCATGTATTTATCCATTTATTTTTTTAATCTCCCATAATATGTTGTTTGACTTGACAACTTGATTTGGAACCAGTATAACTGCACTGGGAGCATTTCCATATATTCTCAGCTCTCCTGTCCATCAGCCATCTATGACTCAGTGTTCCTGTCAGTTGTGTATTCTTTGAATTCTTTTCAGGTATGAGGCCTTTTTCTTTTGAAAGTGAGATGGTGTCAAGTCATTCAGATGTGACCGAGATTTATATGTCAGATGCTACTTCTTCTTCTTCTGTGTTCATTCTTAAACTCCTGCAGATTAGCAGGATGTAGTCCGGAGAATGGAATGCGTTGTGTCATGGTTTACAGCATTGCTGCGATATTTGCGCCTTTCAGCCTGACACATCCGACTTCAGCATGGCTTTGGGTCACTGGCCCTATATGGGATGGGACAGCCAACTCCATCCCATAACTTCCTTAGTCGCCTTTTACGACATGCATGGAAGGTAAATAGTGTTGCTATTCTTTGCTTCCCTTTCGGGCCCCGGCAACACACGGGCGAAGATGCTAATGATAGTGACCTAGATATCAGTGAAAATTGTAATACTATGGAAGAATTAGGAGGAAACAATTATCAAGTTTTCCCATGGTTTAGAGTTAATGGAACTGAACTGGATAGAGGTGATCCCTATTCACTCAAGGAAATAACTGGACCTAAGCACATGCCCACAGATAACAGTCCTCCTGTGGCATAAACATATTTAGAGTTTGTTTTTTTAATGTAGCTTTAATTGAACTGTTTGTCAAAGAAACAAACAAGTCAAATCTAGCCAGATAATTGATGCATGTGAAGGAGTGTCAAAGATCCCAAACAACAAAGAAAAAGATTGCTATATTTTTGTAGCAACACGAAAATTCTAGAGGAAGAAAATTAAGCCTTACGATGGATAGCAAATATCAGAAGGGAGTCCATTGTCCATATCCCCCAAACATAAATGTAGATGGGGTGCAAAGGGAACGCATTGCTCTAGGCGGACCCAGGGTTAGCAGATAACCAAGATCCCAAATGTACCTCCACGCGGTGCACCCTGGAAACAGAAAAACAGCAGCTCGAGCTAATTCTGGCCAAATCTTTTGGGGATCGTGTCCAAGAATGTGGGGGTAGCAGATGGAAAGAGATTTGACTGCACAAGAGACAGACAATATCTCCGACACCACCAGCATCACCACATATAGTGACACTGTCGACATACAGTGAAGCTAGTCAGTCCAGTCCGAACATTGGAGTGGCGGCCAATGTAAAATGCACGTAAAGGTAGATGCATGGCGAGAGACAAATAGATTTCATACCGTGTACAATGAAACAATGAAAGGGCAGAACAGCGCTAGAGGGCAGCGCGAACTGCATATAGAAAGTGAAAAGTCTCTAGGAAAGGGGAACTACAAGCTCCGTCAGCTCGAGACGAGCATCTAGTTACCTGTGTTCCTTACAGGCAGAGACCCAGACCCATTCATTGGCGTCTGGTAAAGCAAGAAGACCTAATCCAACTCTAATGTCGAGCCTTCCTAAACCGGAAATATGCTCGCGAAGAGAAAGGGTTCTGTACTCGATGCAAGAAAGGGACAACGATGGTAGTCCTGGTCCAACTCTACTGTCAAGGTTTCCTATACCGGAAGTACACTTGCAGAGAGAAAGGGTTCCGTACCCGATAGGCTCAGGCACAAAAGGGACAACGATTTAGCCCTGGCCCAACTCTACTGTCAGGTTTTTCTACACCGAAAATACACTTGAAGAGAGAAAGGGTTCAGTACCTGATGAGCTCAGGCGCTATTGGGACAAGGACGCTCAGCTCGAGAACGCCTTGCTCTCAAACGCGTGGTGTGAGACTCGAACTTGGACAAGGGGTACACAATGTCGGTGAATGACACCTCGGCTAAGAGGGCGAAAGAGCCAGGGTACAACTCCTCTGTTGAGTTCTCCCCCTTAAGGAAACAGGCTCACGGATGAGAAGCGGTTCAGTACCCAATGGGCACAGGCACAGCACGTCCAATTACACAAGGCAAGTTCATAGACAGTGGAACACCTTGTGCGAGTCAAACGAGAGCAGAAATCGTCTGGGAGAAAAGTTGCCACTACGCGTGCCTGGAGACAGATAGGAGGGTTACAGGCTAAGGGTATCCCACCCGAATTGTCAAGGCATGCCGAAATTGGATGTGCTAGGCCTACAAGGCGCATAACGGTGGCACAACGTAATCACGCTCCCGGCGGAAATCGCACGGATATCCGTGATGGTTACAATGGAGCGAACGCAAAACAAACAAACAAACATAAATGTAGATATAACTTGTTTATAATTTTCAGACAAAATAAATATTTTATTTCATGAGTTAGATGTGTTTTGGGCTAAAATCTGTCACAGGTTGGACATGTAAAAAAATGAATTACCCTATGCAAATTAGATGACCTAATTTATATGTGCATTTTCAATTTTCAGAAGTTCATAGAATGGTACCTCAATATATTATGTCCAAGAATATAGGCCCCAAATACTTTTAACCATGTTTAAACCTAGTTTTTATGTTTTAAAAGGATTTTCAAAAATGGGCCCATGTCCTCTTTTTTCCCCCCTGGAAATGGCTCAGTATTTTTGGCAGCAGAAGCATTATTATGCTACTTCCTCAAAGGGTTAATGTGCAAGATGTAACAATTTTTTTAAAGTAGATTGACAACCTCACCTTTTCAGAGTGTACAATAAGTGGCTATAAGAGGCACAGTCACATGAAGTATAAATTCCATTGCAACCAACCTTCCTGATCTAGTACAAAGACAAAGTTGAGTGATCTTTCTCTTCCACAAAAGAATTAATTAATAAATAAAAGTAGGCCTACCCAGTACAATTAGTTGTCACTTAGGCCTACTACATCAGAACATCAAGACTGATCATATATTAATATTAGTATTATTAAGCCTACAGTACAGTACAGACTCCTACATTACGAATTTATTACTCTATCTATGCACTGTGGCCCTTGTTTGCCTTGTGATGTCAGGGGTAGAAGAATTCTCTGAAGAGAGAGTTCTTGTGTGCTTTTTGTAAGCTTGTTCCTGTGGCTTCTTTGATTTCTGTGGTCCATCATTTATATGGTCTACCTCTGGCTTTATAGTCATGATGTCTATGTGTCATGGCCATCTGTGGCATGCTGTTTGTTGGTAGGCTGGAAGTATGTGAAAATCACTTTATCTGTTGTCCTTTGATCTGTTCCAATACTGGTATTGTTTTGGTTATCTGTCTTATGTTATCATTTCTAATGATTCAAATTCTATCTCTTAATGCCACTCCAAGTATTCTTTGTAGAAATATCATTTCTCCTGTCACTATTTTTCTTTTGTCTTGTGCTGTCATTGCCCAGGTTTGGCACTGCTAACATTGTGATGGGATAATAATACTGTCTTGTATAATGTGTGTCTATGTTTACATTTTTGTTCTTAAAAATATGTGGCACCTGTCACAGGATAATAGTACTGACCTACTGACCAGACAAGGTCTTTAGTAAATAATAATGGCTGTCACACCGTGAAACAAGATTTGTATTTAGATGTACAATGGGGTAAACCATTACAACTGAGGTATACTCACTCTGGGTGCTAAAGATAATGTTTAGTTAAATTACATGGACAGAACGATATCAGGCTTACCAAGTCACTTCTTTGAGCATTCGTCATTTAATACTTCACTGTGACATTTGATTTAGTTTCGAGGTATTCCCTAACCTTTACATTCTGATAATTTTGCAATGCGCATTGAGAGTTGAACTGGTTTTTAGTTTTGAAGGTGAATATATTATTATTATCATTGAGGGGGGAAACCCTATTATTATTACTCAAAATAATTAAATAATTGCAAATCATATTAATCTAGTTCAAGAGTTAATGGAGCATGCGCAAATGGCAGTAGGGTAAAAGGCAGAAAAAATTAATTTCAAGCGCCTGGAGGATTGCAACACAGTAACGGACAGAAAACATGACCGGCGCTGCGATATACAATTTTGTCTCTGATTGTTGGAAAGCATATGACAACTTAAATGATGATGGTAACGTACATATGACAGTTAATTATAGTGTGCAGATTCATAATTCAGAAACTGGGGCACACACAAACACTATTAGGGTTTATGGGGTCTTGTTAAAAGATAATTAAGGAATCAGGGGAGGAGATGCACAGGACAATTTCATGCCTATCTGTGTGAATATATGTGGAGGAAAAGACATCTGAAGTCGCCAGATATTTTCATGGATTTCTGATTTGGTATTAAAGTTTATCCGCCATGCAATGATGAATAAGGTAAGTGTTTCGTTTAATATACCAGTTTACATTTTTAACTAACCAGAGGAAAATTGTTATTATCTACGGTCACTGTGCTATAAATAGCACACTATTTTCATGTTTAAGCAGACATTGTCACAGAGTTCCGCGAGAAAACCAATCACTGCGACGTGTGCAGTGACGTCACACTCCGCCAACTGCCAAGCGATTGTATGCCGTTGTGTTATAAATCATATAGATTCACCCTTACACGAGAATTATTACTTCTAAACACAGATTCTAACCGTTCTCTCCCCTCCTAAAACTATCTATGAACTAATTCTAATCCTTTTAACCCCCCTTTACCAAAAGCTATGGTATGGTACAAGATTGTATATTCCACCGGGATCATCATTCTTAAACTTATCATGTTAGGAAATACCTCAAAACTAGGTCAAATTTTACTGTGACTGTAGATACGAAAGATGCGCCCTAACCAGCTATGGATTTTCCTGTAAAACTAATCAAATTGATCCACCTAACATAATTTATTCAGCGCATAAATTTCTTTATGTCAGGGGGGGGATGTGATGTCACAGCATCATTCAATTTTATTTATTTTACATGGAAATCAGTGATGTCTGCTAGTTAAAAATGTAAACAGTGTACTATTTATTTTATAGCACAGAAAAGTCTTAAAAGAAAAATGTACCCACTTTTTTATTACTAACTAGCCTAAATAAAAAAAACTGAAGATTGCCATTAACAAGTAAAAATATTGGCCCAGAAAAACTGATGAATATGGTAGCCTAGATCAGATGTGTTACACGATTGAAATTGATGATGTTTGTTTATTAAGTTTAAAGTTTAGTTTAAAGTAATAATAAAGAGGCAAAGGTGACTGTGTCAAGTGTGTTAGTTGTTGTCTGTACTGTTCAGTTCTCATTGGGAATGCGGTCATATTAAAAACCACAATATGTACAAAGCTATTTGTACATGAAATACGTATTATCTACTGTCTGAAATATATATAAGATAAATTGCATGCTTATATGGTGACGTTTCAAATTTGGGCGACTCGGTCACTATTCTGTGTAAGTACTGTAAGTTTAGAGTAAGGAAGATCTACCCCAGACTAGAACTGAAGTAAATCATTGATAATCAATGGCTGCCACACAGTGAAACGAGATTTGTATTTAGATGTACATAGGGGTAAACCATTACAATTGAGGTATACTCACTCTGGGTATTAAAGATAATGTTCAGTTAAATGGATAGAACGATATCGGCATTTAAGGGTTTACACAAAGTCACTTATTCGTTTACACATATCCGTGCCATCTTAGCAGGTTCTCAAGGTTGCCAGTCTATTTACGTATTAGAGGCCGTTTTAATTTTTTTTGTTTCAAGCCTTAAATACACCTTAAATTAATGTCATAGTTTCTAAGTTTCAATAGGAAAAATAAATTTATAACTAAATATAAACGTTTACACAAATATTTTTTTTAATAAAATAGTAGAAACAACACAGCTAGAACATATTTTTTATTAAAGTGAATTTGAAATGTGTATTGATTAGAGAAAGACTACATTGATAAATAGTGACTACACCTTGACTACATCTTGCCATACACCTAGAAGTAGGACGCGATTTTCAAAACAGTTTGTTTAACTAGCCTGTTATCTATTGAAAAAATGGATATTGAACATATATAAGATATACTTGCTGCATTTAAAGTGTATACATATAGAAGAATATCAGTATAGCATACAAACGAGATGTAGTTCCATCATTAGTGCAATGTAATGAAGAACATTGTCATTAGAGGTGAGAAAGAGAGTTCTGCAATTCTATATAACCCTTATACTAACATATGGGTGCGAGTCTTGGACAATAAACAAACTGGAAAGTGGGAAATTAGAGGCAATAGAGAAGTGGTTCTATAGAAGAATGTTGAGAATACCATGGACTGCCAGGGAAAACTAATGTAGAGGTTCATCCATCACATGTGACGATAGAGTAAAATGCGAAACGGACCTTAATCAATAATATAAGAAAAAGACAATCTTCATTTTTTGGCCACTTCATGAGGCAGGCAGGTTTGGAGAGCATAGTCACAACAGGCAAAATTGAAGGCAACAGAGACAGAGGGCGACAACGTGAGAAAATATGAGACAGTTTGACAACCTGACACGGCAGGGTAACAACAACGATCTTGATACATAATACTGTGGACCGAAAGCTGTGGAGAGCGATGACCGCCTACGTCAGCCGGCATGGCACCTGATAATGATGAATGAAGAACATAGTTAACAATACATGTATGTAAGTACGTTGCAATAATCTTTGCAGATGGACGCCACCAATTAAATCATTCGTATACTGCACCATTGCAATAGACAATCAGACACACAGAGAAAACATTACATTTCTCTAAGAACTGAACCACGACTTGTGCAATCTCACAGCAGACTTGAAGATAGATTACAGGCCTTCGAATACAAATGTCACGCGAATTCGGTGCATTTCCTACGTTGTTTGCTGTTATTCATCCATCACATGTGACGATGGCCATTTGTTACATCCACTTTTGAAATTAAATTAGAATTAGGCCTATATACTTGAGTATGAGTTCATGGATAGCAAAGAATCATTATTCTGGTCACAAATGTTCTTGGACAGTTCGGGAATGGAATGACCACTCCAGCAGATGGTATTTTATCTACACGTGACTACTATTTAGCCAGGTCCCTGCCGTGCTATGATGCAGAAAGGCGATCGTATCAGGCGACACCAATAAAAATAAATTGTCGGCGGTGACATTTCGAAACAAACCATTTAAGTGGAGCGGCATTTCGAAGACTTGCATCATAATGAGAAAATCTAACACACGGCCCTGTTTCTAGTTACTCTCTGCTGCATTTCTCCTCTTTTCACAAGATGCGGCGCTTTTTAATTTAACTGTAGAGCACCACATTTCTATGTTGTACACGTTCTTCCCGTGTATCTTGGTTTATTTCAAAGGCTGTCAGTGAAATATATAACGAGTCCTTGTAGCGCTTCTTTTGGCCACATTTATAACGTATGTCCTTCTGCAGCTTACCATAGAGAAATATCTTTGGCACGCGATGATTCCGGATACGTACAACATGACATGTCCAAAGAATCGGTGCCTGCATCAGAACAGTGGTAATACTAGAGATACCAGATCTGTGGAGAACAGCAGTATCCGCAATTTTGTCTTGCCATCTGTTCATAACTTTTCTGAGACAAGTTGTGTGAATGTGGTTGAGCTTCCGTACATATCGTCTATACACAGCCCATGTTTCACCAGCGTATAGCAGCACTGGAAGTGCCGCTGCTCTGTAAACGTTTATCATCTCCTATAGAGCGCATAAGAAAAATGTGTACTTAAGAAGTAAAATAGAGATGCGTACAGCTCCACGTGAATTATTATTTTTAATAGTGAAACGACGAAAACTTGTATGGTTTGGATATGTATACCAACATGACCCCTTGTCAAAGTTAGTTAGTTAGTCGTTGGATCATCGTCACTGCACTCCGGACAAGTCCATATGTGCTCAGATCTCTCATTGAGTGTAGTCACCATTACGCAGTACGCAGTTGATTGACCATCATTCTTTCTTGCTCACGAAACCGCTCCTTTCTAGCGACACCACATTTCAAACCAAATTCCTTTATTCTTGTCATGGAACAAGAGTTATCGTCACTTATACAGGCATTTTCTCGTGCGTTTTCCCGTAGGGCGTTCAAAATGTCTGCTCGATCCATCGCTCCACCAACAGCCGTAGTAGCAGCGTGTGCAGCCAACATATCTGCTGTGTTACCCCAGACTCTCGCATGTCCCGGCACAAAAACGAAAGTCACTTTACGCACACAGGAATTCTTCACTGCATCCAGCCACTGTTCCCGAATGTATCCCGCCTGAACTTTCACAATCATGCTCATCGAGTCACTGAGTATGCAAGCATAGGCTTCGATAGTCTGCGAGCAGACCCATTTCAAAGTTTTGGTTACTCCCAAAATCTCCTTTGTCATGCTGCTTGTCGTCTGAGAGAATGCACTACTTTCCTCTCTGATGTCAAAACAATACTAAATGGAATCAATCAATCAATCAATAAACCCATAACCCTTCAGGGTCGTAGGGGTACCACATTGGATGCTTCAGCACACAGATTCCTCCAGCGAATTCTATCGTCAGCGATGCGGATGAGTGTGGAAATATCTAGCCCTGTCCATTCCTTGATGTTGTCTGTCCATGTCTTTATTTGGCCTCCTCTGCTTCTTCCACCCTCGACAGTTCCCTGCAGTATTGTTTTTGACAAGGAATCGTGCCTGCATACATGTCCGAACCATGCTAGTTTTCGTCGTTTCACTATTGAAAGCAATGGCTCCTGGACACCTGCACACATCTCTACTTTATTTCTTACGTACACATTGGTCTTATGTTCCCTATAGGAAATTCGTAGAATTCTTCTGTAGCATTTATACTCGAAAGCCTGTAATCTTCTCTCCATGTCCGCAGTGAGTGTCCAACTCTCACAACCATACAACACAACAGAAAGCACCAGCTACCTATACAGTTTGATTTTCACTCCAACACTGATGTTGCTTTTCCAAATCACAGTTAGCCTTGACAATGACGCTAAAGCCATCTCCAGCCTTATTTTTAGTTCTGCTTTGCATTTACCATCGCTGCATATACTGGATCCGAGGTATTTGAAGGTATTCACCTCTTCAAGCTTGTGTCCATTCATCATGATATTAGTCTGGTTTTCTGTGTCTCTGCTGTTTACCAAAATTTTGCTCTTATCTGAATTGATTTCCATTCCGTACTTGCTGGTAACTTTTTCTAACTTTGATGTTAATTCTTGCAATGATTGTTCTGACCCAGCTATAAGATCAATATCATCAGCGAAACGCAAGTTGCAAATAGGGCGACCTCCGATCGATATAGACGTGTTGTAGTCATGCAATGTTTCTTGTATGATGTGCTCTAAGTATATGTTAAAAAGTACTGGGGACATTACGCATCCCTGTCGAACTCCCACAGTTGTTTTGAAGAACTCTCCAATTGTATTGTGTGACAAGACAGCACTATTTGCATTTTCGTACAGAGCTTCAATAATGTCTATAATTGTGGTGTCAAAATTAAATGTCCTTAGTATGTGCCACAGACCATCATGCCAAACACGATCAAAGGCCTTTGTAAAGTCAATGAAGTTGTGGTATAAATCACGTTGGTGTTGAATATGTTTTTCGATTAGTGTTCGGATGTTAAATATTTGTTCAACGGTGCTTCTGTTTGCTCTGAAACCAGCTTGTTCTTCTGCAATTATTTCTTCCGACTTGTGTTTTATTCTGTTAAGTAGTATTTTGAGCATCACTTTACTGGGGTGTGTTATAAGGCTAATTGTTCTGTAATTTGTACACACTTTCAAATTTCCTTTCTTGGGAATTGGTATTATTAGTGATTGTGTCCACTCAGTGGGCCATTGTTTTGTGTTCCATATATTTTGGCATATTTTGATCATAATATTTACCACATTAATGCCCCCGTATTTCAACAATTCTGCTGGAATGTTGTCTATACCAGGTGACTTCCCTCCTTTCAATGTTCGTATGGCCTCTTTTATTTCATCTACTAGAATTTCTGCATTTCCTATTTCTCTGTTGTTTAGTTCAGAATTCTGTAATATCGTGTAGTCAGGATTACACTTGCAGTTATACAGCTCCTTGCAATACTCTGTCCATCTTTTCACTATATCTGTTGTTTCATTGAGTATCTTTCCGTGTTTGTCTTGTATTGTAGATATCGTTGGTCTATTTGGCTGTGTTATCTTTCTTAGAGTGTCGTATGCTACCTTACTGTTTCCGCGCTTAATACCTTCATTGATGGTTTCGCATTTTTCCTCTAGCCACACTTCTTGTGCTTGTTTCATTTTCCTTCTGATGTTTTTGTTTATTTTGCTATATTGCCCTGACATTTCAGGGGCCTCTTTCTTAATCTTTTTCATTTCTCTCCGTTCGTCACACAATTTTAGGATGTCATCTGTTACCCAAGGTTTGTGTGTTATTCTTCTTGTCCCTAGTATTTCTGTTGCTGATTCTAATAAAGTTCCTTTCATGGTTTCTGTGAGAGAGTTATCATCTTCATTTACAAGGTTTAAAGCTGCAAATTTTCCTCCCACTGTTGCCTCAAATATATCTGCTATTTCTGGATCTTTCAATTTTTCTAAATTAAATCTTAATCGTGTGCATTTGTTTTGCGTATGATTCTTTTTCAGCTTAATTTTGATCGTCAATAGAACCATATCATGGTCACTACCGATGTCTGCTCCTGGAAAAGTTCTTGTTTGTGCTTTGTTTATGCTGGACTTGAATTTTCTCGGTGTAAGAATGAAATCAATTTGATTATGTATGTCTGCTTTTGGAGCATGCCACGTTGTTCTTCTGGAAAGCTTGTGTGGGAATAATGTATTTGCAAGAGTAAATTTAAATTTATTGGCAAAATCCAATAGTCTTAGTCCTCGTTCATTCGTTTCTCCTGTTCCAAATTTCCCTACTGTACCGGCCCATTGATCATAAGCATCAGGTCCTACTTTTGCGTTCCAATCGCCTAGTACTATTAATAGATCTTTTTTGGGGATCTCCTTTATTGTGTCTTCTAGTGTTTCGTAAAAATAGAATAATGGAAATGGAATAGTCGAAAGTGAAAGAAGTAGAGGACAAAGAAAAAACATGTACGGACAACATCAATGACCGAGCAGGTCGGGATCTTTCCTCATTCATTTGCATCGCTGAAGATATAAATTGATGAAGGAGTCCGTGTTGGTGCATTCAATGTGATATCCCTACGATCATGACGGTTTATGGGCTTATCAATATATAATAATAGGGAGAACGTAATGGAAAGAGATGACAAACAAAGATATTTTGACAATACTACGTAGGAGAAAATAACTATTAAAGAAAATTAAAATCAAACAAATAAAATATTTTGGACATTAAAAAAACTTCAACATTTGAACATATTAAAAGACTTCAACCTTATTGAAGACCTTACTTGAAAGTAACATTGAGGAGATATAGAGAGAGGAGGGGGGTGGTATAAGAAAATACACTTGGAAGGGAAATATCACGAAATGGACAGAATACAGTCCTTCAGAACATACAAGCAAGGGATAGAGAATATTAAGACTCTGTTGCAGTCAATCTTCCTTGTGGAGATGGCACTTGACAATCCTATTAGTGATGTCAACCGTATAATTATAATCCATGAATATTCAGTCAAGTTGAAATACTGTTGGATGTGACAGAAAATCAGAACAATCATGATGCGAGTATAATGCATTTAGAAGAAAAGTGTAGAAACGCGCACCGCTTCTGAAATTGTCAAGTGAAAGAGATAAGATGATAATGTTCAACTCCCGTAAAAAGTTTTTTAACATCCTGTATATATCTACTTCGTAACGGCTCCCGGGTCGACCCAGTCTTAAATGGGTTCCGGATTCATCCGGGAAGTAAAGACTGCGATGGAGAGGAGATGGCTACCGCCCTCATTTTCAGAGCAATTGAAATGTGAGATCTCTAACATCGCACACCCCTACGGCATTAATAAATGCTATGGGTAACTTTACTTTACTTACTATATATCTACTTGAGGGGAACATTATGTTTTCTAAACACTGATTATCAAAATGTTTCCAAATAATTTGTTATTTACAAATGAAACTTCAATTGCTACATTTATTTCGACTTAACGTTTATGTTCTACTATGAATAACAATAAACAATTGCAGCACAGTGTTGCATTTAGCATAAAATCATCAAATATGCTTTGCTTTTGTTCAGGACTGTAGATAAGGGGAAGTGTATAGTGTCCGTCCCACCACCACACTATAGAAACATAATTTGACAGTTAGTACTAGGAAACAAGCGAGTCAGAGAAACCATAAACCACGTTCTCAACAAAATAAAATCATCTGGTAAATAACTTTTTTTTAAAAATGTAGGGCATATTTTTAAAAATTAATATAGTCCATATTCAGTTTTAAAAATACGTCAGATAGTATTTTTTTTTAAAAGAAGTAAAACACTCTACCCGCCTTACCAGTCATTTGTATATGGGTATATTTTAGTTATGAATTTATTGGGGTATACAAATTAATCTTTATCATCTACAGCAAATGCCAATGAATTTGAATGCCAATTATTCAAGTGGATACATAGTTAGATATACATAGATCATACATATAGGCATATATGCCACGGGTGTGTAGTATTAGAGCCTAATCATGTCACATTTAATACCGATTTACCGTAATTGCAGTGTAGGGCCTATATGTCACATCAGTCAGTGCCCACATCCTATACAGTGCAAGTCATTTTCATATTCACGAAAATTCACCAAGCTGAAAGTCTACAGAGTAGTGGTACTTCTCGTGCTGTTATACGCTAGCGAAACATGGGCTGTGTATAGACGTCATGTGAAGAAATTCAATCACTTTCACACAACTTGCCTCAGAAAAGTTATGAACATCAGATGGCAAGACAAGATTCCAGATACCACTGTCATTGACGAATCTGGGATCTCCAGCATTGACACTACCCTGATGCAGACACAGATTCAAACACAGCCAAAGATACTTCTCTATGGTGATCTGGAGAAGGGTAGGTTATCTCACGGTGGCCAAAAGTAGTGCTTCAAGGATTCGTTAAAGACCTCACTGAAAGCGTTTGAAATAGACCAAGACACATGTGAAGAACTTGCACAAAATAAATCTATATGGTGCTCTACAGTCAAAAAGTGAGCATCATCTTGGGAAGAGAGGAGAAATGCTGCATCCCAACAACGGAGAGTAGCTTGAAAGTAACGGATAGACCAAAATCCGCCTAGAGTGGTAATTCCATGTCCGAACTGTCCAAGGACATTTACAGCTCGAATAGGGCTCACTAGGCATCTACGAACTATTATGTCATAATTACGAACTATATAGTCATAATTCTAACTGAATTTTCACTTGTGATGGATGAACGAACGAACGAAACCCTATACGTAGTCGCTTATTTAGTAACACCATTAGTTTTCCACTATCTATCGTCAACTCAACAATTATAATTTCTTTCAGCTTCTTATTCTGCATTTGTTTCTCAAGCTTATGGGCGTAGCATATTACAGAATATATTAAATGCGAAATATGTTGTTCCGTGGTCAACGATTAACTTCGATATCTGCACATTTAAATCTCAAATTGCCGTCAGGTCACCATTTTAGATATCAGATTGTCATCTTCGATCAATACTTTTTGACCAATCTTGTTTTAGCTTACTTTCCAGTAGCACTACTTGAACTTCAAGTTGAAGGTGAAGGGATGTCTCATTTGCTGATTCTGATGTTAGCCATAGGCTACTAGTCTTTGACCGATAGGCCTACAGCTGCTCGATTCTTATATGCAAGCATGCAGATTGTATCAATATTTCGAACACCTTAATGTTCAAGTTCTCGGACTGTGTCAAATACACTAAGTTGATATGTACGGTTATTGGCAGTGTCGTTGAATGAACTTCGGAGTGTGCGTCGGTTATTATACCATGGCGTTGTGTTCGAAGTTTTTTCGACGGAGAAAACATGCACACGGAGAAATATACAGATTAAATGTGAAGAAATGCAAAATTATGAGAAGAAATACATATAGACTTGACCATAATTATATGTGCAATGACTATTGGTTAGAACTGTTAATTAGGGGAAGAAAATCAAACTGGTTTCCCTAAAAAATGTACGAACTGTTTTTGATATTGTTCTGTTTGTTAGGTCTATCTGATGATGATGTTCCTCCTTTGCAAGCGAAGATCTGCATGACATGAAAAACATTAAATGCGATGGGAAAAAAGAAAGAAATAATAATTAAAATTGGTAATTAACTAATTTGGTTTGTGAGTTCGTAGATGCCCGATGAGTCCGATTCGTGCACGGAAAGTTCTATTGCAGTGCACGCAGGAGTGCTGAAGGTTCGGGGTAGGAGAATTTTCGGATTTGTCCTTCCGCTTCTTGCGCTTGTGGTTTGCCTGCAGTGTTCTTTAGTTTTCAAATTTCGTGATGCCAGCAGTGATCTGGGTGTGCCAGGCTGAGCGATCGAGTGCTGTAGTCTCCCAGGAGCTATGATCGATGCTGTAGTGCTTGAGATAGCTTTTTAGGTGATCATTGAAGCGCGTTTTATGCCCTCCACTTGAACGTTTACCTTCGCACAGCTCCCCATAGAATAATCTCTTTGGAAGGCGCTTGTCCGGCATACGGATTATTTCTTGCCAGTCCAGCGGATTTTGGACCTAGTCAGCATTGCATAGATGCAATCTTGATATTTCTACCGCTGAATAGGGATCCCCGCCTGCCGCGGTATGCTGGCATAGGTCATGGTGAGGCAGGCAATGTTTAGGACACCTTTTCTAGCCCCTTCCTCTGGCTAATGAGGTGAGCAGTGCTTTCCTTAAAAGGGCTGCTCAGCCGCCCAGACTGCTGTCGGACTCCAGAGGTGCCTCAATGTCTCTGGATAACGACCACATGGCCTGATCCGCCTACGTGCAGGTTTGTGACTATGGCTGCCAGTGTATCCACACCTGCCACTCGCCCATCGCCGCAGGACTTTTTTGATGATTAATGAGATGATGATGAAAGCCATGACTTGCGCTATGAAAATTTGATTAAAGTGAGGGAGAGTTGCGCACTGTCGTCAACCTCACTCTCTCGCCCCTACACATATGGTCTCAGTGGCAAGATGAGTCAAGACGACTGAGTGTGTGTCGGGGTGCAGTAGATGACCAGGGTGCCTTACTGTCTCACCGTGCTCTTTGACGCTCTACGACGCTAGCTGAATGATGCCTTTCTGCCCAGTGACCCATGTTAGTTGAGCTCCTTTGCGCAGTACGCCGCATCCAGACTTTACATGCTGGGCAGACATGGGCCCATACATCTGAGGCTATGGGCACAGATCCCATTTGCCGCCCTCACTGATTTAACATGCCGAAGCGGTTTCAGAGTATGGTTGCTGTTGCATGCTGACAGCGATTATGATCCACTAGTGAAGGCTAGATAGAATAGTTGAAGGAGGTAGAGTTTGGGGTTAAGCACTTGAAGACGCCCCTGTTCTACTCAAGTGATCACTATGGACGTTAAACATGACTTGACGTTTCTCCGTCCCTGCAAAAGGTTTGATCTATCTATCTATACGCTGCGGCCCTTGTTTGCCTTGCGGCGTTAGGGGTGGAATAGTTCTTTGGAGATGGCCTTTTTGTGTGCTGTTTGTTAGGTATATTATTAAAACACCTTAAGCCGGGGCATGTCCCTTTCAATCTAGGACAAGAGACAGTTATGGTTATACCAGAGCGTTTCTGAAAGATCTAATAAGGCAGTATTTAACATCATAATTTAACCAAATTGAATGGTAGTTGTAGTTAACAGGCGTCTCGACTACTCCAGTTAATGGCTACGTTCACAGCGTAGAATTTCTTCTCAAAGAGACAACCGTAAGTCAACAATAGGGAATGTCCATCCCTAGACAAAAAGTCTGTGACGGCACGCGAGGCGGAGGAATCCAAATGGATCAACGGCTCAAACGGCGAAACAGCAAAGTGTGTGGCGCACAAGAGGCAAGTTCTGGGCATAATAATGAATATTGGCTGGCCACCGTGGAAAAGACTGGGACCTTACCACGTACACCCCAAAGTCAAGCAACGGATGAACGACATCTAAAGTTTAGGAAACAACATATTAGAATAGGAACATGGAATGTCAGAACACTACACCAATCAGGAAAGCTAGAAAATTTAATATTAGAGGCAGAATCATTAGATGTAGATATTCTAGGAATAGCAGAGACAAGATGGAAAGATGCTGGGTACACAAGAAAAGAAAATTTTAGTTTTATACATTCAGGAGGAGATTACCATGAACGAGGGGTAGGAATACTGATCAGGAAAGAAATAGAAAAATATATCAGCGGGTACTGGACATATAATGACAGAATGATGTTGCTAAAGATCAAAGCAAAACCGTTTGATCTGGCCATTATACAAACTTATGCACCGACTACAGATTACACTGAAGCAGAAATAGAACAGTACTACGAAGATCTACAACAACTACTCAAACCAGTAAAATCAACAGATATTTTAATAGTCATGGGAGACATGAATGCAAAAATAGGAAAAGGAAGACATAAGAACATTGTAGGGCAATTCGGACTAGGGACAAGAAATGACAGAGGAGAAAGACTTATACAGTTCTGTGAGGAGAACAATATGATCATATGTAATACATTCTTTCAACAGGAAAATAGAAGATTATATACATGGAAAAGTCCTGGAGACAGAAAGAGGAACCAAATAGATTACCTTATGATTAACAATAGATTTAGAAATAGTGTCAAAAACATCAAAACATACCCAGGTGCAGATATCAACTCTGACCATAATCCAGTGATGTGCAAAATAAATGTCAAACTTAAAAAGATAGTAAATAGAGGAATCCAAGAACCACGGATAGACGCATCAGCACTAAAACAACCAGACATACAACAAAAATACCTTGTAGATGTAAGGAATAGATATGAACATCTAATGATAGAATGCATGGAACAATACAGAAGGGAAAATCCAGAAGAGAAAATAGACAATAAATGGGAAAGCCTAAAGAAAAGTATTCAAACATCAAGTAAAAATTTACCAACAAGAAATACCAAGAACAAACAAACATGGATGACAGATGAAATATTAGAGAAAATGACAGAAAGAAAGAAAGCTAAAAATACACCAAAATACTCAAGTATAGACAAGGAGATACGTAACATGTGCAGAACAGCGAAAAAACAATGGCTAGAAACAAAATGCAATGAAATAGAGGAGATGTCCATACAACAGAAGACAAAATTAATGCATAAGGAGATAAGGCTGATCACAAATAAGAAAAATCCTATTAATGGCGGTGGCTGCATAAAAGATAAAAATGGTAAAATAATATTTGATAAAACAGAAGCACTCACAAGATGGGCAGATTATGTAACAGAACTGTTTGACGACCAACGGAACAAAAAACCAACAATACACAACAATGATGGACCAGCAATACTGAAATCAGAAGTAGAACATGCAATAAATTCAATAAAATGTGGAAAAGCTCCAGGCTCTGACAACATAACAGCAGACATAATAAAAACTCTAAATGAATTTGGTGTAGATACTATCACAGAAATTTGCAATGACATATACGAAACAGGACATATACCTAAAGACCTAACATCATCAATATTCATACCACTACCTAAGAAGCCCAGGGCTGTGGACTGTACAGAATATAGAACAATAAGTCTAATGAGCCATCTAACTAAAATACTTCTCAAGATAATACATGAAAGAATTAAGAACAAGATAGACATGGAGGTCGGTGAAGAACAATTCGGTTTTAGGAAAAACAAAGGAACCAGAGAAGCTATACTGAGTATCCGGCTAGTGATAGATAAATATATAGAAGTCCAAAAAAGTATCTATATTTGCTTCATAGACTACAGCAAGGCCTTTGACAGAGTCCAACATGAAAAATTAATCAAATGTCTTCAAGAAATAGGCATAGATGGAAAAGACATCAGGCTGATTAGAAATATATATTGGGAACAAACTGCATCAATAAGGTGTGAAAACAGCTACTCACCGTACATAGAAATAAGAAGAGGGGTAAGACAAGGATGCATTTTATCACCAAGCCTATTTAATATCTACACAGAGAATATCTTTAAAAATATAGAAGAAATACCAGGACTCAAGATCAATGGGAAAATAATAAACAACATTAGATATGCAGATGACACTGTTCTTTTAGCAGAAAGTGAACATGAACTACAAAGACTAATAGATCAAGTCAATAAATCAAGTAATAAATATGGACTGGATATAAACATTCAAAAAACAAAAACCATGATAATCAGCAAAAACACAGAAGAACAGGAGGTAAACATAAACATACAGGGAGAGAAACTACAACAAGTAAAACAGTATCAATATCTTGGACACATAGTCACAAATGATGGCAGATGTGAAACAGAAGTTAAAAGGAGAATAGGAATGGCTAAAAGTACCTTCAATGACATGAGGAAATTATTAATATCTAAACAAATTACAAACAAGTTAAAAATGAGAATTATAAAATGCTACATCTATTCCATATTAATGTATGGCTCAGAAACATGGACACTAAATAAACAATTAGAAGACAAAATTGATGCATTTGAGATGTGGGTATATAGAAGAATAGGGAGAACATCATGGAAAGAGAAGAAAACAAATAAAGAGGTGCTAAAAACACTTAATATGAAGAAAGAACTACTAAGAGAAATAAAGATCAGGCAAATAAAATATTTTGGTCACATTAAAAGACATGACACCTTATTGAAGACCTTACTTGAGGGTAAAGTCAAAGGGAAGCGAGCAAGAGGTAGGCAGAGATACAAGTGGGAGAGTAACATTACACGATGGACAGGTTACAGTCTAGCAGAGTGCACCACCAAGACAAGAGACAGGAGATGTTGGAGATACGTTGCAGCCAACCTTCGTTGCGGAGACGGCACTTGATGATGATGATGATGTAGTTAACAAACGTAGCACAGAGAAATATTGACTGCTGGCCAAACAGGCAAGTTTGGTGTTTCCATGAATTATTTCTAAATAGGCGCATTTACGTATCATTGCATGTGTAACATACACGCGTAAGAAAAAAATAGTGTAGTCTAGTTAATATATGATATCTATTTTATTTTGTACGGACGTATCTGATAAAGCTTACTTATATGTCAACAATTTAACCTCGTTTGAAAATTACCCAATAAAGATCATGCAGAATTAAAGTTACTCTCCATAGAGTGTAGTGTAGTGTAGTAGTCACCGTAGTGTGATATATAAGTGTGCTTCTCTTTTATAAGGAATTCATAAAAGGTGCTAACTGATAAACAAAGTCGAAGTCATGAAAGTTAGAACTACACTGCAGCAGTCTAGGCTAGGTATTGAATTGTAATACACTTATTTTGACACTGGGCAAGAGACGAAACGAGTAGTAAGTCTTTTTACCTTGACATCAATAAATGTCAATTGCATTACTTACTTAAACTTATGGAAGGCATTATCATATTCATTAATATATAGTTGCTATGAAAATGTTCCAATAGGGAAAATTCAAAATACATTTCTGATCATTTCAAACTAAACAAAACATAATTAACATATAATAATCATATAATAATGAAAATTTCATTGAAATAATTCTCAATGGTTGCTTTGCTAAATGACTAAAATGTGCTCTTTAGTCCTACTTAGTAGGCCTAATAATTAGTAGTAGTTAGTACAGTACAACCAGATATACTAGAAAATGCAACGTTTCCACTTACGCTGCCTTCCTAAGATACTCAACATCCATTGGTGGGACAAAAAAACCAGACAGTGAAGTACTAATGAAAGCTAAGTCTGTAAGTATGCATACAATGTTGATGAAGGTGCAGACACACTGGGCAGGTCACATGGTTACCATGAAAGATCTTCATCTACCGAAACAGCTGTTACATAGAGAATCCCAGACTGGCTCCCGCAAGGTAGGAGGACAGAAGAAGCGTTTTATAGACACTCTTAAGACATCACTGACTCACTTCAAAATAAAGACAAGCTCATGGGAGAATCTTGCACAAGGCATCTGCAGAGCACCTTAGACATCAAGCTGTGCAGCAAAATTGTGCTAGATGAAAGACAATAGCTGCACAATGTCCTACAGACTCCTCTAATACATTCGTAGAGTGTGGTAGATAATTTCGGGCGTGCATTGGACTCATTAGTCACAGTCAGGCACACTGCAGACATCATCTTCATCATTATCCCAGTTGAGCTCAATGGTCATCACTGACTTTGACGGACGGAATAAAGTAGTTAATGCTCAGATCATCTATAGAGTATTACAGAGCACACATAACTGATCCATAGATCCTCACTGGTATTCTCTTAGTATAAATACCATCGCACAACTACTAACAATTTCAGTTTTTTGTTGGTTGATTACCATTCTTCTAATTTATTTCAGTATTTGCATTGGCTGTTGTGTTGTTAAACCCACAAATCTCAATTCTCCTAGTTGTACCAGAGCCTTAGTCCAGAGTCCCTTCAGAGTGTAATTTGCAGGATGACCTACCTCTAGTGGGCTACACATATCGATTCATAACACTAGTCTTTGATGAACAAATATGAAATAATGTTTATTCAAAAAAATGTATGCAAGAATTGGTTTGCAGTATCATTCAATCTCTCTTTCTTAAGCTGGCTAACAACCATAGTAAAGCAAAATGAGTTAAACAGGTTACTAAAACACTTACCTTGCCTATTAAAAAAAATTATATATAAAAAAAACATACAATAAAACTAAACAGGACAATTCTCCACGTATCGGACAGTCGGACACCCTCTGACCATTTGGTTATTTATATCTAACAACCATATGAGTATTCACACATGCCTTTAGTGTTAAACAAGTGAATATCATAAACTTTTAGGAATTCCCCCCATGATTTTACAACCTGAAGTTAAGTAGGACTTTTAACAATTCCTGATAATTATGATGCAGAAATCCAGGCAATTAGTGTGGCAGCTAAAAAACTGCTGAACTCCAACTCTGACCTACAGCCTGTGGTATTCCTGACAGATGCAAGGTCAGTGCTTCAAGCTCTCCAGTCTGGAAAACTAACAGACTTGAAAAAACTACTTAGCGAATTGTCTTACCAGTATAGGGTAACCATGCAGTGGATACCCTCTCACTGTGGAATACCAGGAAATTCTTCTTCTTCTTCTTTCGTTCACTTGAAACATGTCTATATCTGTAATTCTGTCTCCTTAATAAAACTCACTGTCTTTTGTAGTTCATACAGTGTCCCATAGAGTTTTGATTCCAGTGTTGTTTCCTCTGGCCAATATGTCTGCCTCAGCGTTTCATGCTCAGAACACTCTTGAAGTATATGTTTGGCACTCTGTGCTGCCTGTCCACATGTACACATGGCTGTGTTGCCAATCTTGAACTTTGTATACATGTGACTGCGGAGTCGGTTGTGTCCTGTTCTGAGACGTAGAATTATAACTTGTTCTGGTCTGTTCATAATATGATAGTCATCTTGTGTTGGTGTTTGTGGCTTTCTTATTGACTTGATCATCTGTTTTTTCTGATGGTAGGTGATTGGTATATCTGGTTGGTCTTCGGCAGCACCTTCCTTAGCCAGTTGGTCTGCTTTTTCATTTCCTGGTATTCCACAGTGAGAGGGTATCCACTGCATGGTTACCCTATATTGGTAAGACAATTCGCTAAGTAGTTTTTTCAAGTCTGTTAGTTTTCCAGACTGGAGAGCTTGAAGCACTGACCTTGCATCTGTCAGGAATACCACAGGCTGTAGGTCAGAGTTGGAGTTCAGCAGTTTTTTAGCTGCCACACTAATTGCCTGGATTTCTGCATCATAATTATTGCAGAATTTTCCTGTCGGTGTTCTGATTGTATCTCTAGGCTTGTGTGGATATTCTATATATACACCTGCACCTCCATTCCTCACGGCATTCTGTGCTGACCCATCTGTGTATACTCTGACCCATATATCTTGTGGATACTCCTCATCCAGGAAACTGAGGGTGACTGTCCTTCGCTGCACACTGTTCTGTTCGTCCTCGCTTAGTATTCCTTTCACATGGGTCTGAATGTATATTGGCATTCCATGCCTTTCACTCCACGGGGTTTGTTCTGGTACAGGCCTTAAGGGGCTGTCAACTTCAGGTAGGTCTGTAAGTTGTCTGCGGAGTCGTTTAGCTTGATGGATAAAGCTGCTTCTTTTCAGTCGTCCCATTGCTAGATTTTGGAATCTCTCCTTCATTGGATGACTTGGCATACAATGAAACTTTTCTGCCTGAATTAGTACTTTTGTGTCTCTGCGTTCGCCAAGTGTTTGCATTCTTCCCATTTTCTGCATCTCTGCTATGGGTGTTGATTTCATTGCTCCCAACATTATTCTAAGTGCCTGGTTTTGCACTTTATCTAGATCTTGTAATGTGGTGTTTGATGCAGGACACCATGCTGCTGAACCATATTCCAGGTGTGGTCTTATGCCTTGCTGGTAAACTTTACTGAGTATATTCCCACTGGCTCCCCATGTGGTTCCACTTAGTTTTCTCAGGATAGCTAACTTCCTCCTGGCTTTTGTTGTTGCTTTGTTTATGTGCTGCTTCCATGTCAGTTTATCATCAAAAGTAACTCCGAGGTATGTGGGTTGTTTGTCTTCTTTCAAGAGCTCTCCATCTATTTTAATATGACCGGCTTTTTATTTTGGTGAGAGGGTAAAAAGTGTAGTGCTGCACTTATCTGTGTTAATGCTGATGCACCATCTATTAGCCCATAAGGTTAGGGCATCGATAGCTCTTTGAATTTGTTTAGTGGCCACTGTCGCATGTTCTTCTGTGCACCAGATCACCAGGTCGTCAGCATACATTGCCACTTTGATCCCGTGTGGTAGTTCAGCAACTAGGTCATTGATGTAAACCAAGAAAAGTGTGGGCGACAGGACTCCTCCCTGGGGGACTCCATGACGCAGTAGAACTTTCTTGCTCTTGCGACCATCTAATTGTACCCTGGCTCTTCTATTATGCAGGTATGTTTTTACCCATTTGACCAGGAAATGAAAAAGTAGACTAACTGGCTAAGGAAGGTGCTGCCGAAGACCAACCAGATGTACCAATCACCTACCATCAGAAAAAACAGATGATCAAGTCAATAAGAAAGCCACAAACACCAACACAAGATGACTATCATATTATGAACAGACCAGAACAAGTTATAATTCTACGTCTCAGAACAGGACACAACCGACTCTGCAGTCACATGTATACAAAGTTCAAGATTGGCAACACGGCCATGTGTACATGTGGACAGGCAGTACAGAGTGCCAAACATATACTTCAAGAGTGTTCTGAGCATGAAACGCTGAGGCAGACATATTGGCCAGAGGAAACAACACTGTAATCAAAACTCTATGGGACACTGTATGAACTACAAAAGACAGTGAGTTTTATTAAGGAGACAGAATTACAGATATAGACATGTTTCAAGTGAACGAAAGAAGAAGAAGAAGAACAATTCCTGGTTTGTAGCATCATCTCTATCCTTTGAATTCCTTTTCATGCGCCCTGTGATCAATTTTTAGACGACTATCAAGTCTGCATATTTTACTTCCTTTGCAACACCATGTGGCAACTGGCCACTAGCTTCAATGAACAAGTCAGACAGTTACGAAGTTCATCAAAACATAAATAACTATCTCAGTCTGTTAAAGTCAATCAGCTTTCTGCATTGATTCTTACTGCTATTTCACTATTATATTCAGCTGACTAACCTGTAAACACTTCTGAATTAGAACAAATAATCATTACTTCTGACTTAGAAATCTTTATAATTACACTCAACTACCCCTGTATTTTGTTGGGGCAGTGAGAGGAGCAAAATCTGCCACACGTCATAGGATGAAACTAAATACGTTTTCGTTTCCAATGCAGTGAAATGGAGTCATAAGACCATTTCATTGCATGGACAATTTAATAATGTTGTGTATTTTTTTCTTCATAAAGGTCTTCGTTGGACTGTAACGTAGTAAAGGTCTTTGTTACTTTGTTTTTTTTGTTATTTCTCTTTTACATTGATGTTAATATTTGGTAGTTAGATTATCAAGTAACAATATTAAATTGACATAATATTTATTGCATCTAAGAAGATTTTTACATGATGGCATGGAAAGAGCGTTGTTGGAGGTGGCGATAGAAGGCAGTAGAGGCAAAGGTCGATCAAGACGTCGCTGGACAAAAGATATTGAGGAAAAATATGCACATGTTGCTAGAGGAGGTGGGACAACTTGTCAAAGACAGTGAGGATTTCAGGAGATCCATAAGGAAGACTACATTCTGGAAAGAACACATCACATGACACACATATATCACATGGCACACATATATCACATGACACACATATATCACATGACACACATATATCACATGACACATATATCACATGACACACAATGAGGTTTTGGGATGGAGTTGGCTGTCCCATCCCATAGAGGATTAAAGTGACCCAGAAACCATTGCTGAAGTCGGATGTGTCAGGCCGAAAGGCACAAATATCACAGCTAAGCTGTAAATCATGACACAACTAATTCTTTTCTCCTGTCTACATCCTACTAATCCGTTGGGGTTTGAAAATAAATGTAGAAGAAGAAGACAATAAGAACAAACTCAGGTAAAATTCTCACCGATTAAACGCTGATCTAAGAATCATTCAACCGCACATGATAATTGAGTCATGATAAAGTGGCTAAAGGAAGTGTAGCTAGACATACCATCCAAAATTATTTTTAAATCTTTAAAAAAGTATGCAATACATTAATGTGATGGACAGAAATGAGGATGATATAATTTTTTAGGATGACTACAAGGATGTTAATAATGAATGAAATTATGATGACATGCACCCTGATATTGCCATTACACATTACAAATGTTAAATTTCATGAACTGTATGCAAATTCAGACACAGATTCTAGTTTCAAAAGATTTAAGTGCATTTTTTTGTAGAATTGTGGGTTGAATGCTGGAGCTGCAAAATTTACAGGTAAGTCTTTGCTATGTTTCAATTTTTTGTACGTATTAAATTTGTCAAAATTATTTATAACTTTTTATATAATCTGACTCTCTTACTTCAATACCGAAGAAAATGCCAACAATCCCAGCGTATACATTTTTTTCTGCAAATGTATAACTGGAATTTAAACCTTGTTAACAGGAGACAATGACAGAAAGGTGGTGCAGCCATGTTATTTGTGTTGCAGCAGTGTTCATCATGGTTACTTGGTGCATTAGCCATGTGTTGTCTATTCAAACATTAGCAATTACTGGTGAGTTTTCATGTCTTTGTAGTATTCTTGATTTTCAGAAATTGTAATATAATATGCAAGAAATTTCTAATTTATATATTGTTTATTTATTTTTCTCAGTTTAACTGGTAATGTTTTATATTTTCTCACAATTTGCAACTTCTGTGTTCATTATCAAACTCCTGTAGATTAGCAGGAGTATAGAGAGCGAAATACACGGTGTCATGGTTTACAGCTTTGCTGGGATATTCTGTTCTTTAGACTGAATCCTACTAATGTGCAGGAGTTTGAGAATGAATGCAGAAAAAGAAGTCCTCCAAATGAGCTACAAAAGACTGAAGTGTATTCAAGAAATGCAATTGTAAAAGTGATACACTTCATACATGCAAATAATACATATCAAGTGAATGATAAAAAAAAAAATTTTATATATTAAATTCCACCTGGGTGTTGCTGCGGCCCAAAAGGAAGCAAAGAATAAGAACACACTTTACCCTCCATGCATATCGTAGGAGGTGACTAAGGAGATTTTGAGGTTAAAGTGAGTGTCCCATCCCTTATTGGGTCACAGTGACCCATAATCCATTCTAAAGCCCAATGTGTCAAGCAGAAAAGCGCAGATATCACAGCTAAGCTATAAACATGCATGGTTCTCCGGAGAATGGAATACACATTGCATTCCGTTCTCTGGACTACATCCTGCTAATCTGCTGGAATTTGAGAATGAGCACATAAGAAAAATAAGAATATATTAAATCACACACTTTTTATTTAATTCTTTATTATAACCGCATATAGGACATTCCCATAAGTGTTCGACTTTCTAAGAGTACGCAAACTCTAAGTCCCAGTCAGATGTTGATTATGTAATCTGATCTTTCCAAAGACTCCCTTTTTGAAAGAGTATTCAAGATGGTGGTGTGACTGGCCATGGATTTATATGATGTGCTTGTGATTCCATTTCTCTCTATATATGTGGTATAGTTGTAACATCAGAGAACTGTTTCGATATGCCAATGTTGTTTCTGAACTAAAAAACCTAAAGAGAATTGCTATTAGTAGTTATAAAGGTAAAGCAAAATTCATTAGTGACATAAATTTGACTTCGCGGGCACGACTAATGCGGACGAAGTATTGTAAATAATAAAACTATGGAATATATGAAATGTGTTGTAAGGATGAATTTTACTGCTATTTTTTGTATAATTTTTTAATCTGGAAAGGTAAGAATTTTGTTTGTCCACTTTTTATTTGCAGTGAATAAAAATATAAGGTAAAAATGTTACTAGAAATACCTAATTATCGATGTAAAACAAAAGTAAATAACAATAAAACAAAGGACAAATAAATAACCATCTGATATTTTGGTTATTTATTTTTATTTGCAGACATAGTCATTCACTTTTGATGTTATATATTTAATTTTGCGTGAATTTTGCCATAGTTGTTGATAAAACATGTTAATTTTATTTTGGATAGGAATTCTTGCAATAGAGAGTGCAGTATTATGGCACTATGATAAAAAAAATCAATTTAGCAGAGAAAAGCAGTCTTTATACAGGTAAGTTTCTCAAATATATTTGTCAATCAATATATGAGGTTTTCTAATTTCATTAATTTATACCACACATCATTTCTTCATCTCCTTTGTGACAACTGAAGGCTGAACTTCTCGTTCAGGGTGAAAAGAATAGGACCACTGTTTTCTTTCCAGGTATATAGTAGGAGGCGCAACTAAAGAAAGTTGAGGTATAGGCTGACAAAATTATTCTACTTCTGCTTTTGTTCTCAAACTCCTGCAGATTAGCAGGATGTAGTCCAGAGAATGGAATATGAAATGTCATGGTTTACAGCTTTGCTGCGATTTCAGCTCGTTTCCACTTGACACATCCGACTCAGCATGGCTTCTGGGTCACTTTGACCATATATGGGATGGAACAGCCAACTTAACCCCAAAACCTCCTGTCACCTGTTCCAGTATGCTGGAAGGTAAATAGTGTTGCTATTCTTTGCTCCTTTTTTGGTTCCAACAACATATATTTTTGTTGAATATTTATGCCCATATGACATATAAAGAGTACTTTACTAATGGAAAATTAAATATGAATATATTCTTTACAAATTAAAGAAACTCTGTACTAGTTGATGGGTATGGACTGTAGTGATATACCCTATGCTGCTCAGATCCTTCAAAGTTTTTCTCAGGCAGAAGTACCTTCCAAACCACAATTGAGCAGTTTATAGTTATGCTAATAGACTTCAGCTAACAAACAACAAATGTATTCATTAAATGTTTCCATATTGTTGTCTAAGTATATGTAGAATTAGAAATAAATTTGGATTTAAGAAATTTTTAAAAATTTCAGATCAAATGCGTCTGCAGGTATTCTCAATGTACTTTTGGTTCCCATGACCCTCATCGGTGAGCTTAGCACAAGAAAAGGATCTGAAGGTAAATTGAGCTGTAAAAGTAATACTATTTTTTAAAGAATTTTATTTTATCGTTGGATTACTGTGGAAATACAAATGTTGTATTTGTTGCATGCTTGTGTTATTGATAATTTAGTAGACACATTACTTTCAATTATATGGTGTCAAATTTGGCAGTATATGTCACAAAATAAATTTTAAAAATATCTGCAACTTAAAATACACAAATTTGTTGGGAAAATTATCTTATCATTCCTTAATACAGTATGATTGGAATCAAATACATTGAACTGTTGGATCTTAAGTATCTAAGTTTTTGTACAAATAAATTTATCTGATGTGCAATGAAAAAAAAACATACAGTAATTTGTCATTTTGTATTACAGAATAATATATTAAAATAATTATTTAGCCGTAACTTACAGTAACAAAATTTGTTATGTCATGATTAATTGATAAATGACTATAGAATTGAAATACATTTAACATTTAAGCAGTTTCAGTTTTGTGTAGAAATCTGTTTTGTGTGTATGCTGTGAGAAAGTATGACAATTGATGATCAGTGAGACTGCAGTAAAACTATATGACCAATAGATACTGACACAAATCACAAAGTATTAAATATTAGTCGTTGGATCATCATCACTGTAAACTGGACACATCCATAGCTGCTCTGATCTCTCCCTGAGTGTATCCGCCATTGCACTTCTGTTGACAGTACCGGTCCTCTTGACAAAACAACCTGCTGGTTGACCATTATTCTTCTGCACCCTCCACAATGTTCACTTTTAGCAACACTGCATTAAGTACTAGAGTACACATACAATAAAATATGCACATGCAAAAGTGCATGAAGAAATATGGGTAACAGTATACAAGACAGAACAAATTGATGTTTCAACCATAAGGTATTTATCAATAAGAATACAGAGAACAAAATCAAAACAAAATAGTAATATCACAAATAGTCTAGATTGCAGATATTAATTATCATTTCCTTGTCAATTAGCTCATGTCTAAAAAAAATGACTTATTAAAAGAAAATAAAAAGTACCTTTCCTGATGAGCTATGTTCCTTTCAACCACAGAGATAAGTCAAGTTTGATTATATCTGTGTTGTTTACCCCATAAAATAAACTGGAGGTTTTGGTTCAGTAAAGGCATTGACAATACATTTGGATGTATTAGTGGCACATAAATATTCATCAATAGTTAAATAGTTGAATCCTATAAATGGGGGTGGCTGCTTTAAAGATAAAAGTGGAAAAATTATATTTGATGAAACTTAACAAGATGGGCAGATTATGTGACAGAACTATTTGATGACCAATGGAGCAAAAAACCTACAATACACAACAATGATGGACCAGCAATACTGAAGTAAAAGTAGAAAACGAATTAAAATCAATACAATTTGGAAAGGCTGCAGGCTCTGACAACATAACAGCAGACTCTAGATGTATTTGGTGTGGAAACTATCACAGAACGTTGCAATGACATATATGAAACAGGCCACATACCTAAAGACCTAAAATCATCAATATTCACACCACTACCTAAGAAGCCCAGAGCTGTGGACTGTACAGAATATAAAACAATACGTTTGATGAGTAATATAACCAAAATATGAAAGAATTAAAAAGAAGATAGACACTGGGGTCTGTGAAGAGAAATTCAGTTTTAGGAAAAACAGGAACCAGAGAAGCTATACTAAGTGTCCGATTATTGATAGATAAATATATTTACAGTATATTCCTACCAACACTGTGTTACCAGTGCCAAACCTGGCCTCTCTCATCTTCACATTACAGAAAGATAGTGACATGTGTGATGAAATGCTTGAGGAAAGCAGCAGAGGTCACCAGGCTTGATAGATTGCAAACTGAAGACATCAGGGAAATAATAGATAACACCTTGCACAGAATACATAGAAAGGCAGCAGATCAAGTGGTTTGACCACAATATGAAATTACATCATGACAAGTTGCCCGTACAGGCATATGCCCAAATGAGATCAGAGTACAAAGCCAGAGGAAGACCATGAAAAAGATGGATAGAAAACGTCTGGGACATCCTGAATAAACACTGTGATAGCATAACCTAGGCCACACATCTGACCTTGGAACACAAGCTC
Source organism: Meghimatium bilineatum (assembly GCA_034231615.1). NCBI lineage: Eukaryota > Metazoa > Mollusca > Gastropoda > Stylommatophora > Philomycidae > Meghimatium > Meghimatium bilineatum. Next base: position 32,904,483 of record CM067298.1, read on the forward strand.
GAACTCCAATCATCTCTATGCTTAACGGCAAGAGTGGATAACAAAAAGCCTGTGGAAAAACAATAGAAAATACATAGATAAATATATAGAAGTCCAAAAAAGTATCTATACTTGCTTCATAGACTTATGCAAGGCTTTTGACATGAGTCCAACATGAAAAATTAATAAAATGTCTTTATAGATGGAATAGATGGAAAAGACATCAGACTGATTATACATATATATTAGGAACAGACTGTATCAAGAAGGTGTGAAAAGAGCTACTCACCATACATAGAAATAAAAATAGGGGTAAGACAAGGATGTATTTTATCACCAAGTCTATTTAATATCTACACAGAAAATATCTTAAAGCATATAGAAGGAATGCCAGGAATAAAAAACAGTGGAAAAATAATAAACAACCTGAGACATGCAGATGGCACTGTTCTATGAGCAGAAAGTGAACTACAAAGACTAATAGATCAGGTCAATAAATCAAGTAAAGAATATGGACAGAAAATATTTTGTGCACATTAAAAGATATGACACCTTGTTGAAGACCTTACTTGAGGGTAAAGTTGAAGGTAGACGAGCAAGAGGTAGACAGAGATGCAAGTGGGAGAGTAACATCTCAAGATGGACAGGTTACAGTCTAGTAGAGTGCATATACCCGGTAAACATCCAGAAAACAAAAACCATGATAATTAGTAAAGTCACAGAACAGGTGCCAAATATAAAAATAGAGAAACTACAGCAAGTAGAACATTATCACTATCTTGGACACATAATCATAAATGAATGCAGATGTGAAACAGAAGTTGAAAGGAGAATAGGAATGCCTAAAAGTACTTACAATGACATGAGGAACATATATAAACATTTAAACAAATCACAAATAAGCTAAACATGAGAATTATAAAAAGTGGCATCTATTCTATATTAACTCTTAGTACATGTGAACTAAAGTCACATTTTGACACATTTTTTCAAAGCAACAAAATTAAGAGTGTGTTTATATTTTGTCTTTGTACACAATTTTATTTATTTGTAAACCTACAATGATGTAATATACATCATAATGTGCAGAAATGAATGACATTTTCAGAACATGTATATTGTCATGTTTGAAGAGCGGAAATATATAGTATATTAGATGAAAGTTTCTGACTGATAAAATATAACAGTTGCAAAATTTCAGCAACAATAATTTCAAAAAAATATCTATAATATCAGACATACAAACTCTAGCATCTAAAGTTGGCTGTTTTGTATAGTATATCCATTTGTCAGATGTATGACTCTAGCATCTAATGTTGGCTGTTTTGTATAGAGACAAGATGTGCATCTCAAATAGCTGGAAAAAAAAACAACAAAAAAACATTCATTTGTGCAGCTATTGAAGAAGTTTGAAATGTTTCTATGTACAAATAAATGTTCTGTGATGATTTCAGTATTTATTGACGTGCGTAAAAGAATTTGCAAAATAACTTAGAATTTCTGAGTTACATTTAATCTTTGTGAAATATTTTATTTATTGGTAAAACCTACAGTGATGTACTATGCATGAAAATGTGCTGAATTGAATGCCATATCTAGAATATATGTCTATTGCCTTATTTGAAGAGCAGAAATACGTAGTACATTACCAGATAAAACATAGGCCTAATGATTGATTGTAAAACTCGAAAACAAAACAATAGCCTAATTTATAAAAAAATACTTACAGACTCAGCAAAATGAGACTATCATCTAAAGTTGGCAGTTTTCTAATGTATATCCATTTCTGCAACTTTTTGGAAAGTTTAAAATGTTCCTATGCACAAATAAAAGTTTTGTGATAATTTGAATGTTTGTTTACATGCAAATATCTTAACAAAAGTTGCTCAGTCTTTACCGATCAAATACTGACTACATTTCAACTTACGATTTCATTTGATATTGAACCTATATCACAAAATGGATGACCATAGTCACGAGGCAAGACCTTTAGTATTATTGTGATTGGATGAAATACTACAGTATTTTTTACAATCTCTTTTTGTGAAGACTTTCATGTGCAGGACGATCATCTAGCCAAAAGACAGGCCGTATTTTGGGGATCTATGAAACATAATTTAGAAAGACTAGCCATACACTACAAGTTAATGCATGGCTCAGAAACATGGAAAATAAACAAACAGAAGACAGAATTAATGCTTTTGAGATATATATATATATATATATATATATATATATATATATATATATATATATATATATATATATATATATATATATATATATATATATATATATATAAAAGAATAGGGAGAAAACTGCAGAAAGAGAAGAAGATTAATAAGGAGGTTAAAAAAACATATAAAGAAAGAATTATTGAAGGAAATAAAGATCAAGCAAATAAAATATTTTGGACACATTAAAAGACATGACACCTTGTTGAAGACCTTTCTTCAGGGTAAAGTTGAAGGTAGACGAGCAAGAGGTAGGCAGAGATGCAAGTGGGAGAGTAACATCACAAGATGGACAGGTTACAGTCTAGTAGAGTAGAGTGCATCACCAAAACATGACACGGAATGTTGGAGGTCTCTGTTGCAGCCAACCTTCATTGTGGAGATGGCACCTGATGATGATTAACATCTTGTACACGATACACTTCATTAATTTGTTTTTGTTTTTGTGTACATTAAAGTGAATATTTTTCACATTCAATGAGTTACGTTTGAAATTTACTGATGTAGTGCATAAATGATTGGTGAGCAAATGTGTATGAACGTCCACATAGCAGATATTTGAGATGCTAATCTTGTCTCTCTTGAATTGAACTCATTTACCTCTGTCTTTCTGTGTGTGTGTCTAATCTAATCTATCAAATATCTATCTTTGCAGAACATTGTCCTTACTTCCACTACATAAAACTCTTGTGTTCTGTGCAAGCAGCCCAGCCTCATCATGAGTTTGTTGACATTGTATATGTCTTAGTAGTTTGCCATTGCTTTCTGAGCCAATTCTGGACACTTACCTCATAGATTGTAAATGTTCTTTGGGTGTTAGACTTCATTGTTAAACTTTAATGTGACTGTAGAAATGCAGTTGCATCCTTTTTGTATAAAACATTGATTTTGGTCTAGAGAACACTGAGCATACTTCCGACATGCAGAACATACTGTCCTGAATGCAGAAGAAGAAGGCAATAACTGTATCTTTGGATAATAATTTATTCATCATTAATGTAAATGAAGTGGAAATATATATGGCCAACAATGAGTGATGTGAGAGCAATTAAAAAAAATAAAAAAATTACAGTACCTAAGTCATTTTTCTGCCAGCTAGCTAACCAAATTTCTCTATATGCATCATTTGTGGTTTACAAAGACAACTGCCTTGATTGACCCAAACACTAGAAATGAGTATCAGGACTCATGTTCTGGTTAGTTTTTTGTTCTAATTGTGCAATCACCATGCTTGTGGTAGCAATAGTCAAAAGATTTTTGGTCAACTACAGGCTAGGCAGCTGAGAACTTATTGATCGACACTGATTTATAACTCAACTGCCTTTGCTACCTTTTTTTTTGTACATGTGAACATTAACTTTAACATTATGTGTGTATATTTTATAATATTAATAGTAATTTTATTATTTATTTCAGATTCCACTTGTCTTCTTCTTGAGATGTGGCTGAATTTGGCAATAGTTTTTGTCATAATTATGGCATTGGCAGTAGCACATGATTCATACTACTATAGACCTTTCTTATTAGCGCTTTTGTCATTTGGAGCAGTTCTTGTTATGTTATATGGTTGTAAGTGTTGATGAAATGTTATTCTTGTTGGTTAAATTAAATGAATGGGAGACTGCATGCAGTAAAAATATGTATCATATGGTAAATAATCATATTTTTAAAACAAACAGAAAATGGGCTAAATAAATGTTATGTGAAATGAATACAAAATAGAATAAATCAACATTTTGGCAGAAAGATATTTTTCAAAATAGGAACAAACGAACACAGACTGGAACAATAGTATAGCTGAAGACTACATGAAATTATGTTCTAGAAATTTACGTAAATGGGAATAAGATAGTGGCAAGAATGAAAAATAATAGATGTACGTAAAATTAGAAATAAACATTCAATTTTATTGTAATATGGTACATAATTTAAGTTATCACTCATGACAGCTTCCTGTGTTATCTTTCAAAAGGCTGTATTGACCATGTGTTGCTGGGCGCATAAGAGAGGAGCAAATAATAGCAACACTGTTTACCTTCCATGCATGTTGTAAGAGGCGACTAAGGAGGTTATGGGGTGGATTTGGCTGTTCCATCCCATATAAAGTGACCCAATGCGATAAAGATAATAAAGTCATGTGTTAGGCCGAAAGGCACAGATATCGCTTCCTTGCAGTAAACCATGACACAACTCATTCCTTTCTCCATACTAATGTAATCTCCTGCTAATCTACTGGAGTTTGAGAACTAATGCAAAAGAAGAAGACAAGTCTGTATTTTTGTTAATGATGATGAGGATATATATGTATGTATGTATATATAAAAACTATGTGACTTCTGTTTCAAAAACTCATGGTAACAAGCAGAAAACTTTAATAAATGCTTTCATGATGATAAGATCTCAAAGTTTATATCCAGAGACCACTGTGAAGTGGAGACTGGATGAGGTTGCTGTATTACAAAAAAGGCAAAAGCGGTTCAATATTTGTTTGTAAGACCATTGCAATGATGAATACAATTCTACTTCTTCTGCACTCATCAAACCATTGCAGATTAACAAGATTTAGTCCAAAGAACAGAATGTTAGTTTGTGTCATTTTTACAGTTTGGCAGCAACATTTGTGCATTTTGGCCTGATACTTTCCTGATCTCTGACATGGAAAATGATTCTGAAAAATTTAATGTCATTTTAAAAATGTAAGTGATGTGTGAGGAGCATGGTTGATAGTGAGCTTGCATGCTATCACCAGGTTACAACGAGCCAAGTTTGAAACCATGTCCGGACAAAAAATCATTCGGGTTGTGATTTCTCTCTTGACACGACCGCTCCTCCAGTCGACTGAGCTGTAAATGAATACCCAAATAATGAGTATGGGGAGGTAAAAACAGCAAGAAAGGGAACTTGCCACCCACCTAATAGTTTCTGCAGCGTAGTACATGAGGGGTTATCTTTATCCCTGATGGAGATGCCATGGGACCTACCTTTTAAGTGATGTGTGTGTGTGTGTAAAAGAACTGTTGCATATATTTGTTTCATGATCTATGTTTTAATTCAGATCTTTGTTCTCTTTTCAAATAGGGAGAAATCTTATTTTTGTGACTACCTTTTATCTTGCATGGGGATGTTTCCACTTTGTCCCTCAATATCTGCCAAAATCATTCACATTTGGTGAACTGGCTGTTGTCATTCAGCTATCATCTAGTTGGTTAAACAGGATAGGTCTTTCAATATTTCAGGTCAGTGTTTTATTCAATTTATTTTAATTTCTTTTATCTGTTATTTATAACATTTGTGCATATCATGTTTTGTTAAATGTTGTCTTCTGCGTTCATTCTCAAACTCTTGCAGATTAGCAGGATGTAACACACGTATGTTGTCGAGGTCCGAAAGGGGAGCAAGGAATAGCAACACTATTTACCTTCCATGCATGTCGTACAAGGCGACTAAGGAAGTTATGGGATGGAGTTGGCTGTCCCATCCCATATAGGGTCAGTGACCCAAAGCCATGCTGAAGTCAGATGTGTCAGGCCGAAAGGCGCAGATATTGAAGAAATGCTGTAAACCATGACACAACTCATTGTGTTCTCTGGATTACATCCTGCTGATCTGCAGGAGTTTGAGAACGAACGCAGAAGAAGAAGCAGGATGTAATCCAAAGAACACAATGAGTTGGGTCATGGTTTACAGCATTTCTGCAATATCTGCGTCTTTTGGCCTTACACATCCAACTTCAGCATGTGTCGGGTCACATTAACCCCATATAGGATGGAACAGCAAACTCCACCACATAACCTCCTTATTTGCCTCTTGCGACATGCATGGAATTTAAACAGTGTTCTTTGCTATTCTTTACTATTCTTTGCTCCCCTCTCAGGCACCAGCAATACATGGGCGGTTAAATGTTTGAAAATGGACATTAACAATATCCAGAGGTTGTGGTGAATGGATTACCTGAACCATGACTTCCATTTTTAAATTGTCATAAACACTGCTGTAATCAAATTGCACTCATGTCAGCGGTTGAAAAGAGCATACCTCACCACAAGTGGTACAAATGAAATAACCAAATTAGACATTGTACATATTATCTAAATTTTCTTGTCTTCTATTTGATACTTCATGAAGGATTATTTGGGGTGGAATTGGCTGTCCCACACCATAGAGAATTAAAGTGACCCAAAGACCACACTGAAGTCAGATATGTTGGGCTGAAAGGAGCAGGCAGATATTGCAGTCACGCTGTAAGCCAAAACACAACACATTCTATTCTCTTAACTAAATCCTGCTAACTGGCAGGAGTTTGAGAATGAATGCTTAAGTAGAAGGATTTTTAATGTATTTTTTGTTCACAGAAATAGATTTGAAATATATACATTATTGCTTTAAAATTTTGATAACAGTGGTGCCACTGAAGTATAAAAGTATGGTGAGAATAATGTTAGCACATGTGAGATTAACATGATAGGTCTTACTAACAAATATTCAGACTGAACCAGAATACAAACCTCTGAACACATACTTAGGACTGTCCAATATACAAAAAACGAAGACAGTGGACCTGACTAGAGTTAAAGAACTAAGGCAAAACTAGGAGGTAGCTGTTATGACATGGAGAATATTGGACATTGCTCTGGCAATAAGATTGTTAGCCTAGCATGACCACAGACCTGAATGCAAAAGAAGAACATAATTGGTCACACAAATAATATGTCCAAAACTATAATAAATGAATTTGATGTAATTTGATTGAGAACAAGTTTCTATACTCTGTTACTCTAAGAATGAAGTAGTTCAAAATACACCCCCATATTACTCCGTGACAACAGGTGATTTTTAAACATCTGATGACATGTAAAAACAATATTATTGGGCACTTAACAATCAATTAATATGTTCTGCGCCAAACAACCAATCAGAAGCACTGACCAACTTCATTCTTAGGGTGGACAGAGTATAGTTATTTTCCAGAATAATGTGGTATGGAAGAGCAAAAGACAGAAGCCATATCGTCCCAGTCTGCAGAGAAGTGTGTGTAAAGGCTTAGGCTTGAATGAAGTCTTCACGATGCTGTTGAATGAAACCTCAGATGGAAGGGCAAACTAACCTTACTGTTTAACGTTTCCTATATCAGAATCATGTTCACAGATGAGGAATGGTTATGTATCTGGGGGGCACAGTGAGCGATGGATCGTCTAATTGCAATAAACAGTGTTTTCTGACAGCACAACACCTCTATGAGATAGGTGTAGTCGACTCAAGTCTAATTCTGTGCTCAACTGTAACCACCCCAGAAACTGTCTCCCAGGACATATTTTTGTCTGTAAAGTCCAAGGGCACAGTGGGTAATAAACCATCTAAGAGCTGCTATAAACTCATCATCTGGCAACAGGTAGGAAGGTTATCACAGGCTAGGGAAGTCCACCTGAATCAAAGACATGCTGGAATAAGATGTGCTGGGCCAAAAGGCACAAATATCACTGCTCCACTTTAAACCACAACACAATGTATTCATGCTCTCTGGCTGCTCAAATCAGACAAAAACTTGTGCTGATTATTTGAGAGCGAACACAGATGAAGAAGATGTAATTAGCTCAGAGAAATCAAAATTGTTGGAAAAAGTTTAATAGTAAATGATATTTCTTCTTACAGGAGCAAGTCCTTTCAAAAGCAGATAGTCAGCTTGCATGGTTTGTTTGTGTATGTATTGTTGTGTCATTAATTATTCAGTTAATACTCTTAACAAAATGCTATTTTCAGAAGATTGATATTACTTAATAATAGTACTTAGTAAAATACAGGGTAAATCAGCTTTACAATGAACACATAGACTATCAGATTATAATGTGTAGATATGAAAAAATACAAATAACAGTATACAAGACAGTTTCAACCTTAAGGCCTTTTCAAGAAAATATAAGACAAACAGTGAACTGTAAAAATAAATAGCTGTCAAATACTGCATGTTTCCTGTTAAAGAGTTGCAGGGAGGGATTTTGTAGCTGTGTAACAGTGAAAACAAAAAATAATAGCACTATCACAAAAGCATTAGACAGCAGACATTTAACATCAGAGACATTCAAGGTAACAATGACTAATGTATACACAAGTATTGTCTCAGAGACGCTCATTAAAAAATAAATGAGGATTGAGAATGAAATTAAACAACTATGCCCATACAACTATACTAAAAAATGTGAATGACGTTAACAATGAAATCCCCACAACCCAAATCTAAATAAATGAATGATCAGTATTAAGACCAAATTACTTAATGGTGCCAAACTGCAATATACAGCGATTTTCAAGGGTGTACCTATCTCTTATCTTTTGGTACAAGAAATACAGTGATTTGAGTCACAGGCACCATGATGATCAGGTAACCCATCCGAAAATAACAATGAAACGCATCTTCTCATATGCAGTTGACTTTACAAAAACTGTCTTCACACCTTTTCGTTCCACTGTATGATTTCGTTCCACTGGCCAAAATAAAAGTTGACCTGATCCATTATTAACTAGGCTTGGAATTTACAGTAATGGCTGATGGTATAATTGCAGCGAACCATTATTGCTGAGAAAGCACTGAAGGAATGAATGAATCCGATATCTTGGAACACTCTGGTACCTGGTCGTCAAGAGATAAAACTATGGTGTTGGAAAACAAGCCAATACTGGAAATTTTTACATTATATTCCTGGTGGTTTAATGAGGTTTTATGAGGCATGGTAACACCTCCAGGCAAAGGTCAGACTGTATTATCCTGGATGTTTTTTTGTGTGTCTGTACAGGTAGGGTGGGGCAAATAGAAGAAATACTTTGCGTCTTACCGTTGTTAATTGCTGATGATTGTGTTATTTTCCTTTTAGCAATATTTCACTTGTCTTTTCATTCTTATAACAGGATTCCACAGTGTTATTACTGGTATTATTTTTTTATACATCGGTCTGTACATGAGTTTTCGACTTTGGTCACATTTTGGACATTCAAGTTACATTCTCAGCTTATAAACGGATTCGCTTATATTTGAAAATATAAGGTACATATTAAGTTTAATAAAACATTTGGTTCCAGTCATTTGTTCTTTCCGTTGTCTATGGTATTCCTAGCACTCTTGTATTAAACTACAACTGTACACTCAATATCCGCCAAAGACGGATGTGTCGGGCCATTGACACAAATAAAATGGTGATACAGCGCATTTCCATTCTCTGGACTACATCCTGCTGGAAATCTAATAGGACCATGGTCCTGCTACAAGAGAGACCAGCAGGAGTTTGAGAATGAATGCTGAAGAAGCAGAAGAAATACACTCCACAATAATTCTTCATAATAAAAATAAATTACAATATTTGAAAAATATCATCAATTATAATTCCAAGATATTTTAAAATGGGGGCCATGGTAGCTCAGTTGTTGGTGAACTGGTTTCTCATGGTAGAAACATGGTAGCTCAGTTGTTAGTGAACTGGTTTCTCATGGTAGAAACATGGTAGCTTAGTTGTTAGTGAACTGGTTTATCATGGTAGAAACATGGTAGCTCAGTTGTTGATGAACTGGATTCCTAGTAGGGTGATCCAAGGTTCAATTTCCAGTTCAATTGGAAATATTTTAAATCACCAACTTGTCGATCTACCCATTCTAAACAGATGGGTACCAGATCTTCTTGGAAATGTAAAGGTGGCAGGCATGATGTTGAATAAATCACTCTTAAGTATGCTGTTGGTCAATGAAAAGTATATACCTATCACTGTATTCCCCAATGGCGTGGAAAAGGGAAACTTCTTTTTAATTTTAAGTAGTGATTATCTTAGTGTTTGCTTTAGCCTCAGCACTTCAGGCATTATGTCAATTTTTCATTCAGTTGCAATCAACTTTATAACTGGAATCATCAAAATTTGAATACGTTAGCAAACATAATGATATAATTTTTCTCCTCTAGACTCTTGTGATTGCAGTAGTGGTTGCAACAATAGTTGTCTGCCTAATGACTGCATATTCATCACTATGGAAGTTTTTAGCAGTGTACATAATCCTGGCTGTGGTATCAGTAATAGTTCTTCAAGCAGCTCTAAATGAAAATGCTGTGTTATGGTTGCTGAATTTTGTTTTTGGTCATTGTACTAAGGTAATTTGTGTGTCTACATATTATGTATTCAGTATATGATAGTGTTCTTTGTTACTCATAAACCTGTAAAAACTACATATACATTAAATCTTCGTGCGGAATATCTAAAGGTCTCACTATTGGCCTTTCAGATCGACCATCATACAAAAGTAAACTTTCTCGATGAAGTGGAGATGGAAATAGGCTGGAAACTATTGGTCAAGCCATCCCCTATATCAAGCAGGACCACAGTATGCACAGGTGAAGAAGTTGAAGATACCAGGCTGAGAGACACACCCATTTTTAACATTTTTGTATGACAAAACTTTCAGTAGATGATATGGCAATATTGTGAGGCTTTCCTCTTGTGGAAGTTCCACAAATTTTCATCTGTACAATTGCATTTCCTTTTGTTTTGCAAATCTCAAAGAACCTAATATTACACATTATGCTGGGGGGAAAACAGATGAGAGCACCAATCTTGACAAAACTTCTCCATTGCACAAACATGTACAAGAACTATATTGCTCATAATTTCCAGGGATCAAAACAAACAACATACATTAAATACAATACTCGCCTGCAGACAGATAGGAAGGCTGTCACAAGCTAGAGAAGCACACCTGAATAAAAGGCATTACAAAATCAGATGTTCTAGGCCTACATGGCACAAATTGAATGGTATTGCCTGTGTGTTGCCGGAGCCCGAAAGGGGAGCAAAGAATAGCAACACTGTTTACCTTCCATGCATGTCGTAAAATGCGACTAAGGAGGTTATGGGATGGAGTTGGCTGTCCCATCCCATATAGGGTCAGTGACCCAAAGCCATGCTGAAGTCGGATGTGTCAGGCCGAAAGGCGCAGATATCGCAGCAATGCTGTAAACCATGGCACAGCACATTCCGTTCTCCAGACTAAATCCTGCTAATCTGCAGGAGTTTGAGAATGAACGCAGAAGAAGAACGGTATCACAATGTATTTATACTCCCCTGCAGAAATCACATGAAATCTGTAATGATTAAACAAGAGCGAACACAAACAGGTACAATATATTTTCATGAATAAGAGGCCTTCCTATGTTTAGAGTGCATTCCATGGTTGAAGTGGAGAGAATCAGGTAAATCACTTGTGGTAGAAGAGTTACTTGAACTGTGACCTACATTATTTTTATGATTATAAGCCCTGATATAACAAAACTGGACCTGTGTTCGCGGTTAAAATGAGTGTACCTTACTGCAAGAGCTACAAATTAATTTGTATGTTCAAGTGGAGAGTCAGGTTTTATGTCAAATATGGGGTGCAAAAGGTGTGCACTGCTCTCGGCGGACCCAGGGTTAGCAGATAACCAATATCCCAAAAAGTACCTCCTCGTGGTGCCCTCTGGAAACAGAAATACAGCTGCTCGTACTTATTCTGGCTAAACTTTTTGGGGATCGTGTCCATGAATGTGGAGGCAGCAGATGGAAAGAGAGTTGACTGAAAAAGAGACAGTCAATATCTCCGACACCACTGCGCCAACACATGCAGTGGCACTGTCGTCATATGGTGACGCTAGTTAGTTCAGTCCGGACATCGAAGTGGCTATCAATGAAAATGACACACAAAAGGTAGATGCATGGCGAGAGACAAAAAGATAATATACTGAGTACAATGAGAGGGCAGGACAGCACCAGAGGGCAGCACCTAGTGCAAATAGAAGGGGAAACCATTCCAAGCAAATTGGAACTACAGGTTCTGTTAGCTGTAGACAAAATTTTAGTAACTGGTGTTCCTTATGGGCAGAGACCAAATCATGGACATCTGACAAAGAAAGCAGCCCTGGCCCAATTGTACTGTCAAGCTTTCCCATACCAGAAACATGCTCGTAGAGAGAAAGGGTTCAGTACGTAATGGGCTCAGGCACAAATAGGACAAGGTCGTTCAGCGCGAGAACACGCCTTGCTCCCAAACACGTGGTGAGACTTGGACGAGGGGTTCACGATATCAGTAAGTGACACCTCAGCTAAGAAAGCGAAATAGCCCAGGTTCAACCCTTCTGATAAGTTTATCCTTAACCGGATTCAGACTCGTGGATGAGAAAAGGTTCAGTACTCGATGGGCACAGAATGTCTATTTTCATGAGGCAAGTTCACTGACTTGAACACCTCGTGTGAGATAGATGTGAATGAGAATTGTCTCAGCGAAGCGTTGTTACACACCCTTGAGCCCGTCGACAAATAGGTAGGCTGTCATAGGCTAGGAAAGCTCACTACCCAAATTAAAGCATGACTAAAACGGATGTACTGGGCCTCAGATGCCTGGACCACAAAGTGAGCCAACAGAGGTGCAAATAAGAGTTCAACTATGGAACTAGCAGTACACTGTACTTCACGCTCCCCAGCGGAAATCACACTATTTATTTGTTGTGGTTATAAGAGAATGCAGAAGAAGAAGATGTCATATAGGATGTTTGAAAAACTTAAATGACAGAACATTTTTGTTTGTTATGTTCCTAGTGTGTTGCTGAAATATGAAAATAGCAAAGAATAATAACACTGAATTCAAACTAAAGCCTTAAAAAATTTGCAGTAATGAACACTTGCCGGCACATCCTGGGGCACCAACTCCAAAATACTTGAACAATTATGTACTTTTTCTTCAGCGTTAATTCTCAAACTCCCACTGGATCTCTCTTGTAGCAGGACAATGGACCTATTAAATTTCCAGCAGGATATAGTCCAGAGAATGGAAATGCCTTGTGTCGCCGTTTTATTTATGCTAATGGCTCGACTCATCCGTCTTCGGCAGAGAACAATTATATACAGAGGCAGTCATAATAACTGGAATAAAAAATGAACAAGTCATGATATTTTGACTGAGAATGGAACAGTACCATCTAAAAGCACACTTATATTGAATCAGTATAATTGACTCTGCAGCCTGCATCTGCAAAGCAGCAATACAGATACCGAAACAAATACTACAGAATTGTCCCAGTTTTGCTGTTCATAGAATGACAATCTGGACTCACAGGAGCTTCTCTGCAAAACAAATTGTGGGGTGCCTTAGATGACCTAAAACAACTATACATGACCAATATTGGACAAGATGTTTAATAAGTGATCGCAGAAGAAGTAACACTGACCTGTCATACATGTTATAGGAAGTGACTAAGGAAGGTAATCTCTGAAACAAGATAGTAAGGAGCACAAAAGAAGAGGCAAATCACATTATAAATTCTACTGTATTGAAGGTATAAAAAATAAAATACAAAAGAAAGCACAGCTTAGCAAAAATGTTGCTCTTAGTAGGTCCAAGGAAATACAAATCATCTATAGAATGGAAACTAATGTAGTTCAGAACAATATCAGTTACTTTTAGAACTATCAATAAGAGAATAAGTAATACATCTATTGTTTTAGTTTGATGAATTGATGTTGACTCATTTTGGACAAATCCGTACGTACTCTCTTCCAGCACATGAATTCCCCTAATATTGTTTCTATCAAAGCCAATGTGTCTGGTTTTTCATTGATGCAGACTCCTGCATGTCCATGATAATAAATCTATATAATTCTCAGAGGATCAGAATATGCAGTGTACTCCATCCACTCAAGTCTGAGCCGCCCATTCTCGATCTTGCTAAGCATGCACTAAGAATCTACTGTAGTGACTACTACATCTCGCAATGTTTTTGTTCTGTTGTGTCACTGTTTTGTTTGTGCATCAACAGTGACAGCACATATTTAGTGTTTTTACCAATTTCACACAACTGTGGACTTCCAAAACCATGTCTTGAATGGCCAACCATACATTACATCCTGTCTATAAGCATTGTTCATACTATGGCCAAATTTACATGATCTTTTGACAATGTTGTTTGTTACTATTTATCTGACCATTGTTGCCCACAAATGAGAAAAGAGATGGGAATTGGCAAGAAAAGTAGATACTGAGTAGTTTAGCATCATAGATTCGAAAATAAACTGCTGGCAAAAAAATGGTTAATATCACTGGAAACAGGAGATTGTAGCTGTGCATTATCACTGGCACCAGTCTTCATGGCACATTAGATAGTGAGAGAGAAATAGTGAAGAAAGAACAAGAAATAAGAAGCCCACATTTAATAATAAAGTTAAGCAAATAAAGAACTTAAAAGGCGTAGAGAATTGACTTTATTGTTCTTGAGTTTGCCTATATGTACTTGGTCCCTCTCAGAACAGCAAACTGCCTGCTGAGCACATATTTTTGCAACTTATAGAGATTGTGTATCAATAATTTCCATTAATCTCAGAAAATATCACTTGTCAACCAGAAATTGCTGTATGTTTTCAAAGTAAATTCAAGTAGCAATATAATAGCTTATACAAGTGATGATGATGATGTTCCTCTTCGCACGCGAAGATGAGCATGGCATGAAAAAATTAAATGCGATGGAAAAAAAAAAATAATAATAATTAAAATTAGTAATTAACTAATTTGGTTTTTGAGTTCGTAGATGCCTGATGAGTCCGATTCTTGCAAAGAAAGTTCTATTGCGGTACATGCAGGAGTGCTGAAGATTCGGGGTAGGAGATAATTTATACAAGTAAATTCAAGTAGGAAGCAAGTGGATAAATTAAAAATTCTTGAGACTAACAGGAATTGAACCAGGTCCATTCCAACTGCACTGAATGACCTTGCAATTTAAGTAAACAGGTTTTTCCGTACTTGACTAACAGCATCTATAAAAGAAGATGCGATTTTGTCAAAACATTCAAACAAGAAGATGCGATTTTGTCAAAACATTCAAACTATGTACTAAAGTCACTGATAATGGACCAATCGAGACAGGGACTATTACAACAATGAACATCCCGTACAAGTATACCCTGAAGGGTTATAGGTCTTATTTTTGTTTTTCAATAATAAAACTTAGTAATTGATCACATTTCTGTTTATTTTGTTCTTAACAGAAATATCCAGTGAATTTGTTACTAACTGAAAGTGAATATATTTGTGCATATATTTAGACATAAAATCTGTTTTGTATATAATACCACATGGTCTGGTTTTTTTCCAGGTGTTTTTACTTGTGTTTTGGATTCTTCTTCTTGCTGTGACGATAGTTTGGACAGTGTTTCAAGGTTTAGAGAACTTGATCCTTGCAAGCGATACCTCTTCTGAACAACATAAACAAATGACTGTCAATACAGATCATGTGGCCACTCATTATAGCAGGCATGACCACAGTAGTTCCTGTTTAACCACTACGTCATTCCTTATTCGGAAAGTGTTCCATATTTTTATTGTCCTTGTGTACTTTCCAGGACTGGTCTTGAATTTTCGACTTCTATTATTAGCTTCAACAGCTGCATTTTCACTGTTAATCATTTTGGAGGTAACTTTAACTTAGTCTTTGAAATTTTAATTAATTTATCACAAGAATTATGGATTGTGATTCCATAAAACTATTACTGACATTTTCATCATTACGTTTACTCTTTTGGCAGTGGTGAAATGATGTAAACATGTTTGGTTTGGGCATGTAACATGACAAGACTCATTTTCTGAAATTATTTTGCAAGGAACAGTTGAGAGTGGAAGGAGAAGATGCACAAAAGCATGACATACCAGAATCTTGGACAGATGGCACATATTTTTAAGTACAAAAATGTAAACATAGACACTAAAGTTGCATAATGTTTTAAAAACACCCAAATGGGCTTCCGCAAGAACAAAAGCTGTATAGATGCTATCTTTACACTTAGACAACTAACAGAAAGAGCCACAGAAAACAACTTAAAATTATACATCTCATCCGTCAACCAAAAAAGGTCTTTGACAGATTAGACAGACAATAACTTTGGAAAAAAAATATCAATATACAGAGTACCAGAACATTTAATCAATATAGGCAAGAGCATTTATACTAATAGCCAATGTGAAGTAAGAACAAATACAGGAGTGTCGAATAAGTTGCAAATCCAAACAGGGGTGTGTCCTATCCCCTCTATTTTTTATTACATATATCGACCACATTTGTAAACTAACAAGTACTAATGAAGGAGATAACATGAATGACAAATTGAACGAACTACTCTTTGCAGATGACCAAGTACTAATAGCGACATCAGAAGACAAATTGCTAAAACATATAACAGATTCCACACAACATGTCAAAAATTAAACATGAAGATCAATTTTGAAAAGATCAAAATAATGGCAATAGCACAGAAGAAAAAAAATATCACTGTCTCCATTGATAATAAACACAGTAAACAGGTAAAGGAGTTCACACATACTTAGGAAGCATTATATCGAGTGAAAATAGTAAAGAGATACAAAATAGATGCAACAAAATATACCAGATCCTGGAACAGACGACACATATTTTTAAGAACAAAAATGTAAACATAGACGCTAAAGTTGCATTAGACAAGACTATTATTATCCCAACACTGTGCTACAAGTGCCAAACCTGGACAATGACAACACAGGACAAAAGAAAAATTGTGACAGCAAAAATGACTTGTTTTACGAAGTACAAAGAATACTCAGAGTGTCATTAAGAGATAGAATTAGAAATGATAACATCATACAGATAATGAAAACAATTCCAGTATTGGAACACATCAAAAGACAACAGATTAAGTGGTTTTCACACACTTCCAGACTACCAACAGACAGCATGCCAAAAATGGCCATGACACATAGACATAGCTATAAAGCCAGAGGCAAACCATGTAAAAGGTGGATCACAGATATCAAAGAAGCCACAGGAACAAGGTTACAAACAGCACAAGAAGACATCTCCGGAGAACTCTTCTACCCCTGGTGCCGTAAACCAAGCAATGGCCACAGTGTATAGATAGATGAGATTAATTTAGATTTAGATTGCATTAGATTTAGGTTAGATTTTGTTTAGATTAGATAGAAGGATTATGGAAACAGACAGTAATCAATATATATATATATATATAAAATAATAATAATTGTAGTATATCCTGTATAAGTCATTGTTTATTAACCATTGTTGAACTTGTAAATTTATATGTTCAATTTCATATCCAACATGTATAGTTTAACAATCATCAGAACAGAATACAACCACAACACACTCCATGGTGCCAGCTTTGGACTCATCCTTACAAAACTGTTTTCCATCGCCTTTTTAAATGTCCAGACAAAGGAACACCCTATATAGAACAAAACAACAGCTCCCAAATACATGCTTATATCACACAATGACATATGGTTACATAAGACCAAATGAACAGATCAGTATCCAACTATATGTTCATTAGCAAAATGAACAGCTGAATTCTCTTAGCTTTGAGCTTTGTGTTTGTTCACATGAATTGGGATGATGAAACTAACCCCCTTTGTCACAGATGATGATTATAGTTTTAAAGCACAATAACAATTTCTTTTATGGGGTCAATGTAAAGAACTGTAGTAATGAAAAGATTAAAAAAAGCCCAAATTAAAATAACACACTTATAATGTATGATAGACTGATGAAGATAAAATTGATAAAATCAATGAGGCTATTGCGTAAATTAAAGAGAGAAAAAAAAGTAAACTTCTACATATTTTGGAAGAAAAATTATAAATAAAATACACACATTAGGACATATCTGTAACCTATTGAGACAAAAATGTGTACTACATACAAATAAAAACCTGTTAAAATTTGCATGGCGTATAACTATTGGAATTAAAAGTTCACCGTTAGGATGTCAAACATGTCCACCACAAGAAAATATTTCACCAAAAAGTTCACCAACCTTTCTACAAAAAAAAATTATGTTGGAAAATTAGTGCCTCCCCACCCTTCAAAGAAAAAAAAAAGAAATAAATTGACTTATGTTAAGAAAACAAATAAAACCATTCCAATCTATGTCCTTTTCAATGGATTATGATGAAAGTCAGATCTTGGTTTCATTTCTGCTCTTAAATATGCCGAATTGATAGTAAAAGGTGTCATTAGCGATCTGCTGGAAAGTTTTGTGTGCCCATCATAAATGATGATAACCATTGTTAAAAAAACATCACACACAGACACAAAAATGAAGAGAGTCAACAATGACGGAAATGAATATGAACATTCATTTTCTGTCATCTCTCTTGTTTTTCAGATATGTCAGTTTCCACTACATTGCTTGCTTGTAGTCTCCAAATAATTTTGAGGATCAGTTCTGTGTTTCTTTGTCCTTATCTTGATAAAAAACTTTTTTTTAAGAAACATCGATACTGTGTATTATTCAACTAAAAACTGCTATTTTAACCCTTTTTAATGTTTTATTATATATTTACTTACCATTCATAACACATAACCCCATAACTACACGCGATAATTGCCAGGGATCACTGAAAAAAATTCACTTTACACGCGACATTGTGAGTGGGATTTGAACCTGAGATGATGAGAGCACAAAATTAATGGCTTAATCACTATGTTAGTGAGATCCCTTGTATTAAAAATATAATTATCAACAATTATAATTATTTGTATCAGTTGTCATAACAAATGATTTAAAGTTTTTGTCAAACTTCTTCTAATCCATGTATAATGTGTTTTTTGTAGCCACAGATTTGTCCTTCTTTGAATATGAGCATCCATAGAATTACCTTGTGTTTAAATTTCTGTATTTTGTACTTCAGGCTGCTAGGAGTCTTCATGTGCCAGTTGTGGGTGAGAATCTTGACAAAATTTTGAGGACATTTGTTGATGATCGAGATCAAGGCCTGGTATTTCTAACACATATTTATTTGCTAGTAGGAATGTCTCTACCTCTATGGATATCACATAATTTGTTTTCATGTAAGTGAATTTTTTAAATTTTCGTTTGCAAAATTAGAATGTGATTTGTAAATTTATTGTTGTACTTTTAAGAATTGTAATATCATGAGTAGACCTATAGGGGCTCAATCTCTTTCAGCAGCAGATGGTGATAACAAAGAAATAAATAATAGACTTGAAATATCCTTGGCTGCAATGTCCAGATTAAATAGCATATGGAAAAGTAGAATAATAGCAGCAGTAAAGATAAACCTATATAAATCTGTAATAAGACCTATTCAGTTGTACAGATATG
The DNA here is from genome assembly GCA_034231615.1 of Meghimatium bilineatum. NCBI lineage: Eukaryota > Metazoa > Mollusca > Gastropoda > Stylommatophora > Philomycidae > Meghimatium > Meghimatium bilineatum. The sequence goes on from CM067298.1 coordinate 32,923,858, forward strand.
AGAGTTGGACTCTTACAATAGAAATAGAAAGTAGAATGCAGACTACTTTTGAAAACAAATGTTACAAATAAATATTGCACATCCATTATACATACGGTAACATAAAACTAACACTTATGAAGAAACAAAATAAATACCCTTGCAGGCCAACAAGAACATCTCATGACAGTGGTGAAATGTCACAATCTTGTGTGGTTTGGCCATATGATGAGACATGATTTCCTTTCCAAAACTATCCTACAGGGAACAGTTGAGGGTAGAAGAAGAGGAGGACAACAGAAAGTATGGATTGGTAATATTAAAGACTACAGGATTAAGATTCTTCCCAATTAAACAAGAACATGAGAACTGAGAGGCATGGTGGGATTTTTGTGTTAATGTTTCCAGAATTTCACAGCTACCACCCTGAAAGATTATGGGGATGATGATGAATATGGATGCATTTTAATAATTTCAATTTATATACAGTACAATAAATTACTTTGTCATTTTTGAATTATTCTTCAACTTGCACTACTCTGTATAAACTGAAAATGTATAAACTTTGTGAAAATTGGTATTCAAAGATGAAAATTACAGGTATGCAACTGACAGACATGTCAAATACACAGATATCTGTTTTTATATGGGTATATAAATAATAAGCAGATTTAAGAGGGTCTTGGAAACCTGTTAGGAAAAAGTAATAGTGACACACAAATGTGTAGCAAAGTTTATAATTCTAAAATATAGAAAAAGGAAGGAAGAAGTGTGTATTTCATAAGATAAAATGGATGCAATATAATTGAAAACTGAACAGACCAGCTTTATGTGAAACTTTCTTATATATATATATTTGAGTATTTCTAATATATTTGAGTGGCTTCCTTTGGGTTCACGATTTACATTTCTGTTTGTAGCTAAAAGTTTTATTTTGTATTAACAGCACATACAGCTCCTATTCAGTTGTACAGTGGTTTACTCTCTCTTGGTGTAGGAGATACAGTGGCTTGTGCTGCAGGGAAAATCTATGGTAGAACTTACTGGCCAGGTAAGTTTTAGTTTAAATTAGATGATACAATTTTATATCTGTTATCTATTGTGAGCAGTTTTAGGTAAACAAATTTTTGTATGGATCCTTAGGTATTACCACTTGAGAATGACGTCTGCCCATATCTTGACAAAGATTTTTGAGTTGAAATAGCAATTTGTTTTAATTGTATCTATCTGTAATACAGTGAACTTGGTTTTAATTGTAGAAAATAAATTATTTTGTTCAGTCATGTAATCTAATTTTGGCTGGCTTTGGCAACACATTCCAGTAAATTATTTATCCAGTATGTATTATTGTTGAAGTTTATCTCACCTGATTACTTAATTTAATATGGGGGTCTTACATGGGAACATTGTTTTTCAGTATCTTGTGTCAACAAGAATGATTCAAATAACCATAGATTTTATGTGAATACATTATCAGCATATATTTACCAGGACTATAAGCTACCTAAAGATAAATGATCAATTACTAAAACAAGCGCAGGAATGTAAATATGGAAGAATGGACAGAGAGCTTGATACAAGAATTCAAAAGGCCAACTATGGAAATTATGAATGTACACAGATTTTGAAACATCTATGCGATGGAAACCATACATTTTAAAAAAAAGGCAAATCATACATTTCAGTCTTCATACCTTTTCATACCAAAGTCTTAAGACTTTGTGTTATCAATGTTGGACATGGACACTAACAAAATAACAAGAGAGAAAGCTTACTATGTGTAAACTGAGATGTCTAAGAAAAGCAGTAAACAACAAAGAGAAATCATGTGAGGAATGAAGAGCTTACAAGAACTATTCTAACAACATTTGTGGTCAGATATATTGAACAACAGAGACTGAAATGGTTCTGCCACTTAATGAGAATGAACCCTTATTGGTGAGAGACAAGAGCATAAAAAACTCACCAAGTACATGACGTGGTGACAGCAAGAGCATGCAGCCTTTATCACACGGCTACAAAATCCCTCCCTGCAACTCCTTAATGGAAAACATGCAATATTTGACAGTTGACAAGAGCATACAACAATAACGGAAACAGCAAGATACATAGGAAGACCAAGAATGTGGATTAAAGGAGTTACCAAGATTCTGAGACGACACATTATTACTGCATATCAAGCTACTAAATGAATCTTAGCCCGAAAACCTATCACCATTAAATCATGTGTTATGTTACAGAAAAAAACAGATAAAAACAATAGATAGATAGATTTTGAACATATTATACTTTAGACTTTAATTGAGTTCTTTGTATGCAGATAATGTGTATGTTGCACTTTGTTAGTTAGTTAGTTAGTTAGTCGTCGGATCATCATCACTGCAAACTGGACACATCCATAGTTGCTCCGATCTCTCCTTGAGTGTATCCGCCATCACACTTCTGCTGACAGTACCGGTCCTATGCTGGTTGACCATCATTCTTCTGCGCCCTCCAAAATGTTCACCTCTAGCAACACCGCATTTCAATCCCTGATCTTTAATCCTAGCCATTGAAAAGGAATCCTCATCCACATTAGTCTCACTCTCGCGTGTTATATCTCTTAAGGAGTTCAAAACGTCAGCGCGATCCATTGCCCCATCGCCCTTTGCCACAATCGCACACAATGCCAGTTGATCCGCTCTTTCATTGCCTCGAACGCCCACATGTCCCGGCACGAAAATAAATGTAACTGCTTTTAAGCTCGCATTTCTCAAGGCCTCAATCCACTGTTCGCGAACGAGACCCACTTGTACCTTCTTAATCATACTCAAAGAGTCACTCAAGATGCAGACCTGCGTTACTTTCTGTGTGCGAAGCCACTCAAATGCCTTGGTCACCGCCATAGTCTCCATGGTCATACTACTCGTAGTGACTGCAAAGGCACCACTTTCCTCCTTGATCGTTTTACCTGCGCACTGAGCTGTAAAAGCCCAAGCAATGCGAACATGCCTAATTACAGATCCATCAGTGTATATAATCACATCCCCCTCTTTGGTATTCTCACTGATTAAAGCCTGCGCTTCTTTCTGCACAGCTGTGGGACACCATTCTCTGCATTCTCTGCTAAGTGATATTACTACTCTCAAACAAGTTTCGAAATCTGTGGGTAGACCTATCCATTCCGCACCTGCTGCCACATCCTGTAAACTGCACACGCTTTGTATTACATCCTCAGCACGTCCCATCCACGACCTTCCTCTCTTGAGTCTGCTGCCTTTAACTTTCTGTATTTCGGAATGCAACGGGTGTTCCTTATCTGCATGTATTTGAAGGTACGCCCGTGCACGGCAATACTGTAATCTATGCTCAGCTGTTGGGCAGTCAAGTAGGTATCGCATAGTTCTTGTCGATGTGTCTCTTGTGCATCCCAGAATGATACGCATTGCTGCATTCTGGACTTTATCCAGTCTTTCGATCTGAGTTTGGCTAAGAGTCAGAATTGCCAGTGCATATTCCACCACAGCCACAACCAAACCCTGGTACAAAAGAAATAACAATCTTTGCTCACACTGCGCAGCAGCCATAACCTTCATTGCTGCTAAGCCTTTGCCTGCCCTTATGATAATGTGGTCAACATGTTCCCTGAAACTCAGGCTTCTGTCAAAAAACACACCCAGATATCTCATTGTGCTAGTTCTTTCTAAACTTTTCCCGGACAACGAAACTTGTGGCATGGGTGTCTTTACCATGTGATTGTTCAAGGAAAACCACGTCACGAATGCCTTTGTGTGTTTGCCATGTGATGAGGCATTCCCTTTTGAAAACTATCCTGCAGGGGACAGTTGAGAAGACTTAATTATTTTCAGATCATCAGGGTTATGAGCTTTTACTCTTTCTTCCCTCTGTCTGGTGGTGTTAGGTGCATGTATTCTTTAGGTGTGTTGTGTTTGTATAAAGGGTGTTAGTGATGGATGGGTTTGGTGGTAACAGTTGTTTTCCTAGGTCTTGTAGTCCAGGGCATTCAATAAGGTGGTGTTTTACTGTTTCCTCCTCTTGTCTGTTACAGTATGGTGTATGATCCGCTGTAATTCTTTGTAGATGTTAGTTTAGTAGTACATTTATTTGCAGCCTACATAGTGTGGTTTTTATCTTTCTTTAGATTTTAGAATCTTGCCAGTTGTATTGTCTAGTTCTTTCCTGCAGGAGGTTTTGTTGATGCTTGAAAAAAGTATTTGTTGAAACTGTTTGCTTTGTCTGTCTTCCACTAGTACCTGATTTGCAGTCCTCTGTGGTTTTGGGTTTGTGTGTTTGTTTTTCCCTGATAGGTTATTTAATAGCTTCCAGGTCCTCCTGTCGTTGGTGCGAAGGTTGAGTTTAATAAGTGTCTGACCATTTTTGTTGTTTTGCATCTTTTGTTTCTAGTTAGTTTATTATATTCTGTTCTGTTTACATGTGTAGGAAACTTCTCTGCTTTATTTCTTGCTGCTCTTCTCTTTTTGACAAATTCTTCAAGTTTCTTTGTCCAGAATGGGCTATATTACTTTCTGCATCCCCGGGGGATTTTTTTTGTAGGCTGCATTAAGTATGGTTGCAGTGATGTTTTTGTTGATGTTCTTCTTCTTCAGCGTTCATTCTCAAACTCCTGCTGGATCTCTATTGCAGTAGGACAATGGCCCTTTTAGATTTCCAGCAGGATATAGTCCAGAGAATGGAAATGCGTTGTGTCGCCGTTTTATTTGCGCCAATGGCCCGACACATCCGTCTTCTGCTGGTATTGATGTTCTAGGTGTTTATTTCTGTGTTTTTGTCAATCTTCACTAGGTTTTCATTTGTGCAAATTTTAAATTATTCCCAGTCTACACATTTGTAGTTCCAGTGAGGTGTTTTTCATGTTGGTTGGTTTCTTGTTTGTGAGATTTGAATGATAATTGGGTGGTGGTCACTTCCTATGTCACCAAGCACTGTCAGAGTACAGTCATTTTAGAGGTCTGCTGATATGATGGTAAGGTCAGGTCTGAATGTTGATCCACTGGATCTGTGAATGAGTGTGTAAGAGGATATAGCTAATAGGCTAGCCTCTGAGTTGTAACCTAAATATCAGCTCACTCTTAAAGCATGCTGACCTATTTTTGTAACTCATCTAAATATTGGCCACATTCATCATTGCTTGACCTGTTGTCAGAATTGCTATGATAATAACCACCGTTGACCACCGAGTCTCTATTAATCTGTGACCAATATCATACCAGTCAACATTATTTTACTAGATTTAAAAAGTTACTAGAAATTTCACTAAATGTTGCCACTATTCTAAGCATTTAGTCAATATTATATTTCCTGCAGGAAGTAAAAAGACTCTTGAAGGTACAATCTGCTCCATTGCATCTCAGATGTTGGTAGTCATTTTAATATCATACATAGGTAGGTAATGCTTTCTGTTATTGATGTCTTTTTACAACCATAACCATTTATCATAACCACAGACATAATAAAAACTCTAGATGAATTGGGTGTGGAAACTATCACAGAACTTAGGTAGTGGTATGAATATTGATGATTCCAGGTCTTTAGGTATGTGGCCTGATTCATATATGTCATTGCAAAGAAGCCATGGACTGTACAGAATATAGAACAATAAGTTTGATGAATCATATAACCAAAATACTTACCAAAATAATGCATAAGATAATTAAAAACAAGATAGACACTGTGGTAGGTTACGAGCATTTCGGTTTTAGGAAAAACAAAGGAAATAGAGAAGCTATACTTAGTATTATTAATAGATAAATATATAGAAGTCCCAAAAACGTATTTATATTTGCTTCATAGACTACAGTAATGCCCATGACAGATTCTTATATGAAGAATTAATCAAATGTCTGCCACCGAAGACTGATGTGTCTGGCCATTGGTGCAAATAAAACGGCGACACAACGCATTTCCATTCTCTGGATTACATTCTGCTGGAAATCTAGGAGGACATGTCCTGCTACAAGAGAATTCAGCAGGAGTTTGAGAATGTACGCTGAAGAAGAAGAATCGAATGTCTTCAAGAAATAGGCATAGATGGGAAAGACATCAGACTGATTAGAAATATATATTGGGAACAGACTGCATGAATAAGGTGTGAAAACAGCTACTCACCATACATAGAAATAAGAATAAGGGTAAGACAAGGATGTATTTTATCACCCAGCCAATTTAATATCTATACAGAGAATATCTTTAAACATATAGAAGGAATGCCAGGACTCAAGATTAATGGGAAAATAATAAACAACATTAGATATGCAGATGACACTGTTCTTTTGGCAGAAAGTGAACATGAACTACAAAGACTAATAGATCAAGTTGATAAATCAAGTAAAGAATACGAACTGGATAAAAACATCCAAAAAAACAAAAACCATGATTATCAGCAAAGTCACAGAAGAACAGGTGCTAAACATAAAAATGCATGGAGAGAAACTACAGGTAGAACACTATCAATATCTTGGACACATAATCGCAAATGATGGCAGATTTGAAACAGATGTTAAAAGGAGAATAAGAATGGCTAAAGGTACTTTCAATGGCATGAGGAAAATATTAACATCTAAACAAATTACAAACAAGCTAAAAATTAGAGTTATGAAATGCTACATCTATTCTATATTAATTTATGGCTCAGTAACATGGACAATAAACAAAAAATTCGGAGACAGAATTGATGCCTTTGAGATGTGCATATATAGAAGAATAGGGAGAAAATCATGGAAGAAAGCAAAGAGGTTCTAAAAACTCTTAATATGAAGAAAGAATTATTAAAGGAATAAATAAAGATCAAGCAAATAAAATATTTTGGAGACATTAAAAGACATGGCCCCTTGTTGAAGACTTTACTCGTGGGTAAGTCAAAGGGAAGCGAGTAAGAGGTAGATACAAGTGGGAGAATAACATCACAAAATGGACAGGTTACAGTCTAGCAGAGTGCACAACCAAAACACGAAACGGGATGTTGGAGGTCTGTTGCAGCCAACCTTCATTGCGGAGATGGCACTTGATGATGATGAATAATTCCAACAAAATTTTAGATGATGATTGTAGGCCTAATATGTAATTATTACGATCAGACTTTGGTAGAAGTTCTGATTCAGATTTGAGTGTTGATGAAGTTGAGGGGGCATTTTCAATGCAATATACATTGCTATCCCCCTTATCTACATTCAAAAACATGATTTTTGGAGTATCACATATGAATGCTCAGACTTTTATATAATGCAAAATAATTTGTATTATATATATATATATATATATATATATATATATATATATATATATATATATATATATATATATCTTAGGATATGTAAATAAATCCTGGGAACTAAAATGTAGGTGTAATGAATAGAACATTTTTTGAAAAATGCATATGTTGTATTCATTTGCTGATTTCAAGTCAATGTGATATTTATAAGTAATTCTGTATATATAAATACTTGTATGCACTACAAAATGGTTGAGGATACACACAGATGTGTTTTATTTCCAAATAAATGGATTATGATTCAGTTTTCTGAGATACAAGCTTGGGTATGTACACATTTCCATTGTTATTTCCCTGCATTTTCATGTTTTTTAAAAATGAATTGAATTTTCTATAACTAACACAATATTGCATGTAAGCAAACCAACTAAACTGAGTCTTATTGCCTATCTATTTCTGAAAATTTTGATGTCAGAATTGTTCATGAAGACAGAACGGTGAGGGAGATATTGTAAATATACAAATACTACCATAAATTGCTAAAATTATTCCAAAATATGCTCCGACATAGTAGGAAACCTTACTGCGGATTACGGAGACAAATAGTTAATAAAGCATATGGTGATGCTGCAATGAAGAAGTTGCAAGTATTTGTGTTGCACAAGCGTTTCTGTGGTCATGTTAGTGTCGATGATGGTGCACGTAGTGGATACCATCAACATTGAAAACATTGAGCATGATTGGAAGCATTGTTCATGATGACAGAAGACTTGTGTTGAGAAAATAGCCTCAGAAGTTGGAATATCAGTTGGAAGTTGTCACAGTATTCTTCACAATTATCTGCACATGTACCATGTTTGTCAACACATGGTTAGCAGAATTTTATCTCCCAAACAGAAAGAAATGAGATTGACCCAGTCAGGAGACCTCATCAAATGGAGCAATTTCTCACAAATAGTGATTTAAGAAACAAAACACACCATGAATATGTGTCAAACATCACAAGAAAATACAGATGGAAATGTGTTGGTCACGTTTTAAGACTAGACGAAAACAGAATAAGCCAAAAAGCCCTTATAAGGACACCTGAGGATAAAATAAAAGAGGAAGGCTTAAAACAAGTTTAAAAAATACCATACTTAAAGAAGGAGAAATAAAAGGGTGCAAGACTATTCAAGAGCTAAAACTGCAGGAAGTGGACCACAACACATGGAGAATCAAAACCTCTGTATGAAAGGAACAAACTAAAGTAAACTAAACCTCCTCAATTGAGTAACCGAGGTGACACTCAAACGCACACTGTTTACTATCTCAAAGGAATGGTTGTGTTAAGGGGGTTTATGGATGCAAGTTTAGTTCTCCTGAAGCGAGGCATTCCACTGCAGCAGTATTCCAGAATTCTTTCATCCTGCCAGGAGTGCAGCATATACTCCTGGGCCAACTAGTTCATCATTCTTCCATCAGATCTGTTGACCCATCAGTAGTGATGTACACCAAGCATTCCCCGTCACTTAAGAGTCTGCCACAAAAGGACTAAGGTGTATTGTTGATTGGCTTGCATCTCTCTGTCATCCATGGGGACCATAAGACAAAAGTAAGAAAGCGAGACAAGTCATGCAGTGGCAACAATTTATCACAGGTGACAGATTATCAGCCCATCCCCAAACAATCCTTAGTCCCCTTCTACGACATGCCTGGAAAGAAGACAGTGGCCTTATTCTTTGCACCAGGAACTAGAAGTTCAGGCCATGGTAGCCACACGATCATAAAAAAAGGTATGTGACAAATGTATTATTACCAATTATTAGCTTTCCAGTGCTTTTTAAGGTAAATTTTTGAATTTGAACTTATTATCTTAACATGCAAATCAATATTTGTCTTTGCAGGTGTTGTATCCATCACCAATTTCCTGATTGTTTTTATTGGAATCAGCCTGTGTGCTATAGTGGAGGCATTTACAGACCAGATTGACAATTTAATATTGCCGCTTGTTTTATATCCTTTTTTGTGTTTGAGCTGATATGATTTGTTGATAATTATAGTAAATAACACACTATTTAAAATTCAATAGGATATTTTAGCAAATCTCCCAAAAAGATTGAACAAAGTCATCTAAATACTTGACTTTCATAAATATGAAATAAGTTAAATGCAGATATGACTCATTTATTATACAATTATGTAAATTTCCCAATTAACACAAATAATGAACACAGCACATGTCAACAAGTATAAATACTGAGATTTTACAGACATAAATAAGTGCAAATGTAGCATCCTAGCTTTAGACAAATTTATTGGGTATGAGTAATAGGAAGTTGGCTATATGTTTCTGGGGATCAAAAGGGGAGCAAAGAATAGCATCACAGTGACCAATGTTAGTAGATGGGTAGTTATATTTATATGTCATGATTGTTGAATAGGAACTTCAAAAGTCTGTATACATTCTGTGTTGAAGACGTCTCTTCTTTCTTTTCTAAGAGTAAAGAAAATTAACTCTTGTTGTATAGTTATATAAAATAACTCTTTAGTATGCTAATATATACCTCATATATAAAACATAAAATAAATTTAATTTGGACTTGCTAAAGTAGACAGGGGGAGGGGAATGGCCAATACCAGAAATTACATATGCATGTGACAGTTCTTTTAACAAGCATGGATGGTCTGAAAGAACCTAATTCTATCCACACAAAAAACCACAATAAAGTCCAGAATGTGTTCTTAAATAGAAAAATCATGACAACAGATAAAGTCAAAACCCAACCACAAGTCATAACTGATTACCACAAACTAAAAGATGTTATATATTTTGAATATTTGGGTGGCAACATAAACAGCTCAGTGGGTTATGCTGCTGAAATCAAGAAAAGAATTGCAATAGCGACTTCAAAACTTCCACAAATAAAAAATCCTTGGCAAGGCATCAGCTGTAAATCTAAATTACATCTGATTAGAATAAGTTTATTTCAAGTAGTTATTTATGGCTGTGAATCATGGACACTAAATAAACCAGTGGCATAGAGTATTGCTGCCTTTGAAATGAGATGCTATAGTAGAGTTTAACAGTCGAGATTTTAAAATTGAACATTGAAGAGGGTTGGCACTTAAACAGCATTATAATAAGAAAGCTGTAATGTTTTGGCCATATAAAGAGACATAACAGCATAGGCAAATTATTAATGAAAAATGTGGTTACTGGTAGCAGGGATAAGAGCCACTCAAGATGATGTTGGATAAGAGGCATCAAAGATTGCTTAAACATGTCCTTGGATGTGGCAGGTCAACTCATCCAGAATCATGAGTTCAGAGATCCCTAAAGAAGACTGCCTTCTGAAAAGAATGTCACCTGCTTTATAAAGTATGTATGAACAATAACACAATATAAATCAAATAAATGTCAGTCATTTGTTATGTAAAAATTATCTTTTAATATGTAACAATGTACAACCTTCAAAATAACATCATTATTTCTTGCAGAGTCATGTGTATAATCAAATTTTTACAAACACTTGTTACAGATAAATGTAAAATTATTGTTCTGAGAATGTGATAAACATGTCATCACTGCTTTATTTATGTAATAAACATATCATTATTTTCTCTTATAGTAAACATATTACTGTCTGTTAATACAGTGGAATCCCTCTAAAGCACATATATTTTAAACAAATATTTCTATTTTACAATAATTTTCAAAATCCCCAATTATATTTATTATTTATACTGTAGGTTGTATAGTGAATTTGTTATTACATAAATATTTTGTTGGTTCGGACCAAGTTGTTATAATGGGATTTGATTGTACAGTAAACATATTTTTAGTGTCTGCTAATATAATAAACATAACAATCATCATCATCATGTACCATCTCTGCAATGACCATTGGGTTATCGCACTGGCTTCGCATATGAGTGGTCCTGGGTTCATTCCCCAGTTGAGGTGAAAATGTTTTTCAGATCGCAACGGCTCCCAGGTCGACACAGCCTTAAATGGGTACCAGATTAATCCGGGAAGTAAAGACCGCGAGGGAGAGGAGATGGCTACCGACCTCATTTGCAGAGCCTCTGAAATGTGAGATTGCTAACATCTCACACCCCTACAGCATTAATAAATGCTATGGGTTACTTTACTTAATACCATTTCAAATATCTTATTGTATATAGAGATCCATTTATTCAAGTTTTTAATTACACTTAGTGGATAACAATGCAGTCTATCAATAATGCTTACTGCTTATATTTCTAATAGATGCTTATTGTTTTTAAATGGATCATTTCAACTATTATTACATGATATTCTGAATTTGTACATATAATAATTTATCTTTTTAGCTGGGGATGTAATTTTTCTCTCAAATTAAAGCATATTCTTACCAGTCATCATCAGGTGCCATACCGGCTGGCATAGGTGATCATGGCTCTCCACAGCTTTCTATCTCCAGTATTATGTATCAAGACCATTGTTGTTTCCTTGCCGTGCAAGGTTGTTAAACTGTCTAATATTTTCTCACGTTGTTGTCCTCTGTCTCTGTTGCCTTTAATCTTGCCTGTTGTAACTATGTTATCCAAACCTCCTTGTCTCATAAAGTTGTCAAAATATGAAGATTGTCTTTTTTCTTATACTATTGATTAAGGTCCTTTTTGCATTTGACTCTTTCAACACCTCCACATTAGTTTTCCTGGTAGTCCATGGTATTCTCAGCATTCTTCTGTAGAACCACATATCTATTTCCTCTAATTTCCCACTTTCCTGTTTGCTAATTCTCCAAGACTCACATCCATATGTTCGTATAAGTGTTATAGCACTGCAGAATTCTCTTCCTCGCCTCTAATGACAAGGTCATATTACACAATATATTTTTCACTTTCTGAATGTTTTTTTTGCCTGCCCTATTCTGCTTCTAATTTCTGTTGAACTTCTTCCATCTGCTGTAATCTTTGTACCTAAATATTTGAATTGGTATACCTGTTTTAATACTATATTGTTCACTTTAATCTTGCAAGTTGTGGTAGTTTGTTTCTTTGAAATAACCATTACTTCTGTTTTCTTGGTATTTAGGAATAATTCTTACCAGTAAGTGATTGAAATAATCTTACATCAGGTATGTATTTTAGACAGGAGGGAGGAAAGTTGTACTGTAAAAGTACTGTAAAAATAAATTATATTCTTTGACCTGGAAAAAAAAATAGTAGTAGTAATTTTGTCATTCTTTTTGGATATAAACACTAAAGAATAAATATAGTTGGGGTTTTGAAAATTGTTGTTAAATAGAAATATTTGTTTAAAATGTATGCACTATAGAAGGATTCCACTGGATATTACAAATCAGTTTTTCACAGAGTGATGTACTGAATGTAATTTATTATACATATAAATACACTGACCACCATATAGTAATTCATATAAAACACACTGACTCCCAGCTTATTCATATAAAACACATTGCCCACCAAATAGTCATTCATATAAAACATACTGACCAACATATATTAATTCACATAAAACATTCTGACCAACATATATTCATTTATATAAAATATACTCACCACCAGGCAGTCAATCATATAAACACACAGGCAACCATGTGCTAATTCATATAAACACACAACCATGTGCTCATTCATATAAAACACTGACCACCAAATAGTTATTCATATAAAACACGCTCACCACAAGGGCAGTTATTTATATAAAGTACAGTGACCACCAGATACACAATCATATAAAACACTGACTACTATATAGTTTTTCATATAAACACTGGACAGTAGGCAGTCATATGTATAAACACACTGACCACCAGGTAGTCATTCATATAAAACACTGACCACCAGGTAGTCATTCATATAAAACACTGACCACCAGGTAGTCATTCATATAAAACACTGACCACAAGGTAGTAATTCATATAAATCAGACAACCAGGTAGTCATTCATATAAAACACTGACAACCAGGTAGTCATTCATATAAAACATTGACCACCAGGTATTCCTTCATATAAAACACTGATCACCAGGTAGTCATTCATATAAAACACTGACCACCAGATAGTCATTCATAAAAAACAGACAACCAGGTAGTCATTCATATAAAATGCTGACCACCTGGGAATCATTCATATAAAACACTGACCACAAGGTAATCATTCATATAAAACATACCAGGGTAGTTTTTAAGTTCTAGTAGTTTTTTAATATAAAACACACTGACCTCCAGGTATTTTTTAAATATAAACCACATACCACCAGGTTATTTTTACTAGTATATAAAAACACACTGACCATCAAGTGGATTTTTTCATATAAAAAACACTGACCACCAAGTATTTATCACCAAGAAGTTTTCTTATATGAAACATATAGACAGCAAAGTATGCTTATCAAAACCCAAAAAATTCAGAATTAACCCTTTCAGCCCTGACTGGTTAGGAAAAATTCTGGGCTTAATTCCCAGGGCAAGGGGAATAACTGCAAAAATCGGAAGTGATTGTTCAAGAAAATTAATATAAAATACAATTTGTGATCAATTTTTATGATTCAAAGTCCAATTAACAGATTAAAGGAAGAGGTAATGATCTACATATCTTTGTGAATGTCATGTAAGATAAGTTTACTTGTCATTTAACATGCTAGAGGGTGAAAAAAATGAGCACCAGTTTCATGTTGACTTCATTTACTTGTGTCAAATTGTTTGCTGATGAATGTTCAAATGAAAGCAGCAAAGCAGTCTCCTTTACATAACATGACAACAACATTCTGTAACTGTTAACTACTCCAATCATAAAGGCCTAGTTCACATAAAGAAAACCCTAGATATCTGGTGAAACAGGTTTCCAAAAAGGATCTCGTTTTTTTTATAGAAAATTTTGATGCTGACATACACAACATTCTGCGCATATTCCCAAAGAATGGCTTACATAGAAACAGTGAAAACTAGGTATAGTTCTAATCAAAAGCAGAATAATCGTGATCAATGTCATTTGCAGGGCCTTATTTCTCATAAAATTGATCAATATTGACATAGATCAGCTCTGTTGACTATTCTCAAACATTACTAGGTCTATGGTGCGGAGTGGGGCACATCATCAATTAGGCCTACACTACAGATCAACAATAAGTTTGATGAGTCATATAACCACAATACTACTCAAGATAATACATGAAAGAATTAAAAACAAGATAGACACTGAGGTGCGTGAAGAGCAATTTCGTTTAGGAAAAACAAAGGAACCAGAGAAGCTATAATTAGTATCTGACTTTTGATAGATAAATATATAGAAGTCCAAATAAGTACCTACAATCATTGCTTCATAGATTACAGCAAGGTCTTTGACAGAGTCCAACATGAAAAATTAATCAAATGTTTTCAAAAAATAGGCATAGATGATAAAATACAAAAATATATATTAGGAACAGACTGCATCAATAAGGTGTGAAAACAGCTACTCACCATATATTGAAATTAGAAGAGGGGTAAGACAAGGATTATTTTATCACCGAGCCTATTTAATATCTACACAGAGAATATCTTTAAATAAGTAGAAGGAATGCTAGGACTCAGGATCAGTGGGAAAATAATAAAAAACCTGAGATATGCAGATGACACTGTTCTTTTAGCAGAAAGTGAACATGAACTACAAATAAATCAGGTTGATAAATCAAGTAAAGAATATGTTATGTTATGATCCTCCAGTGCCATAGGCAACGCATATGGCAGAAACCATAGCTTTTCATTTATGTCTTTGTGTTGTCAGGTCTTTCAGTTCTTGTGTGTTGTTTAGGTTCATTTACATACTTTCTCTATTAGTGATTCTTCATAGAGTTTCTTTACGTCTCCCTCTTCTTCTTACTCCCGGTGGCACCCAATTTAGTGACTGATGGGGAATTCTTAGGCTGTTCATTCTGAGAGCATGACTGATGTGTCCATCGCCTCTGTCTAATGAAGGAAGATATATGGGTTTGTTTGTTTACTGAAGTCTTTTTCCAGAATAATTCTTTGTGCAGATCCCAAATGTCATTTATCTTTGTGGAGCTAACTTTTCCCATGCTTTTCATTGGCTGACAAAACAAAATATACCTTTGATAAACAATGATCAGTCAAGATAAGTGATAAAAGAGCTATATTTTAGTAGAAGTTGCTTTCTTCCGAGAAGTGGATTCTGGACTTCATTGAATGCTAAAATAAATAGCATTTTTATTGTGGGGGTTAGTTGTGCTGAGACTTGAATTAAACCTTATTGAATATAGACCTCTGCCGAAGATGGATGTGTCGGGCCATTGGCGCAAATAAAACGGCGACACAGCTCATTTTCATTCTCTGGACTACATCCTTCTGGAAAATCTAATAGGACCATGGTCCTGCTACAAGAGATATCCAGTGGGAGTTTGAGAATGAACGCTGAAGAAGAAGAATATAGACCATATAATTCAGAACTTTGTATATACATAGTTGAAATATGGAGAATGATTTCTTTGGGAAAAAAGGTAGGACTTAAATATGAACGGTTTTAAAACAAACTGTTTTCGAAGTAATGAATTGTACTATGTATTTGGTTTGTGTGTGTGTGTGGTGTCGATAGGAAAGGTAACTCTAAATTTACAGTTAACTATAAATGTATAGCTATTTTTGTTTAGTTAAAAAAATGTCATTACTGCTTGTTTTCGTGTTAAGGGGTGCAAGGAGGACTTTGCCTGTTTTTTGTTTAGTAAACACTGTACACTCACTTGTTTTTGTAGAAAAAAAAGCACTGCTATCAAGTAGTCATTTATATAAAACACATTGACCACTAAGTGATCGTACATAGAAAACACACTGACGACCATGTGATCGTTCATTAAAAAAACTCACCAAAAAGTTATCTTCATTTTTAAAAACACATTGACCACCAAGTGATTATTCATAAAAAACACACTGAACACAAAGTTATCTTTCATTTTTAAAAACACATTGACCACCTAGTGATCGTTCATAAAAAAACATATTGACCACAAAACTATCTTTCATTTTTAAAAACACATTGACCACCTAGTGATCGTTCATAAAAAAACATATTGACCACAAAACTATCTTCCATTTTTAAAAATACATTGACCAGCAAGTAGTCATATAAAACATACATGCAGTTTTTTTTCATACATGACCTCAGTTGACCTCAGTCATCCATATTTGTTGTTTCAGTTCCCAGGAATAACGAGCAATTAGCTCTTACTTCCTATGTGCATTACAGTGGTTTCTCCAGAGCTTTATTTCATACCCAGAAGACTAACTCTCAGCAGTGTGCAATGCTTTGAGAAGTCTCATACTCAGAGGTTGTAAATTCTAGGGTCTTGTGGCTTTTCTACCTTTCCATAACATGCAGAGTTGCAGTCATGAGATTCAGCTCCCATGTCAAGCATCCTTTCCTTTTAGAAATGTCCACAGCAATCCAGCTCTGGATCATGATAATTGTGATAGATAGAGCAACAGTAATTCATATAAAACACACTGGCCACTAAATAGTAATTTACATTAAACAATATGAATACTAAATAGTAATTTACATTAAACAATATGAATACTAAATAGTATTCATAAAAATGATCTGTCACATAGCTATTTATGTAAAAAAGACAAACCACTAATTAGTCATTGATATTTAAAACTGACCACTAGTAGTAATTCACATAAACAAACCAGTGGGATAAACAGTGGTCTCATATGATTTCTACAATTAGGCAATGACTAAGATCCTAAAAGGATATAATGCATCGCAGAAACAGGTATATTTGAGTCTGCTGTGAATCACCTAGTCAGCGATTTAGAGATCAAACTCTAGATGTTTATACTTTAATGGAATAAAAATGTATTAAAAAAACTAATGTCTCAGAATGCTACTTCTAGCTCTACACATACTAAACAATGTCTGACAAGTACCCTTGACAGTCAGAGTGTCAGATCTTACAGTCTACGATAGTGAGATTAAAATTCATTTTCAAATACAGCAAAGCATGGGGGCAGCGTAGCGCAGTCGTTAGTGCACTTTAGTGGTTAGGTCATTCCCCAGTTGAGGCAGAAATGTTTTTCAGATAGCAACGGCTCCCGGGTCGACCCAGCCTTAAAATGGGTGCCGGATTAATCTGGGAAGTAAAGACTGCGAGGTAAAGGAGATGGCTACCGCCCTCATTTCCAGAGCCACTGAAATGTGAGATCACTAACATCTCACACCCCTATGGCATTAATAAATGCTATGGGTTACTTTACTTTACTTTTACAGCAAAGCAAGGGCTATTTACTAAATATGGTCAAATCCCATTATAACAACTTGGATATATTACATAACAATAACATAAATTCGATATTTACAGTATAAACAAAGAATATGCCTAATAATTATAATTGGGGATTGTGAAAAGCATAAATAGGGAAATTTTTGTGGAAATGAATGTGGTATAGAGGGATTCTACTGTATTAATCTGGACAGTGACATTTCATAGTCCATGGTTGTGAGATCGAAATCCAATTCTCCAAAAAAGTGAAAGAAGTTCTATTTACTGAGTATAATGCCTACTGTGAAGATAGTGCAGCATTTAATGCAAGGGGCAGTACACTCCAGACAACAAAATAAAGAAGCCATGACTAAAGCAGTAATCATGGTTGAGAACGTGCTTTTTGTCTTCTGATAGCTCATCAAAAGAAGAACTATTATTGCAAGAATTCATGCTGCCAAATTCTACAAAGAATAAATGTTGAAACTTGCACTTGGACAAGATTTTGCTGTTGCTGGTGAACAAAACCCCATATGATAGGTTGAAGCAACCAAGTCTAATTCTACTATTGAATGTTTCCTTTATCTCTGTTTCACACTATGTATCTTACTTCCTCTCAGACATACCTTGTTGGTTACTGATCCAGCAGCTCATGTCTTTCAGCCCAATGCTATTGTGTAGTTGCATGTGTTTGTGAGCTGTTGTTTTGTTCTATACAGTGTGTGCTGGAATTTTATTTTGGAAAGTCTGTGGATTTTCTACTCACGCAGGTCCAGAACCATAAAATAACTGTCACACCACCCAGAAGGCAGGTCAGTATCTATAGACTGCTATCAGTTTCTGCAGCCAAGATGGAGCTCACTGTGCTCATTCCTTGCAACCCCTTGCCTACTGGTTATGCTAAACTTCTCTATACCTCAAGGCATATAACCAAATGATATAGGCCTATGTGTATATACATTTCTGAGATTCACAAGCAAATGATAGAGGTATATATTCACATATATGTAGCTTTTTTCTTGTCTGAAACATGCAAACATACACATCTTAAGAATCATCAAGAGGATATACAACATTTTCGTTTTCTGTCTTTTACTGTTGGAAGTTTTATGCCATAACTGTCTTGCTCCACTGCTCTGGGTATAGTTTTTAAGACAGCATCCACTGTCAAATAAATAGAACAAAATATTATATAGGCCCTAAGCAAAAATGTAAAGATTATTTTGCGAAATGATTAAAGTGTTCATTTTATGCTTATCTTCAAAGTTAATAACCTTTGTAAAGTCAGTCATCTTATGCTCTGAAATGGGAAAAAAGTTAATAAAATGAGCCAACCTAGATACAGTAGAATCTCATTATAACAACTTGGTCTGGACCAACAAAATATGTATGTAATAACAGAAATTTATTTATATACAGTTCAAACAATACAGAATAAATATAATTGAGGATTTTGAAAAGTTTAAAAAAAATGGAAATTTGTTCTAAAGGGTTGTGCTATAGAGAGATTCCACTGTAACAGTTACTAGAGTTCATGCTCAAGGAAAGTTGAGGTATGGCATCATTACTACGGAGTATGTGCAGAAGGTGACACCAGTCTAGCCTCTTCTGC
This sequence comes from Meghimatium bilineatum, assembly GCA_034231615.1. Taxonomy (NCBI): domain Eukaryota; kingdom Metazoa; phylum Mollusca; class Gastropoda; order Stylommatophora; family Philomycidae; genus Meghimatium; species Meghimatium bilineatum. The sequence goes on from CM067298.1 coordinate 32,942,927, forward strand.
GTTCAGGAATATTTTGGTCTCAGCTAGATCTTCAGGCCAGGTGCCAGGATGAAGCTCCTGATCTTCTCCAGGTCAGAGTGACTGCCCTAAAAGTTTTTGCCTCAGTTCGGTCCATTGTGGCCATGTCTTGTCTCACAGTTCTTTGTATTCTGGAGAGTTTTGGAGCATGTGTTCAGAGGTTTGTATGCCTGCTATGCATGGACATTCATTTGTGTGGGCCACCCTGATCCTGTATAGGTGACTCAGTAGTCACCAGTCTAGCGATTTCTGATCAACCACTGGCTTTACAGATGAGCACTTGTGGATAAAACTGCATGCTATGATGTTAATTTGTAACCCAATTATCTTAATTTTCTTCAATGGAAGCATAGTGAAAAGTTAAGAATTGATGGTTTTGTGAAATAGATAATATCACATTATTTGTTGTCATCATCACTGGAAGTGATTTAACACACTGACATGTTTCCCATTGCTTACTTACATAGGTCATCATGTGAAATAGCTAGAAAATTTTCATACATTTATCTGGGCAGCCGAACATTTCCAGGATTTTCCATAATCCATTTCTGTTGACAGTGTCAAATGCCTTTGCTAGATTTATGAAGATCATACTATAGTTCCCAATGTTTCTCTTGGAGTTGTCAAGCTGCAAATATTATATCAATTGTTCCATGCATGCTCTAAAGACACACTGGCTCTCTGGGAGATTTTGTTCTGGATGGTTGTTTAAGCAGTTAAGAAAGACTCAGGTTAGTATCTTGTCTGAAATTTGCAGTTCTCTTGTAACTCACTATAATTTCAACAATATCTAAAAATAATGAAACAAATGTAGTGCCAACCAAATTGGGAAGTTTATTCAGATCAATCTGTAGGAAGTTAAGACAGGGTAATCACCTGATACGTTATTTGTGTCAGCGAAAACATTTTCAGTTCTGTAGATGATATGTCAGGTGCACCAGTAAGAGGACACAAGTAACCAAATAATTTGTTATTTGCTTACAACACTTTATTAATGAATACAGTGAAATATCTCTCTATAGAGCATCCATTTATAACATAATATTCCTATTTAACAACACTTGAAAATCCCCAATTATATTTACCTGGTATTGTTTGTACTTTATAAAGTGAATTTCTGTTATTATATACATATTTTTCCACCCGGAGCACGTTGTTATAATGAGATTTGACTAGCAACATTTGAAATAATCATATCAAATCATGATTATGATCATGAAGTGTTTGAAACAGTTTATCCCTATATAACGCATTCTGTTATAACAAATTTCCATATATAACACATAAAAATCCCCAATTATATTCTATTTTGTTTTTACTACTGTATATAGCAAAATTTTTGTTATTACATACATATTTTGTCAGTCCAGACCAAGTTATTATAACGGGATTCCACTCTATTTACGTTGTCTAAGTACAATAAATTATATTAACTTCTCTATCCTCTTGAAATTACTTGGAAATTGAAGGCAAGACAACCTACCAGCATCTGTAAACAATCTGTCCACATTGATCCTGTACTTTGCTGATGTTTCAATGAACAGCATATTGTGGAACTCTGCAAGTTGGCGTCCTTCCTAAAACAGTAACATAAACTAATAAAGTGAGACTTCTTATTCATGTGAGATCAAATATCATGCTGGCAGTGGTTCATGTGAGATCAAATATCATGCTGGCAGTGGTTCATGTGAGATCAAATATCATGCTGGCAGTGGTTCATGTGAGATCAAATATCATGCTGGCAGTGGGAGAAAACAGTCTACTATCAGTGAGGTGACAAGAGTATAGTATCCCTTTGCAAATCAGAACATGACTTAGTACTAGGAATGTAGCAGCAAAAGATGTATAAACCCCTATAGTAGCAATTGTTTTGGGTAAAGCCCCCTCATTACTGAAAACATATCTACTCCCCTGACTAACAGTGAGAGAATACAATATACACTGTATTAGCAGTGAAGGGAAACATAGGACCTACTAGCAGTGAGGAGATTATATATATATATAAAACAACAGGAAACAATTGATTATACAAACTTCACAGTTTAGCTGTGATATCTGCACTTTTCTGCCTGACACATCTTACTTCATCATGGCTTCTGGGTCACTTTGACCCTATATGGGATGAAACAGCCACCTTCACCCCAAAATCTCCTTAGGAGCTTCATACAACATGCATTGAAGGTAAATAGTGCTGATTTTCTTTGCTTCCTTTTTGTGCTCAGGCATCACAAGAGAGGTGCATTGTAAGTTTCATAGTCTCTCTGCAGTTCTCAGTAATACAAGTGTAGTTGTTTGATTGTATAATATTTAAAATTGACAATACTGAAAACAAGACTGTTGCTTCTACTCAACTTTTTGGGGGGTTTAGTTTCTTCTTCTTATCTAAGATCAATAACAATGATGTTTAGGCTACATTCAGGATGAGGCATATTGTCTTGTCCAGGTCATAGCATCTATTCCATGGTATCTGTCCCAGATTTGCACTCTCTAGCAAGATTTGTTCCACTTTTCCCTATCAATAAGTTTATAAAAGCATCACATGAGCCATTTCATGATGAGGAGTTAGGGGGACGTCACTCCTTCTAAGTTGTCATTGACACCATTATAATAAACGTGAATGTTGCATTATCACCTTTGTGCAATTAAATTTTCTGTGATTTTTCCTACTATCTTTAGTTAGTTAAGTCAAATGTACCACCTATGGAAAGGTATGCTCCTTTCTTCCCACTATCTTTAGTTAGTGAAGTCAAATGTCACTCCTTTCAATCGCAGACATTTATCAATTTTCGCTATATGAGAGCTTTTAAACCTAAAGAAAAATTAGTGGAGTTTTCAGTTCTGGTAATCTAAGCACCACGACCTTTAGGATTAAGTGTTGCCGTTTCCACAATCTCCATATACTGATACTCTATTCTATCTTTAGCATTTAATCTTTTATATTTTATCTTATGTTGTGATTTTTAGTCAGGGTCGTCTCCCATATTCTTTTATATTTGTTCTTTACCTACACGGTTGCATGTTGTTTTATTTATCACAATTTACTTCCTTTTCCATGTTTGTTTGTGGTGGTGACTCTTGTTATCCTACTTGCTGTTCCCAATTTTGTAATATTTTTAATTGTGTCAAAAGTGGCAACTGATAGTTGATCATATCCTATTGGGAGATTCCATTGTTCCGTCCTCCTTTTCATATTTGTCCAAGAAACACACTCAGATGACAGTATATATATACCTTTTTTAAAAACAATTCCACTATTCTCTTTTGATGGATACATCTAAGTTTTGTTGGTTGCTTGCTCTAAATATGAGCAGCTGTTTCAAGTTCTGGTCTCTGGAACATTGTGTTTGAGTCTTGTATGCAAAGTTCTGATGTCTCAAAAGCTTCCCACGTATTTCCTACCACAATGTATTTGATATATTGTTTGTTGAGGATAACTATGTGTTATTCGTTTGTCAATATCAAGATATAATCTTGTCGTTCGATTAAGCACTATTCCATTTCTTAACAGTCACAAAATACCTACATGATGTTTGACAGTTCTTATCTGAGTGTCACTTTTGTTTGCTACTAGTACTTTGACAATCATATCTGGACCACTTGCTTTTACATAATCAATCCAGTAATCTCGCACAGAGAAAAATGTTTCCTGTAAAATAAAGGAGGAAATCAGGAAAACTACACATATCACTACATAATCTTCTGTTTTACTGTACATATTGTGAATACAATTATCAGGTGTGTAGCGTGAATTTTTAGAGTGGAGATTCCAAGTGTCCTTTGTTTTTTAGTAGGCAGGTGGCTCCCCTACCCACCACCCCCCATTTTCCCCAAGAAGAAACACATATTAACTTGTTTTTAAAAAAAACATACCTTAAATAATTTTGTATTGCAGCTCCAGGGGCCTGTTCATCTTTTCTGCGAAAATGTTCAATACAGATAAGGAATTTCTGTTTCATTCTTAAGAACTGACATCATAAATTATGTCTAAGTGTATGATTGGTCTTAAGCCAGCTCTGAAAGCACAATACAATTGATATTATAAGGTCAAAGGCTGTGTCTTAAGCAGCCAATAAACATTTTCGCTTTGAAGGGATACATACGCTAAAACTTTTTGGTGTCTAACTTTAAATCACTTAGTACAGGGTATATACTTTGTGTTGCCTGCCAAAGCCGACCAAAGAAATGCATGGACATATTCGAAAACAAGTCATATGAAGGCTTGGTTTGATCCTGCCCGTAATCCTTTATAGTTGATAGTCATTGCGTGATGTGAGTAATTGAATTAGTTACTTTAAGTAAATGTCTTAATTTGTTGGTTGAGGATAATGATGTGATTGTATGAATAGACTGATATTATCACATTAAAGCTTCATATGCAGAATAGTGACATGACTGTGGGAATTGATATTAAATTATCACAGACAGGACCATAACGTTGTTCAGAGATTGATGTTAAATTCACACAGGCAGGACCATAATGCAGTTTAAAGATTGATGTTAAATTAACACGGCCATGATGTAATTCTTAGCTAGAATTTGAAACATCACGGACATAATGTGATTGATAGGCGTTGTTGAAGATTCCCAGACATGATAATGACCTATTCATTGCTTAACGTTAAAGTAATACAGTACAAACATGATCATGTATTGGTTGATAGTGTAGCGTTAAAGATTACAAACATGATCATGAAGTGGTTGATAGTTTTAACATTAAAGATTACAGACATGATCATAAAGTGGTTGCTGGTTGAGAAGAGGTGGCCTGAGAACATCGTAACAACTGAAAAGATCGAGGGTAAGAGAGACAGATGAAGACAATATGAGAAAATGTTGGATGGCTTGAAAGCTTGGAATGATGCAGAATAATCAGAAACTATATTTAAATGTATAACAAACAGAAGACTGTGGAGAGACATGATCGCCTACGCCGGAAGGCATGGTACCAATGAATGAATTGAAGTTTAACTTTAAAGATTATAGAAATAATACAGTACAAACATGATCATGAATTGGTTGATAGTGTAACATTAAAGATTAGAGAAATGATCATTAAGTGGTTTATAACATGACGTGATTTAGTGAACTGAATAAGAACTTATAGGTTAGACAAACATATGCGTTACATGCCTACCCTATTGCTCATATCATAGACAAGAACAGCGCACTCCGCACCTCTTATGAAAAATGGTAACATAGACCGAAATCTCTCCATTCCTGCTGTGTCCCAGATTTGAAGTGTAACATTTTGTGAGACCAAAGTTTTAGCCATGAAATATCCTGAAATTATAGAAGCTAGTTATGAACGTATCAACATCGTCGTGGTATGACATGAACAGAGCTAGATCGAAACTTTAATAATGTGCTATCAGATATTGGACTTCATAACGAAGCAATATCAATATTTACCTCCAACGTTAGCTGAATAGATTTCTCGAAAACTATCGTTAACATAGACGTTAGCCAAAGATGTCTTGCCTACATACATGTCTCCGACTAAGACGAGTTTGATACTTCGTGTAGACATCCGTTCTGAAACAAGAAAGATATGCCCTATTAATGAAGAGGTAAATAAAGATGAAGACAATATGCAATATGCATCTTCCATCTGTTTAAAAAGCTGTTCGTTTTCCACTTTACTTGAGACTAAATGTTTTGTGTATTCTATTCATAACGCAAGCCTCTGCATTGTCTGAATGTTGTAGAGACATTGGTCCATCCATGTCGTAGAAGGCGACTAAAGAAAGTTGGGGGATAGGCTCACAACATATGATAAAAAGCGACACATGTTTGTCTGAATTTTGTCTTACTATTTGTTTTATAAAAAAAAGAATGTCTATGGATGATGAAGAAATGCTGGCCAGTAGACATTGTACCTTTGTTCTTCTGTGACAGACTCTGCGGTCTTGAGTAATACAAGGTGTGCAGATGGGTAGAAAAAAAGACAGACAAATGAGATGGTTGGTCCAGAAATGTAGGCCCTATGCTGCGCTCCTGGAAGGACGTGATGTTCCTGGGACTCTGAAATGCCCCCATTAGGGGACTAAATATGCACCTATAACCACCTCACCATTTCTAACAAACCAGGCCTTTGAGACAACAAACCTTATACGAGTCCGGGTGTCGGTTACTCAAATGAGGAGGATATCTGACCGTTATTCCCATGTGGTAACCAAATCCCGAAAGGGGAGCAAAGAATACGACAAATAGTCTTGGCTATTTTTTGGCATGCGATTTCATGTAAATAAATATTGACTAACGGGAATAATCAAGAAAAGGAACTAATGAAGGCCTAATTAATTCAGATAACATGTCTTATACTGCCAATCGGTCGCGCTGAGAAGCAATCTATAAATATAACAATAACACCCCACTAATGAAATGTCACCATAAATATTTCATGCAGATAAGGAAATTATCCCACGAAAACGAAGAAGTGGCCCATTTTTAAGTAAACTCCCCCTTGCCAATAAAGTATCCACGACCCTGCACATGTGTGTAATTTTTAGCTTTAAGTGTGGAGTCTATGCATACCTATGAATATAACTTTAGATATCATCTTGTTCATCATTCTTTATGTGACGTTAGACTATGCGGTGTGTTATAGGCCCTGTTGTAAGGTTGTACCTAACTGCGTATAGGGCCTACATATTAGGCATGAAAAGTTTTTGGGTTGACTTTTCCTTCTTTATTCAGTTCCTGTTTTCATGGACGTTCTAGTCGACTGGCTACAGCTTCTACCATCGCATTCTTAATCACTGTCTTAGACATCGAATACTATCATAGCGCCGAAGTCGGATACGTTGGTCTCTTGGCGTAGATAAAACGACGACACGGCGCTTCTCCGTTAAAAGGACAGTGACGAATTGGCAGGGCAGAAGAAGTTATAAAGCGGGTGTGGGAAATAGGGGACATAGAGCATGGAGAAGATTGAGAGAGCATGAATATCGAGTTTGCAGCTTCCCTTTAAGTAGTCATTGCACTTGACAGGAAACTGACAATAACATTGCATTGTAGGTAGATTCGGACCTATTATCTAAACAAATTGCAAACAAGTTAAAAATGAGAATTATAAAATGCTACATCTATTTCATATTAATGTATGGCTCAGAAACATGGACACTAAATAAACAATTAGAAGACAAAATTGATGCCTTTGAGATGTGTGTATATAGAAGAATAGGGAGAACATCGTGGAAAGAGAAGAAAACAAATAAAGAGGTGCTAAAGTACTTAATATGAAGAAAGAACTACTAAGAGAAATAAAGATCAGGCAAATAAAATACTTTGGACACATTAAAAGATATGACACCTTATTGAAGACCTTACTTGAGGGTAAAGTCAAAGGTAAGCGAGCAAGAGGTAGGCAGAGATATCTAATCGTGTTGCGTGATATCATGGTTGCTGGTGCTCCTCTCGGTCTAGTATGTCCTACTTCAGCACCAGTGCTCGTCTGGGCAGGATTGTGGTCCTGCTCCATGTGAGGGATGTCAATCTTAGTTTCCAGCCTCTGTTGACTGGATTAAACCCCCATCTCCACTTCAAGGAATTGGCATCGATGGGCTTGAGTTTCAGAACATGTTCTCTGTAATGCTCATGATCAAACTGATTTGGCAATAACGTAAAATCAAAAGTAAAAGATCAAATTAATTAGAAAGCCAACACCAGATGACTACCACATTATGCACAGCAACATGTATACGTAGCTCAAAATTGACGATACGGCTATGTGTACATGTGGACTGGCACCTCATATAGAAGAACATATTCTTTAGGCATGCCCGGAATATGAAATTATAAGGCAAATACACTTGCCCAGAGAAACAACAGTGGAAAACAAACTCTATGGACCTCTGTACGAGTTACAAAACACAGTCAAGTTTATTGAAGAGACAAAACTTAAGATTTATGCGAACGAAAGAAGTTCTCTATAGATTTAGGAAACAACAGTAACGATCAAAATTTTTAGTTTTATTTTCCTACCCATCTCAATGATCTAAATTTGAAAGTGCCGGACAAGGGCAAACTTAGAGTTTGTTTCTAAGTTTATAGTTCGTTTATAAATTCGTAATCACACATTCAAGAGAATATTTCAGAAACTGTCTATTTGATCGCAGGGATATTTGAAATCCAACTTTTAATTCAAATCAACGCTAACAAAAATTCAACTTTTCTAAGAATGTTAGTAGTTTAACAAGTTTCTTCTATTACTTATATACAGTTGCGTAAGATATAAAATGTTTTACAGTATTCATTCGAGTGCACACAAAGCTATTTTCTGTCTAAATAACCGGAACACATTTGCATTGGTGACGTTTATATTGTTCGGGCTTTTCATTTGCTGTGACGGAAAGTACAAATATATTTTCCAAATGAAGACATGATACAAATTAAGAACGTTACCAATCACGGCGTTTCTCCTATCTACAGGCAGGGCTATGTTGTCGTGTGGTCTAAAAACAGAGTTTTTGTTTGTGTTAATAAAAAATAATTTATATACCTTCATTTCTTGTTTTGGACGGGAATATAGCACTTGTTTCAGAATTGGAACACGATTTCCTGAGTGTAAAGATTTTGTTTTGACGGCCATACGTCATTCATGTTGACACTTCTGCGTTCAGGAATCTTTTGGTCTCGCTAGATCTTCAGGCCAGTCGCCAGGACGAAGCTCCCAGTCTTCTCCAGGTCATAGCGGCTGCCCCAAAGTTTTTGTCTCAGTTCATACCATTGTGGCCATGTCTTGTCTCACAGTTTTTTGTATTCTGGACAGTCTTGGGGTATGTGTTCAGGGGTTTGTATGACTGTTCCGCATGGACATTCACTAGTTAGGGCAATCCCGATCCGGTACAGGTGACTCTGTAGCATGCAGTGGCCAGTTCTAAGTCGAAAGATGACGGTTTGTTGTTGCCTATGATGTCTGATTTTGAGTCAATATCCATATCGTTCTTCCATATGTTGACACAATTATCTATTCATTGGTCACTCCAGCGTGTTGTCAACATAGTGACCAATAATAAGCACTGAAATAATCAGTTGGACCAACAGAAGTGATGTAATAAGTACATTGAATTTCTTTTGTTTTTGCAATAACACTAAAATCTGTCTCAAATATTAGTTTGAAATGGTCGTATTCGACGTGAGATTATTGTGTTATCGTTTTAGTTTCTTGCAATTTACATTAATATATAATTCAAAATGAGTTTGAAGTGCACATTTATTACAATGCAGAAAGTCACGGTTTTACTACAAGCATTTTTGCAAAGAATCTAAGATGAGTCAATTGTGTGATATTAATAACCATAAAAAACGAACTCAATTTGCCCTTTGTCTGGATAAATCATCTTTTTCCCGTTGGATGAAACAGGATTTTTAAAAACACTCATGTCAAGCAATGAAGAAAATGCAAGTTGGTGACTTTGACATAGATTTCATAAGGCGGGAGATATTGAAAATGTTTGTTAAAAATGAACTGAACTTGTTTTTCTTCGGAAATTACAAGTAAAATTTCAGATAGATTACGATATTGAAATATCTAAAAATCTCTGTGAACAATTTTAAGAACCGCTGGCTTAACTTTCAGAAAGATCTTAGGTGGTAGGAATGTTATTTAGAAAAGGCATACTTGTTTACTGCCCGAAGTAAATACATGAGATAGATCAGGGAACAAAGAAGCTAAGGTTATGATATTTTATATTTGGACGAATCATGGGTCAATGTTCACTACACATCTAATAAAGAATGACAATCAGTGGACAGTGAACATAAAAGAAACATTCCAAGCAGCAAAGGTCAGCGAAATATTCATGCAGGCTGGAAGTTGTGAAGTTGGACTTATTGTCCAATAAAAAAGTAGAGATGGCAGGGACTATCATACTGAAATGAATTGACATATTTTCAGGCATTGGATGGGTAACAGTCTTATCAGAATTCTAGAAGGACCATCATGTTTAGTAATAAACAATGCTTCCTATCACAATGAAGTATCACAGGAAGACAAAATATCAAATGCATCAAATACAAAAGACCAAATTAAGACATGGCTTGCTGGGGAAAATGTCCGCTTTAACGATACTTTTTTGAAGCCTGAATTGGCACAGCTTGTAAATAAGACAAATAAGATAAAGTTATATTGATAAAATCATTCAACAATACGGCCACACTTCTCTACGACTAACGGCATATCATGCTCACCTTAACTCAATAAAGTTAGTTTTTTTTAGCTAAGGTCAAGGGGCAAGTTGCGGAATATAATACGTTTAAAACGTGTGATACTGAAGCTTTGACACGAGAGTACCTCTCCAAAATAGACGTTTAGTTTTGGTAAAAATGTTTGGATAATGTAATCAGAGAGGAAGATGACTACTGGCACTGAGATGATTACACTTTCTGCAACAATTAACAATAATCAACCTCTTGGAATAATGACAGTACATAAATAAATGTATGTTGAGCACACCATTAGATACATATACAGTGGCAACATTATATATTTCATTTAATATGGCTAAAATAATACAATATTTAAGCGCAGTTAAGAAACCATGGGGTCTAATGGTAACCGAAGGACAGACTAGCTGCTGCATATTCCAGTGACGTTTACTATTGCACATACGAGTGACAACACATACAATTGAGAACACATACAGCAATTTGACCTATCAAATATTTTTAGACGATACACCTCTGAATGCAATGTTACTTGACAGTAACATGTTTACTGTATTATCTAAAATTTAACCCCACTTAATTGCAATGGACCAAAGCTTTAAAAAACTAGGATAAAATCTAATATTGCATGCCAAAGATATCTGCAATCAAACAGTTTATGAGATATTCGATTGACTGTGTGATTACGAATGTATAAATGGACTATAGTAAATTATATCAGCGCTACAACATTTTTACAAAAAGATTAAGTTACAACAGTTTAGGTCTCATTTAGGAAGCAAGAATCTCAGCCAGGTATAGTGTCAGCAGTGACGCTAAATAAACAGTAACATTAACCCATATCATGTATTAATGACGTAGGGGTGTGTGATATCAGCGATCTCACATTTCAGTGGCTCAGTTTTGAGGAGGGTAACCATAACCCTCCCTCGCAGTCTTTACTTCCCGGATTAATCCGGTGCCCAATTAAGGCTGTGTCGCATCGGGCACCGTTGCGATCTGAAAAACAAAACCATTTCTGCTTCAACCGGTAGAATTAATCCAGGACCATTCATATGCGAAACTTGTGCGTTAACCACTGCTCTACGCCGGCCTCTGAAATAAACTGTACTGTACATAGAGGGCCAGAGTTCGGTCTAAATTGATTCTATATACACATAACTAACTTTATAATTCAAGGAGAAACTCTCGTGACACAGTATACACGTTGATGTAGCTCGGCGGTTGAGAAGTACTGATCTCGGTAGCACACGACTGCGCACATGATGATGATGGCTATATTGGGTTGATCTCTGCACATTCTGTTGTCATAAAATAATTTCTTGTTATTTTGCTTTTCCTTTTTTTTTTTTTTTTTTTTAAATATTTTGCCCAACAAAGATGAATGATGGTACAAGATACGTAAAGGCACACGTCTATATATTTGAGTAGCTAGTGATAGCGTGTTGACAGTACAGTACCGTGCGTGTAGCTAAATTTAATGTACATGTGTGGCGTAGTATGACAATCGTGAGCGTGTAGTATATGTGCATCGTGTACATCATCATCAGCTGCACAATCTCAGATGTCTTTGGGGCATTAATATTGACGAAAACCGTTTTATCATTCTCCATTATTTCTGCTCATGTACAGCTGTTTAGTATTGCCGACTCGTGCTTGTTCGTGATGCATGAATGTATGCTGTGCTAACTTAGTGCATTAATTTTTGTATTATATACTGTGCTAAGTTAGTACATGTATGTTTTATGTATATGTCAGTTGTGTGAAGTGATATGTGTAAGTTGTGTAAAGTGTTCATTGTGTGAAGTGTGGTATTTTTAAGTTGTATGAAGTGTGGTATATGTAAGTTGTGTGAAGTGTGGTATTTTCAAGTTGTGTGAAGTGTGGTATATGTAAGTTGTGTGAAGTGTGGTATATGTAAGTTGTGTAAAGTATGCTATATGTAAGTTGTGTGAAGTATTTTATGTGTATGCTATATGAGCTTTTTTTTTAAATCTTCGGAACTATTGACTTTTCACAATGATGAGTGGTAACTATGGCGAGGATGATATTTTGACTAACTGACTGAGATATAAAGATAAATGCAATAATTCAATAAAAAAAAACTTGTCCATTGACCACAATAGTTTGGAAAATGTGTCTGAAAAACGCATTGCATGGAGAGCGCCATTGCGCACATGTGCAGAATTTTTTGAAACACGTCTGAGTGACCGACAACACATAAGCCGAAGTAATGCAATATAGCAGTGACTACTCATTTTACATTAACTTTATCCAACGCTAAATAACCAACTAAAACAGTGCATATCAACCGTCATATCACGGACCGCTGTGCGCTTCAATATGTCTACGTGCCGCGTGAACTATTTGATTATAAAGTTATTTATGAGTAATCTATAGACCCTATACAATTTGTTTAGATAGGGCCCTTCTCTTATACATAATTTTACGTTTATCTGGACATTGTCTCACAAAGGTTGAGAAGGACTGGTCTAAAAGACGGAAAAGGCTTATACAATAACATTTAGGAGGTTCCTAGTATATGTATTTTGTTTGTTTCGAGGGAAACTATACCATTTACCCCTAAGCGAGCATGGTCTGATCAGTGCAGGTAATGTATCCATATCTATAAGCCAGTAACCCGTCAGGGTCGTATGGATACCACATTGAATTCTTCTGCACACATGGTCCTCCAGCGATGTCTATCTTCAACGATGCTGATGAGTAAGGAAAAATCTTGTCCTGTCCATTCCATGATGTTATCTGTCCATTTCATGATGTTATCTCTCCATGCTTTGTATTTGTCCTCCTCTGCTTCGTCCAGATGTACCGAGTATGGAAAGTTCGCCTAAGGAGATGTTACAGCAACAATGAGAGTAATTAGTGGAGTGCAGGTAATATAAACCCCATGGAGATGTTACAGCAACGATGAGAGTAATGTGTGGAGTGCAGGTAATATAAACTCTGAAAAGAGTGGAACAAAATAGGCAATTAAAAAGAGACAAAAATTGAAGGAGAAGTAAGAAAAACCTTTTTCATTCCTGTTCAGTGTTTTTTTTTTCTAGCCCGGATTGGACTTCTCAGCCGTCTACGAACTCACAAATATCTAACGCACTTAGGGTTACCATACGTCGGGTTTCCCCGGACACGTCCTCTTTTTATGCCCTTGTCCGTGCGGCTTTACAGGAAAATGGCTTTTGTCCGGGTTTTTCTCCGTCCCCGACCGTCTGTCCGTCCCCGATCGATCGATACTTACTTACTTACTTTTCTGTGCTATATACTTTAATTTATTATGTATAGTGAAATAAACACGTGCGCCAGCTATATTTAGCTCAATATTAACATTAGCCATCGGAACTTCTGGTTCCGTTTTCAATTATTGGTAAACAAAACGCATTTCGCATAGCAGACGGTAACGCGAGTTCGTTAGTGATAATTATTAATTAATAAATTTTTGAATTGAAGATTGAACTTAAATTTAAAAAAAAAGATTTAAAAATGCCGAAACTCAGTTAACACTCAGTTAATACAAGTTTATAATTAAATAGGAACAATATTTTATGTAGTTTAACTTTAATTTTATTTGTGCAACACTTAATATTGGCCATATTTGATCAACAAGAAGAGTAATGAGTTGAGTGTTCAACTAAGGTGGGGTTATAGAAACATGAATAGTAATGAGTTGAGTGTTCAACTAAGGAGGGGTTACAACAACAAGAAGAGTAATGTGTTGAGTTTTCAACAAACGAGATGTTACTACTGCAACAAGAAGAGTAATGAGTTGAGTTTTCAACAAACGAGATGTTACTATTGCAACAGGAAGGTAATATGTTTAGTATTAGACTAAGAAAAAGTTACAATAATGTGTAGAGTAATGAGTTGAGTGTTTGACTGTGTAGAATGTAGACTATGGTAAATAAAATAGATGGTGTCTATAAATTATGTCAACGATATTTTGCTAGTTTTACCCCAATCAACAGATTGTCAAGAATTCAAGAACCACCTACATAATTATGTAAAAAAATATTCAACCCCTTTCCTAACATTTTATTTTTGTAGAAAAACGATGAAACGAATTATATTATTTTGTTTGCAGATTTTTCGAAAAAACAATTTAGAACAATTCATGTCAAACATAGACAATAACAACATAATTCAAAAGCAAACTTGTTACAACAGAAATGACTGGTCTACGTTGAATCTTCGGAGTAACAATAAGAGACAGAATCAGAAACTAAAACATCAGAAAAGTAACAAACACAATGTCCATCCTGAATGATATCAGAAGACAACAGATTAAGTGGTTTTCGCATGCTTCCAGACTACCATCAGACAATTTCTGTTTTAAAAAAACCATTACTATACAGACACGATAGTTACAAAGCCAGAGGCAGGCCTTGCAAACGATAGATTACAGAAATAAAAGAGTAAAAGAAAACAAACATATATTAATCACACAAAGAAGTCATCTTCAGAGAACTATAAAAGAATTCTTCTACCCCTTGACGCTGCAAGGAATTAAGGGATATAACGCGGAAAAAAAAAGAAAGACTACACAACGATGCTTAAACAATGTGTTTCTAAAATAACGTAGGCCTATAACTTTTATAATTAGATAACCAACCACCAGTAGCGAATGTGTTCTAAAAATAATGGTTGTCATGAACAATGCTACTATAAGTCATTAACAAAGATAATCATGTTGTACACTGTTTAATGGCAACTATGTGCCATCTGTCAAGTTGACACACTGGGCAGGTAGTTTCTAAATCAATATTACGTTGTGTCGACTTTAAAACAATAATTTTTTTTCGGTAGTTTTCTAAACCCTGCCAATTACAAGGATGTCGTCAGGATTACAGGAAACATTGTGCCATAGTTTAAAGATTGACTTCAGAAAATGCAGATGATCAAGTCAATAAGAAAGCCACATACACCAACACAAGATGGCTATCATATTATGAACAGATCAGAACAAGTTGTAATTCTACACCTCAGAACGGAACACAATTGACTCTGCAGTCACATGTACACAAAATTCAAGATTTGCAACATTGCCATGTGGACAGGCAGCACAGAGTGTCAAACATATACTTTGTTCTGAGTATGAAACGTTGAGGCAAACATATTGGCCAGAGGAAACAACACTGGAATCAAAGCTCTATGGGCCACTGTATGAACTACAAAGACAGTGAATTTTATTAAGGAGAGAATTACAGATCCCACCAAAGACTGATGTGTTGGGACATTGGCTCAAATAAAACGGCGACACAACGCATTTCCATTCTCTGGACTACATCCTGCTGGAAATCTAGTAGGACCATTGTCCTACTATAAGAGATATCCAGCGGGAGTTTGAGAATGAAGAAGAATTACATATATAGGCATGTTTCAAGTGAACGAAAGAAGAAAAAAGATATAACATCTGTGCATTTCATATTAATACATCATACTTCAGTAAAACATTTTTGGGTTACCACTGGATGGTGATTACAACAAACTCTCCCTAAGGCGCTGCTTACGACATGCATGACAGGCCACTACTATCCGATGCTTCCCTTTTGGGCTCCGGTAACACTCCGGCAAATAACATTTCGAATATAATCCACTTAACCACCCTAAAAATGGCAGTCACTAGTATGAATAACAAAGGACACTGTTACTAAAATAATTCAAATAAAATATACAAAATATTGAATCACATCCAATAACAAAATATATAAACAAGCGATCTGTTACAGTGGCATAACATACACACACAAATCAATAATAACCGTAGTATGAAGAAGTTTCAAGGATTGACAAACTTATCCGTGTTCAACCGAGTTTAACTGTGTAAACCATACCTCTTGTGTGCCTTTTTATAGAACTGATGCACACAGTGGTAAGTAAATTTAGCTGCGGGGATATACCGAACATCGACACAGAAAGGATATATATATATGAAATGTAAATCCCGCTAAGGAAAAAATCATAGGTGTTGTAGTTAGTTATAGCGGATATATGGAAAATGTACGTACTAGACGGTTGACAAAACACGTAAGGGAGAGGACACAAATTACTGGGAAACAGGATATTCATATAACTACGGATACATTTGTGAGTCACACTCACCAGTTTCGAAGTGAAATTGTATTGTAGAAAGTAAACGTCCAAACAGACAACAGTGTTAGAGAAACAAGAATCAGGTCTGCGTGCTGATTACATGGGAATAAGTTTTGTAATAATGTGTCATCTCTCCACCATCGATCAAATTGACACTCTGGGCAGGTAGTTACTAACTAAATATTATGTTGTGTGGACTTCTTCATTGGTTTTCATACTCCCGACAGTTACAAGGATGTCGTCCGGATTACGGGATACATAGTAGGCATACCGTAGATTAAATATTAGAATATATATATTCGTAGTACCGTATACCGTAACAGTTTCGTAACACATGTTCTATATTTTTCACAAAAAGTCATCACATTTTACATAAAAGAAGACAATATGGCATCCGAAAACACACGAATGACTTTTTTTAAGGTAACCCTCTCCCCTTTTAAGTGATAATATATACGGCCCTGGAAGTAGGCTGTGCATGATCACTGCATTGGCATACTGCCATTAGTGTCAAATTGTCCAATGACAAGTTGGGCCTGTAGATTCCTTATGTAGTGAGTTTAGGGGCAGTTCATAAATTACGTCAACAATTAGGGAAAGGGGGGAAGGGGGTGGTGAAATTTGTTTTTAAAGTTTGACAGTTGTTTACAAGGAAGGCGGGATTGGAAAAAAAGATGATGTCAACAATATTGTTTTATTTACCAATTGAAGTGTTTGAATGCGAAATATCTTTCTGAAAATGTGAAACAAAACATGCATTATTTTCTAACTTTTTCCAGTTAAAATGAAAAGGTAGTAGTTTTTACCCTTATGATTTGGGGGGGGGGGGGGGTATTTTTGGTATAATTGAGTATTGTGTCAATGAATTCATGAAAGTTGTTGACAAGAAGAATGCCTAAAAAAAGTTGACGTAATATATTTGTCTGCTGCAGGTCCGTAGATAGGGGGTGGAGGTTTGGGGTGTTAAAACCCCTCCCTTAGTAAATCTGAACATAACTTTTAGTACTAGGAACTTAAGCAAAAGTTTTTTAAAAGTCCCTCCCTTAGCCATTATCCACAAAAAGGTCTTCACATTGCCCGTCACATAGTGAAATTTACACATGAAAACGGGGTGCAAAGGGAACGCATTGCTCTAGGCGGACCCAGGGTTAGCAGATAACCAAGATCCCAAATGTACCTCCACGCGGTGCACCCTGGAAACAGAAATACAGCAGCTCGAGCTGATTCTGGCCAAATCATTTGGGGATCGTGTCCGAGAATGTGGAGGTAACAGATGGAAAGAGATTTGACTGCACAAGAGACAGACAATATCTCCGACACCACCAGCATCACCACATATAGCGACACTGTCGACATACAGTGAAGCTAGTCAGTCTAGTCCGAACATTGGAGGGGCGACCAATGTAAAATGCACGTAAAGGTAGATGCATGGCGAGAGTCAAATAGATTTCATACCGAGTACAATGAAACAATGAAAGGGCAGAACAGCGCTAGAGGGCAGCGCGAACTGCAAATAGAAAGTGAAAAGTCTCTAGGAAAGGGGAACAACAAGCTCCGTCAGCTCGAGACGAGCATCTAGTTACCTGAGTTCCTTACAGGCAGAGACCCAGACCCATTCATTGGCGTTTGGTAAAGCAAGAAGACCTAATCCAACTCTAATGTCGAGCCTTCCTAAACCGGAAATATGCTCGCGAAGAGAAAGGGTTCTGTACCCGATGGGCTTAGGCAAGAAAGGGACAACGATGGTAGTCCTGGTCCAACTCTACTGTCAAGGTTTCCTATACTGGAAGTACACTTGCAGAGAGAAAGGGTTCCGTACCCGATGGGCTCAAGCGCTATTGGGACAAGGACGATCAGCTCGAGAACGCCTTGCTCTCAAACGCGTAGTGTGAGACTCGAACTTGGACAAGGGGTACACGATGTCGGTGAATGACACCTCGGCTAAGAGGGCGAAAGAGCCAGGGTCCAACTCCTCTGTTGAGTTCTTCCCCTTAAGGAACCAAGATGAGAAACGGTTCAGTACCCAATGGGCACAGGCACAGCACGTCCAATTACACGAAGCAAGTTCATAGACAGTGGAACACCTCGTACGAGTCAGACGAGAGCAAAAATCGTCTGGGCGAAGAGTCGCCAGTACGCGTGCCTGGAGACAGATATAGAGGCTGTCACAGGCTAAGGGTAGCCCACCCGAATTGTCAAGGCATGCCGAAATCGGAGGTGCTAGGCCTACAAGGCGCATAACGGTGGCACAACGCAATCAAGCTTCTGGCGGAAATCGCACGTATATCCGTGATGGTTACAATGGAGCGAACACAAAACAAACAAAAACACATGAAAACATATACTTTACATTTTTTAGGTAATCCCCACCCTTTTAGGTACTCAAATCTACGGCCCTAGTCTGTTAACAACCAATAGTTTTTGACCCAGTAGGTCCTAAATAAGTTAGAATATAATATACATTAGATATACACTAACCAACCGTCATCACCAGATGTCTCCGGTGTACGCAGTATTTTAAATAGTTAAATTCCGTGACACAACAGTGAATAGCTAAGCCGTGACCATTGACTGTACTATAAGACCTAACCGCAAAAAGTAAACAGGACTTCATTCGGTATGTTTTTGATTATTGTCACACTTTCCATTGGTTAGTATTTATATACTTGTAATAGCCTTGTCTATTTTTGGCATGCGATTCCAAGTATATAAATATTGACCAACGGAGAACAGAAATAATCAAGAAAAGGAACGAATGATCGGCTAATTAATTCAGATAACAGGATTTATACTGCTATCAATTGCGGCTAAATCTACTCTATCAAATTACCCAGTATAGTTATATTCTTTTATATAGACATGTACCCAGTTACAATGTTACACTATTTGACATATACTTATATATAGTTACATATAGATAAAGGATTGAATTGTGCAGACTACAGAACAATCAGAGTTATGAGTCGTATAACAAAGAGAAATATTACGAGCATGCAAAACAAAATAAAAAATAAGCGTAACATTGACAGAGAAGAACAATTTTGTTTTCATAAGTGGAACCAGGGGTAATTGTCTGGAACTAGCTTATGAGCAATAAATATTAAATGGTAGAGTCAAAGAATTGTTGCACAAATCAGAATGGTTCAAATAAGTCTCGAATCCAGTCAGCAATTTCGCTCTCCATGAAACAGTATTTACTAATAATTATGACTTAGTCCATTGAAATAACAATCGGTCCTTTCCCAGAACACATGCCTACCTGCTTATTTTTTTTAATTATTTCCTGCTTTGTGGAACCAGGAGGCACAAGAGAAATTTTACTGACCAACACATATTACCAACCAGTGAGACACCACTTACAATAATGCACTAGAATGCTGAGGGTTGTAAATAGCAAAAAAAAGATGGCTTTAGCAAAAAATTAGAATTAGAAAACACCCTTTTTAAGGAACAGGTCAGCATTTGCTGCATACAAGAGACACACCTCAGCAAAGATATAGCCTTTAAAATTACAGGTTATCAGTGCTTTAGAGCTGATCGAATAGACAGAGGAAAAGGAGGTATACTTACTCTAGTCAGAAATAATATCAGCGCACATCAAACTGAACTATACATGGAAGGAGCAGAATACCAGGTTCTTCAGCTAAAGACCAAGAACACAAGACTTCCACCTACTAAATTATTATTGTCCAAATGACTAGTCCCTTTCCCTGGACACAATACCGTACTGAGGAAGACTGTTAGTATGTGGAGATTTTAATAGTCACTCATAAAGCTGGGGTTATGACCACATGGATAAAAGAGGAGAAGAACTTGAAATTTGTTCTATGGTGCACACATGAGAGCGCTGTGGTTGCCACAAAATTGCTTCAGAGAGACATGGGCATTTTGACCAAATGGTGTGTAAATATCAATATAGAGAAGTCAGCCACAACCCGTTTTACACTATCACCAAAAAAAGAAAAGAAAAAAAAGGAAACATATGTAAATAAAACTGTCTTAAGGGTAGATGACCACCCCACATATCTTGGTGTAACATTTGATGCCAAAATGACATGGAAACATCATATCAGCAACGCAGAAACAAAGACTAGAAGAAATATAGCATACTAAGGAAACTGAGTGGGACAACTTGGGAAGCTAATGAAAGAATTCTAAAAAATGTATACCAACAAGCCATTCGACCACACTTAAAATATGGTTCTTCAGCATGGAGTTCATCATCAAACACCACACTACAGAACTTGGATAGAGTACAGAAGCAAGCACTTAGAATCATTACAGGCGCAATGAGATCCACACCAATTGTAGAAATGCAGAATATTGAAGGGATGCAGCCATTGAAAGAGCGTAGGGATACTAAAATTATAATTCATGGAGAAGAGTTCCTTTCCCACCATAGTCACCTAATGAAGGAAAGATTTCAGAATCTGTCACCAGGACGGCTTAAAAGAAGTAGCTTCATACACCAGGCCAAACGTCTACGTAGACAGGTATCGGATCTGCCAGAGGTAACAATACCACCGATATTTCAACCATAACACACCCCATGGGAAAAACGGACATGCCTACCAGTGACCATCCAAACAACAATAACAGCTGTGTATGGGGATGAACATCAGAATAATCCGCAGAAAATAGTAGCAGCTCTCAGCTTCCTCGATGACGCTTACTCAAGTGATCTATGGTCCAGAGTATACAGATGGATCAGCAAACAGGTGGGTCTGGCAAACAGGGTAATGTTTCGTTCTTTCCTCGTTTTATGTTGTGTTCTTGATATATGCCATTTGGTCGAATGTATATTTGTGTGTTTTCATGTGTGTTTCCAGTGATTAGTAATACTTTTTTAGTTTGATTCCACGTCTCTCCTGTGGGATTACAGTTTTTGCTGCAATTGTTACATAGGCATATGACCTATTATCGATTTCATCCAACACATAAACATAGCCTATATCTACTCTATTATCTTTTCTCTGCTTTTTTGCTGTAAGAGAAATCAGCATTATGGCACACTTATTTTGCACACTTAAACATAGGGCCTATATATCAAGGGACATATTATTTCCAGAACGTTGTCTTCACCGTGGAAACTCTGAACGCCCCTCTGTCTCTGGCAAGCAGTAATGCATTGGCCAGAGACATGTACATACATTTTTCGACGTCGTTGGTCCATCGTCGTCTTGGTCTTCCTTTGTATCGTTCGCATGGCACTCTGCCATCTAGAATCAGCCTTTCGATACCATCATGTCGCATTAAGCGTCCAAAATGCAGTAGCTTCCTTCTTGTGTTTGTACTTAGAAGTCACTTTTCATTTAGTTTCAATAATTTCAACTCCGGAACATATACTTCAGGACTGCCTAACATACAAAGAGCAGAGACAGCAGACCTGACCAGAAGATACAGACTTGAGGCAAAAGCTCCAGGGCAGCCGCTCTGACCTGGAGAAGACGGAGGACTTCGACCTGACGACAGGTTTGAATATATAACATGACCATAGATGCTGAAAGCAGAAGAAGTAATTTCAAAATTTCAATGTTCTTTTTATCTGTCCATGATATTCTTAGGGTTTTTCTGTAGGGCTTCATTTCAAATGAATTTATTCTTTTGGATATTGTCTTGTTTAAGGTCCAAATCTCGCATCCATATGTTGCCACTGATAAACACACGATCTTAAAAATTAGTGTTGTTATTACTACTTTTCCACTGCTTTCTCATTTGTGTTAATTTGCGTGTTGCAATAACGAGTCCTCTCCTAATCTCGACTGAACAATCTCCGGAACTGTTTATATGTGCTCCTATGTATTTGAATTTGTTTACACGTTCTAGTTCTATATTGTCTATGTTGATTATTGGTTTAAATTTGGATAACTCTTTGTTTTGTTTTGTCAAAATTTTTGTTTTCTGTGCATTTAGATATAGGCCCTATTATATTTGGGATCTCGCCGTATTTCTTTGTTGTTGTGATTAGCTGTTTCAGTCGTTCAGGATGTGTTGTAATGAGGACTGTGTCGTCTAAATATTTTTTTCAGGAATATTGTATCCACCGATATTTTATGGATGAACTTCATTTCCTACTTAGACATAACCAGAATTAATGAATGTAAAATTTCGCCGTTCCAAAAGTTCCAGTTCATATTTTTATTATTAACTAATAAAATGGCTGCCCCCTATGAGCATGGAAGTGCTCGAATTAAAATTCAAGTTGTTGCCACACTTTCTCCTCAAAATGTTCCAGTACACGTTGACTCATTTTGGATTCTGGTCAAATTCTCTGAGATAAAAACAATTTGTGATGTAGAAGAAAAAATCCTTTATAGTTTAAATTATATGGCAACAAAGTGTCCAATCGAGCTAGTGGTACACGACTATCCGATAACTCCAAGTTGGACTTACATACCAGTTTCGCAGTCTTCATTCCAGAATACGATCTTTCTACCTCAAAGCAATGTCTTTGCTAATACGACAATGCAAAATCTAACAGTATTATTGAAACCATATACTGGTCACATACAAGGAAATAAAGAAACTAAACTCCCTAAGCCAATATTGATGAGTTACGACATCACACAATACTTGCCCAAGTCAATCAAATTAGTTTTCAAGAAACAGTTTGTCTTCATGCAGGATTCTGTTCTTCTTGGTGATTCAAGATCTGAAATTTTGAGGGATGGGGATGTGGTTATTATCAGTGCAGTGTAGGTACAATTTATAATTATATATTAAAATAAAAATAAAAGTATCAAAAGGTTACCCCTTCTGTGTACTGACTAAGTGAAAGTCAGTCTTAGTACTTGGGCATCTGCGATTCACATGTACTGAACTGTGTACAAAAAAATTTTGCAGCTAGTTTTCTTAATTTTTTTTAACCATTTGAAAATTCCACAAATGTGAGCAACATAAACGTCTCGTCTTTGTGAACATAAAAATGTAGGCCTATACTTATAGTTTGTGTAATTTATAATATTACTGAAAATAATTAAAATAATTCAGAAATTATCAGCTCAGTCACATTTTGTGGTCATAAGTTTAATTTGTATTTTCGGCTGAAGTACATTATAGTTCTCCGCTGTGACCTTTGCTCTAGTGTCGAGGTGTTACCTGACCTTTGTTGTGTGATTTGGCAAACTTACGGGTAAGTACTTAGAGTGAGGTTAGGATTAGAAGTAATATTTCTAATGTGTGCGTGCACCTCGCTCCGTGTATAGCGGGCAGAAATACTGATCGCTCACCACAAATAATAGGAAATTGTAAAAAATGTGTAAATTGGAAAACAAACAGATTATGCATAAGTTAGTCTGTGTCTAGAGTTGAACTGCGTGATTGTCGGGATGGGACATCACGGCAGCCATTATTTTGATTGGTGTTACACGGGAATCCATGACGTTGGATCGTTAAAGTTGTCAACAGTGTGCTATTTATAGCACAGCAGAGAACTATTCTGTACTTTCACCGTATTTTCCTATATTTTTCATGTAAATTATTTTGATGCCAAATTAATTTGAGAAAATATAACTTTTCATCAGTATGAATGAATGTACACAGACTTGATTGAGGTATCATTGAATTCCAGTTTTCAATGGCTATGTAAATTTTAAAATTACCAGGTATGTTGTACTATTTAGACAATTTTGTCCAAGTATCTATGTATGGGGATTCTCCTTTCATCTGTGATGTTAATTGCAGTTAATCTAATTTGGTTGTATAAAAAATAACAGTATTTTACCAATACATTAATGGAGGCTAACAATACTATAGGAGATAAGTAGTAAGTAGGCCTACACATATGAGTAACTGTTTTATAGAAGTCTAGACCTATTCACTAGGTTATCCATGTTTTTATAAGAAAATGATAAACTTATATCAGGCATGTGCTTAGAATGAATGAAAAAACAAGCATTGAAATAGGTGCCAGATGGCAAGAAAAAGAGAGGAAGAGAAAGAAAAATTCTTTGCAGAACAACCATCACTGAGAGTATTACTATGCTAGTATGATGAGTACTCGCATGCAGTTGCATATGTGGATCTCATCAATGGCCCACAAGATAAATCACTCATGCAACAAAAAACCTTAGTAGATGACATGCCATTATATTTAGGCTCTTTTATGGAAGCCATGTTTCATGTCATCTATATAGTTATAGACCCCCTCTTAGTAGAAGGCTCCTTCAATAGGCATTTCATTAAAATGAAAGCGAAAACCTCATTGGATATGAAATGATGCTAAAAAAAACCACCCCACTGCGCATAGGAAGTAATATCTAATCGCTCTCAATTCCTGGGGTTCTCAGTCAATCAATCATAGTACGAGTACTATGGGTCTCAACAAAATGTAAGTACTAAAAAAAGTGGCAGCATATCGCTCAAACTACAGAACACTGGTTTCTACCCTTAGATAGATTCACTACTGATGAGACACATAGTGCTATTTTTATAAATAATGACATAGGCAAATTTTTGGAATGGATATAAGAGTAGGAAAGAACTGCATTCTTTCCGCAGTATGATTTGCAATTTATCTAGAATATATAATGCTGGAGGCACTATAGGATCATCAAACATCAATAACTATTGGTGGCAGATAACATTGTAGCTTACATCATGCTGATGATATCTATCTCTTGGCTGGTTTTGAATCTGAACTCGAGGAACTCACCTCAAAGTTGGAAGATGTTAGTCTGAAATATGGCATAGAAATTAAAAAATTAAAATTTAGAAGCAAGATATTGTTGACTAGTAATATCAATCAAGATCCCACAAACATTTGGTTAAATGGTCACAAACTGGAATAAGATACCACTTTCAAATATCTTGGGTCCCAAATGTGTGATGATAGATTCTTGATTAGAAACTAGCATCACAGCACATGGGACACTCCCATAAGTGTTCCACTCTCCGTTCCAG
Organism: Meghimatium bilineatum; assembly: GCA_034231615.1. Classification (NCBI taxonomy): domain Eukaryota; kingdom Metazoa; phylum Mollusca; class Gastropoda; order Stylommatophora; family Philomycidae; genus Meghimatium; species Meghimatium bilineatum. The sequence goes on from CM067298.1 coordinate 32,968,118, forward strand.
CAGCCATCTCAGTGTATGTAGACTCAGAGTCCTGGTCGGGTGTTGATTATGCGATCTTTGAGTTTTTCCAAAAAACATTTCCTTCCCTAGATACTCCCAATTCTGACATTTTTTGTATGTGTACGTTCTCAGCCTCTTTAATCTCATCTTCATTTTGCAATGAATTTATGACTGCCTTAATAAAGTCTGCTTTATATCTTCTCAGCATTGTGCAATCTATTGCTGCATTGCCTGCCAATAAGTCGGCTCTCTCATTTCCTTTGACCCCAGCATGACCAGGGCAGTATATCCATGTAATTCTCTGGACAATTTAGTTATTCAATAAATCAAACCATTCCTTTCTGAGCATGCATTTTTCTATCTTGAGAACATGCTTTGAGAATCTGTGAGTATTACGGAATGTGTTGATGCATCATTTATCAGCCAGTTCAGTGCTGCTGTAACTCTCTCTATCTACATCCTCATGTTCGAAATGACAGTGGAGTATGCAGATGATTTCTCAACTAAGTTCATATCATTTCTGTAGGCGACAAAACCCAACCACTTTTATTTGTATGTCAGTTAACTGAGCTGTCTGTGTATATAATTATGTCTTGTGGTTTCGAGTGTAGCTAGGCGAGCTCATGCAATGTAACCTGGGCCCTTGACACCAGTCCATTTCTGACACGCTTTATGTAGTTGTATTATTATGTTGGTCAGTGATTTTTTTCTAAGTACACATTCACTGCCCTTTCATATTTATTATAATTCACATACTCTTTGCGGTGTTTCTTCAGCCTCTACCATCCATGATCTGCTGTGCTTGATTCGTTTTTCCTTTGACTCATCTAGATGTTGGTGTAATGGGTGATGATTGTATTCTGTTACTTTAAGGTCCTACCTAACCTGCGCTAACTGATGATGCACTCTAATACTGGGGAGATCAAGCAAACATCTCATAGCAAAGATGGGTGTATCCCTAGTACACCCTAATATCGCTCTCATTTTGGATTTTTTCCCAATCTATCGACTTGTGTCTGTGATAGTGTTATTAGGCCAAGGCCATAATCTATGATAGATAGCACCATCACTTATAGAAGCAGAAATAGTACCCATTGCTGTATGTCAAGGATCGCCATAACCATGATAGCATTGATTTCTCATTTAGCCTTCTTAATCATATTTGTGGTGTGTTTTGAATGAGACTTCTATCAAAGGTTGTCCAAAGATATTTAAGATCATGTTCTATTTCAATGGAGGAGCCAAGGCAACTGGCAGTGTGTTATTGACCAGATTATTATTTAAGGAGAACCAGACGACCTTTTCTTTTAAGGGATTGATTACAGCGTTTTATGTATGTTCTGCACCATATCAACAATTGATTGAGTCTAATCTGTACACTTTCAGTGCTATGTGTTCTGTTCCTGCCCATGTTGTATAGTAGGACATTATCAGCGTATGTTAGAACTCTACAATGGCTTGAATTTTGCAATTGAGAAATTTTTAAGGAATACACATTAAACAGCACTGGGGACAAAGGAGATCCTTGTGGCAGACTGGGTGCTATTGTTATGATCTAAGACGTCCAGGATCTGTACATCAGTGACTTTTCTACAAATTAGCACATTACTGTCCAACATATCCAGGGCTCCCTTAACATGTCAACAAGATGAGTGTAACTGACCCTATTGTATGCATCTTCTAGGACTGTCACTGCGACTACAGTGCGAAACATAAAAAAAATGCTCACGCATCACTCTTCAATGGCTACCCTCCCATTGTGGCATCACTGGAAATGAGAGAACTAATGCCCTGACAAAAGCAGGAGGTAAAACGGAACAATTTAGCTTTCCTCTGCTATACAGTGAGGGAGGCCAAAACACTAATCCACAATCTATATACATCACAGTGGAAGAAAGATATGGATATTGATTTGAAACCAGACCCTATACACCAACTTCATAGACAACAACAGACCATCATCTTTCGACTTAGAATTGGCTACTACAGGCTACAGAGTTACCCGTACCGGATCAGGGTGGCATACACAAATGAATGTCCATGCGGAACAGGCATACTAACCCCTGAACACATACCCCAAGACTGTCCAGAATACAAAGAACTGTGAGACAAGACTTGGTTACAATGGACCGAACTGAGGCAAAAACTTTTGGAACTTCATCCTGGCCTGAAGATCTAGCAAGATCAAAAGATTCCTGAACGCAGAAGAAGAAGAAGGACTTGCACAGCGTTTGCTGATGATAACCTGCACTCTTAACTCATAGACTATAGTTGTTTTCCCAGGTTGTTTTATGTCCCTAAGATATTCCATATTGTCGTTAAATGTGTATGGTATTAAGTTAAATGTAGTATATTTTGTTTTTAGATATAAATTGTTACTCCTTTCCATGTACTCAAAAGTGCACAGACTTGTCAGCTATGTATATTTTGCAGATGTGGTTTCTTCACTGTGAAACATGATGATCCTTTCAAGAGTCCTAGATGTAAGACAGATTGTGCAGTTGGAGATTCATCAGAAGCTGAAGTGGAGTCCAATCCAAGTGTTGCTCTTGAAGATGCAGAAATTCTGTTTTGTGATACAGATGAAGAAAGTAGTAAAGATTTGGAGAGGAAGCTGTCATCAGATATTAAAATAAAAGTGGACAAAATTTTGCAAAGCCTGGCAAATTTAAAACAATTTTCCAATAGTAATGAAAAGAAGTGTAACATTCTGAACAAGAAGTCAAAAAAACGAAAGGTCAGCCAAGAGGATAGTGGAGCAGAGGTCAATAGCAGTTTTATTACAGAGACAAATAGGAGTAATGCTGTGAAAAAGAAGAAAAAGAAGAAATCTGCTTGTGAACAAGATACAAATAATACTGTCATCTCTGATGCTAGCAACTCAGATGTTTTAGTTAGCAGAAGTAGAAGGAAGAGTAAAAAGAAGTCATCTGAAGTTGATAGTCTTAAGCCAATGGATACAAGTGATGCATGTGAAACACATGATCTGATCCAAATAGAACAAACTGTCATAGATTCTAGTGCAAGGGAGGAAAATAAGATCATAGATTGCCCAGTAGGAGATGCAGATCCCATTGAACCAGTCTTATCTGGGAATGTTAGCAGCAAAAAAAAGTTCCATAAACAATTTTTTGGGATATCAAGTCTACTGACTGCTCTGAGAAGTGAACAAACCACTGAGTCATTGGAAGATAAACAAGAGACTCCTGTGATAAACACAAAATCGGAGCAGCAAAATAATGATAATGAAACTTTTATGCCTGAAAGTCCTACACTAAACCTTTCCATTCCAGTTCAGACCATAGGTTCATCACAGGCTATTCCTAAAAGAAAGAGAGTTCGTAAAAGAAAAAACAAAAAATCAAACTTAGACAAAAGTGCTAGTATTGCAGAAAAACCTGAATGCTTAGAAAGAGACTATACTCTTAAACTTCCTGACCACCTTATGCCACAGAACAGTAGAGTGACATTTACTTGTGACTCAGATGATGCTGCAGAGATTGATGAAACAATTGTTTTTGCTCAGTCTACTCCAGTTCATGACCAGCATGAGAATTCTCACACTAAAAAGAATGTCACAGCAAGTTTTGTTAAAAGTCCACCTCCACAAGAAGTGCAACATACATCTGTAATAAACATTACAGGTGAAACAAATGTAGCTGAAATATCCTTCAACAAGGCAGGTGTTTCCATTGATCCGGCTGAAAAATTTAAGACTCTTTTAAACCAGTGTGGCAGAATAGGTAGGAAGTTTGAGACCAGCAGTTCTGAAGGGGGTGGACATGCCATAATTCGAAGTTCACGTCAGAAAAGAAACAAGAACAGAGCTAACATATCTGATGCTGTAGATCCTGAGGGAGATGTTTTGACTAATGTATCCATCATAATGCAGGTAAAACAACTTCTTATATATACCATTGTAACATATAAAGCATGTTTAAGTCTATAATTTAGAGGTAGAAAAAATTCAATTTATGAGTTATGAAACTGGATGAAAAGTCTTGTTGAAATTGTTGCTTAGTAAAACATTTTATAAAATTTGTACAGGGTGTAAATCTTGTTGAAATTGTTCTTCTTCTGCGTTCTTCTTCTTCTTCAACATTCATTCTCAAACTCCTGCTGGATCTCCCTTGTAGCAGAACCATGGTCTTACTAGATTTCCAGCATGGTATACTCCAGAGAATGGAAATATGTTGTGTCGCCGTTTTATTTGCACGAATGGCCTGACACATCCGTCTTCGACAGATTCTTCTGTGTTCAGCATCTGTGGTCATGTCATATTGTCAGGCCTGTTTTCAGGGCGAAGTCCACTGTCTTCTTCAGGTCCGAAGAGAACTTCATCTTTACACATCTTATCGAAGGCCTTGCTCAAGTCCATAAAAGTTGCCAGCACATTTTCCTTCTTTTGAAAATCATTTTCGATTTCCTGTGCTGGTCTGGCAGTGCTTCGATTTTTCCTATAGGCTGACTGTGTCTTCGTGAGTTTTTGGCTTTTCCCTAGGTATTTTATTAGTACTAGTGTAGAGTTGACCATTGCTTTTCCTATGCAACTCAAGAAGCTGACTGTTCGGTAGCTTGACATGTTGGTTTTTTTTGACCGATTGGGATGATGACAGCTTTACACCACAAGTCTGAAATTTTACTAGTTCTCCATGATTGGTTCAAGATGTTAAGGAGCTTGTTTCTGCTGATTGGCCCTAGGTTCCTGATCATATTGGTTATGCCATCTTTTCCTGGGGCCTTTTTGATTTTTAGTTTCCTATTACAGCCATTTAGTTCTGCGATGGTCTTCATGCATGGCTCTGGATTTTTTATTTTAATTTCCTTTTTGTCTTCTTTGATACATGTATGAGAGAGTGTTGTTGTGCTTTCTTCCTTATAGAAGTCAAATAAAATGTTTGCTGTCATTTTTCCTGTGTGGAATCTCCCCACTTCTTTGAGTTGAAATTGTAACTAGATTATAACTATTTAAAAAAAAAAAAACATGTAACTGGGTGTAAAATCTTGGAATTGTTACAAGATGAAATATTTTGTTTAAAGTATTAACTGGGTGTAAATCTTGTTGAAATAACTTTGTTAGTATTTAATGATATTTGTAAAGTTGAATTTGTATTGCCTGTAATGACATATAATACATAATTTAGAAGAAACAGTCTTCAATTCAGGCTATATAAAATATAAGCAATAAATTTGGGTGAATTACTATATATTATTGCTGTATTTTTTTGTGGGCAGCAAAGTTCGACAACTGAGGCTAAAGGATCAACCTCAAACAGTTGTATACAGCCAATATCAACAGGTGCCAGAGAAAGCTTTAACAATCTATCATCTCAGTCAGGCAACACAAAAATGTCTTCAGCTCGCTTGATCCCCGAAATACAAGAATATAAATATGTTGGGCCAAATGTGGAAATTAGTCCTCTTTACATGAATTATGTTAGCTGTAAAGAGCTGCAAGGTTTACCCATGAAGAATGACATAATTGCATACAAGGTAAATATTTCCTTTTTTAGTAATTATTGCCTGTTTTTATTCAAATTATTTTGTAACTTTATGTGATGGATCATATTTTGCAACCATATAGATTTTCATACAGAGTTTTTTGGCTGTCAAATCTCAATTATACCTGGCCCCAGCTTCAATTCCCTCTTTCTGGAAATGTGTTCTCATTTGTGGCTTCTAACTCTGCTTTTGTCCTCATGTTGTTTTCCACATATGCAATATTCGGTTTGTATGTATGGTCTGTGTTCACTTTTTTCATCTTTTGCATTGGACTTTCATTTCTATTTCTTCTTCAGCGTTCATTCTCAAACTCCCACTGGACCTCTCTTGTAGCAGGACAATGCTCCTACTAGATATCCAGCAGGATGTAGTTCAGAGAATGAATATGTGATGTGTCGCCAATATATTTATGCCAATGGCCCAACACATCAGTCTTCAGCAAAGGACTTTCACTTGATCTGATTTATCACTGTAACAGGTGATTTTTCATCACTTTTTTAAATCTTTTGAACCCTCAGTGGACTTAAAAATGCTGAATTTGGTCCACCAACAAGAAAAGGTTACCAACCACTTCTCTTCAGCAACTACATACTTTTGCAAACGTGCATACAGCTGCTGGAAACATTTGTGGGACCCATTTTTGACATTTCTCTCAGCTGTCTTGTCACATTGGTGATAACATCATCTGCATCCTTGAATTGTAACCTTTCAGTTCTGATTTCAGTCAAGGGAACAAGAAAAATCAGCCGGTGCAAGGTTAGGAGAAAATGGGGGCTGTTTCAAGGTAATCACATTGTGCTTTGCGAGGTACTTCTTTACTGTACGGATCAGTGTGTCTGCGCATTGTCATGTAGTATAATCCAACTGTTTATTCTCCATTTTTCTGGTCGTTTTCTTCATTACGGTATCACCATATTCTTTATTAAGCAATGTTAGTGTCTCTGAGAGTGTCTTCTCAAGCAAAATACAAAATTTGACATTTGTATGTTGTTCAATCAAGGACATTTTTAACTCCAAGGATGCAACTAGCACAACACACAAACAAGCATGTGTATGTTCTCTTCAAGAGTGTACGTGAAGGTCACATCTGCCATGTCCTTTTATCAAGTCCATTACCAACTTCTAAACATATAATCTCCATAATATAATCTTTCATTCAAACTCTAGTCAACTATTCCATGAACTTTTTGAAGCTATCTCATATATATGTATGTTAACACAATAATTTAGTTTTTTTTATCCTTCAAATAGATTCAATGAAATTAATAAAATTGTATTTGTTGGGTTCCAAGATTATCATATTTCTTGGAAGAGAGTTCTATGTGTGCTAATAAACATTTATTTTTCACCATAAAATACCACATATAAACATTCTCATGTATTCATAAATATATATTTTTCTGAAAGTTTTCTTTCTAATTGTAGATTCTGGAACTGTCAGAGGACTATACTCCGGGATTATCCAAATTTAAGGTGACAAGTACATTCTATAATATTTTAAAAAATTGTTTAGTGTCTGTGTTTTGCCAGGGCCTGAAAGGGAAGCAAAGAGTAGCAACACTGTTTTCCTTCATGTATTCTGTAAGAGATGACTAAGGAGGTTATGGGATGAAGTCTGCTGTTCATCCCATATAGTCAAAGTCATCCAGCAGTCATGCTGGGATGTGTCAGGTCCAAAGGCACAGATATCACAGCAAAGCTGTAAATCATGACACAAGACATTCCGATCCTTGGACTACATCCTGCTAATCTACAGGAGTTTAAGAACAAATTCAGAAGAAGAAACTTTTCTGAGTACACATATATAGTGTAGCATCTTTTTAGTTTCATATTTAAATGTATGGATGTGTTTTAACAGTTCTCAATTACTCTCTTGGTTGGTGCATTCTAATTTTTGTGTCTATAAAACTTTTCATCATTCATTCTTTTAACTATTTTCCTTTATTTTCATCCCTGTTGCAACCGGGGCCTGAACTTCAGGGTGTAAATAATAGGACCACTGTGTCCTTTCCAGGCATATTGTCAGAGGTGACTAAAGAAAATTGGGGATATGCTGACAATCTGTTACCTGTGAAAAAAAATAATTGTCACATCTTGTCTCAATTTCTTACTTTTGTCTTCTATCAAATAATTCTCATGGATGATTCAGAAATGCAGATCAGTCTATATTGCACCTATGTACTTTTGCGGCGAACTCCTAGGTGACGGGAAATGCTAAATGTGCCATCATTGCAGATGTGTCAACAAATCTGACATAAAGTGATGAGATAGCTGGCCCAGAAGTGTGCGCTGTGCGACTGGCAGGACGTGATAATCCGCGATGCTGGCGAACTGGAATTTCCTCACTTTGGTAACTAAGTGTGCATCCATAAACCCCCTTTACATAATGCCTTTGAGACAGCCTATATGAGTCCAGGTGTTAACTCGGTTACACAACTGAAAAGAAACCCTGCTTTTGTCAGGAAGCTAATGGGCTGTCAAGAGCTACTTACTCACAGCTAAAGTGATTACTTCATTATGATCTCAGTATATTTTCACTACCATATTAAACTATTTCTAGAGATATATTTCATGTAGAAAAAAGTCAGCATATCCTTATATACACAAAATTTATTTGTGTGAATATTGTCTAAATTAACTTGTACAGTGTTTGTCCTTGTTTCTGTCTTTCTGTTTAATATCTATCATACAGTGACCTACCAACTTTCACCATTACTTCTTCACCCAAACATCAAGATGGAAATAAAAAAACAGACAATATCTACTATTTTTATACCAACACTTTGCTACCAATGTTAAACATGGTCTTTAACCGCCTCGCAGCAGATAAAAGTTGTGAAATGTTAAATGAAATGTCTTGAGAAAAGCTGCAATGGTTATAAACTAGATAAAATAAGAAATGAAGAAATTAGGAAAAGAGTTGGTATAATATCATGTATTGAACATATTGAAAGACAGCAAGTGAAATGGTTTGGCCACCTTATGAGAATGAACGCAAACCAAATACCAATAAGAGCATATAACAAAAGAATATCTGGGCGTAAAGCCAGAGGTAGGCCAAGAAAACTGGATAGAAAACATCAAGATAGCCTTGAACAAACATGGACTAAGTGCAACCACAGCCATGCTGAAGTAAGATATGCGAGACCGAAAACTGCAGATTTTTGTTTGGATTGAATGCTGAAGAGGAAGAACATTTATCATTTTTATTGTAAATGTAAAGTCAATAAATTTATATTTTAGTTTGAGAATGCATCAAGGATCCCCGAGTTAAGGGCTACTTTACAGGATATAAAAATTCATAAATGCAACACCACGTGAAAATCAGAATCAATCATCTGTGCAACATACATTTTTTTAATTGTCTATTATTAGAGCCAGTAAAATTTAGATGGGAAGCAAAATAATATACAAATTGTATTTTTAATGGCTGCTTTTAGTTTGCTCATCATGGCACCATTTTTCAGACACATGTATATTAATTTATGCAAATTCTGATATTAATACAATGTCCTTCTGAACTTATGTGTGTCAGGTCATTGGCACAAATAAAATCAATATGCAACACAAATCTCCAGTCTATAGACTATATCCTGCTGAAAATCTAGTAAGGATCATTGTCCTTCTACAAGAGATTCAATAGGAGTGTCAATAGGAATAAAAGACAATCCAACTTTTATAAAGATGAAGCACACAAGAACAAAGAAATCACCAACCAGGAAAAGAAGACCCACATCAAAGCTCTTGGGAAAGTGAACAATCAACAAGACAACTACTATCTCGACAGAGCTGAGCAAGTTATCATCTTTCGTTCCAGGACATGACACAACATACTAAACAGCCATTTAAATAAACTAAAACTGGTTCATCACCTCGGTGTCCATGTAGACATGCAGTGCAGACCATGGTACATATCCTTCGAGACTGTACACTAAACCAATTACGGGAGGAACATTGTCACACAGAGACAGGTATCCACAGAAAGCTGTATGGTAGCCTTGAGAGCTTTCTAATACAGCAACATTTATCAAGAAAGCCGGATTTGCTTTGTAAACATATAAAACTGTGCAGGAGAAGAAGATAGAATTATAGATAAAATTATAACATTGTATTGTGTTAATAAAAAAAAAATGCAAAGTAAATTTGAAAAATGTGCTTTGAGTGAGGAAAAGCTGGGGGAGACCATTCCATGAAAGTTGTTGTTTTGAAGCATTGAAGCAGTAAATAATCATACTTGACAATAGTTAAAATTAGAGATGAGGATATCTGGAAAGTCAAAGTGAAGAGAAGATGTAAATGTTTATGGTGCAATTGTAAAAGTAAGATCATCAGCATGTCTTATTTGCCAGTACCTAATAAATTCACTTTAAAAAAAATTGAATTCTCAGGAGGCTCAAGTCATAAATGTTGACACCCAAACTGGATCTCTGATATTGGAACCCAGAGGAGGGCAAGGTTAGACATTTTGATTATATGTCTTACGTTTTCTGATAAATCTTTATTCTATGTATTTGCAAATTGAGTGTACTGCAGTACAACTGCACCTTATGGTAATTTAATATTAGAAGAAGAGAAAATATAAAAAGTGTTAAAAAGCAGTTTTACCTGGACTATACACAGAATTGACGTTTCCACCTACAGGCCTTTATATGGATAAAAATGTATATATATTTACAAGTTTTGCTTCTCTTGTGGTAAGTTGACCATTGTCAGTCACAATTTGATTTCAGTTGTTTATTGAATGTGGAGACTTATTAATGCTATGCAGTTATTAGGGAATCTGGTATTGAATGGATAACTATCAAAATGGATAACTTTAACAGTTGATGGAGGAGACTAAGTACCTATAAATTTCTCCACATTGTTAGTTTCATGGTTTCATAAATAACAATCACTTTTGATTTATCAGTAAGAAGATCTTAGATCGTGGTCAAACATTAGAAATTAGTGATTAATAACTTTCTGTTGGACTAAGTTACAATATCGTTGATATTCTTCTTTTGTGTTCATTCTCAATCTCCTGCAGATTAGCAGGATGTAGCTGGAGAACAGAATGTGTGGTATCATTGTTTACAGCTTAGTTGTGATATCTGCACCTTATTACTTGACATATCTGATTTAAGCATGACTTCTGTGTTACTTCAACCCTATTTGAAATGAGACAGCATATCCTTCCCATAACCTTCTTATTCACAGCTTATGACATGCATGGACGTTAACAGTGTTGCTTTTCTTTACTCCCACCTTGGCTCTTGGCAACTATGATTTTTCTGCATGGCCACATTTTCTTTCTGAGGTTATTTGTCTGTGTCAGGAAAAAGCCTCAGGTTGGAGACAAATTTTTACCAGATCAGTAGCTCATGAGTTATAAGTCATCTGTGCTATAAGTCTTATGGTGAAATATTTCTTGCTCTATAGTCTGTTTAAACAAATATTTTCTTGCATTTTGTTTTAACTTAAATAGTAATTTCAATATGATTCTCAGGCAAAAAGAGGTCTGGCAGGTTTGAGCTAACATTTGATGATGACAAAAATAATTCCAACATTGATGAGGATAGTTTGGTGAGTTTTGCTTTTATAATTTTATATTAATTTTATTTCCACACTCATCTGCATCACTGAGGATATAATTCGCTGGAGGACTCTGTGTGCTGAGGCATCCAATGTGGTACCCCTATGACCCTGAAGGGTTACAGGTTTATTGTTTGATTAGGATGAAGTTAAATGAGGGAAATAAAGGTATTTGTTTGCGTAGAAGATTGAATAACAAGAGAGACTGATATGTAATATGAATAGCAAGAACTACAACAGAAGTGGCACACAGTTCATGATACAATTTCATTTTCTGCATTCATTATAAAACTTTCATGGTTTAACTGGATATAGTCTGGACAATGTAATTAATCATAATTTTAAGGTTGGTTGCAATATTATGCATGTTTTTACCCAATACAATACCACATGCAGATCTGTTAATCTTACCAGTGGACTACCAAAGACATCAAGATTCTACATTATACTTCTAGAAGTTGATATCACTATATAGTGAGGCTTTTCTTCCAGTAAAAATCAACCTTCAACATTAATCTTTATGTTTATATATTTCATGTTGTGTTTTCTGTTGTCCCCTGCTTATTGGTTAAGTGCATGCTGGATGATTTGTCTTAATTTCTTACTTGTCTTCTATCAAATACTCCCCATGGATGACAAAGAGATGTACTCCAGCAGACATTACACCTTTGTCTTTTTTTGTGACTAGGTGGTGAATAATGCCATATGTACCAGCACTGCAGATGGGTCAACAAATCTGAAAGACAAATGATGAGATAGTTGTCCCAGAAGTATGTACACTTCTGGCAAGAGGTCACACTGCAACTTCACAGACTAAACATGCACCCATAAACTCCCAAACACAGCCATGCCTTTAACCTTTAGCAAGCCGGATTAAAAAATACAAAACCTCTTCCTGCCACCGGATTCTTTTTTGAGAATTTTCATCTTTTCTGGTTGGTGTTACGGAAATGCAATAACTTTTTTGTTATTCGTGATAAAAAAAAAACATTGTCCGTGCAAATGCAGAATTGAATACCGCAAATGTATGTATATTTTTAAAATTTTTATGTAACATACCCGGGGTTTGCGCAGGAAGTGAACACCTTTTTTGCGCAAAAAACCAACAGAAACAACAAGACATGAGTGTTCGGAAAACTCAATAACATTTTTGCTATTAGAGATTTTAAAATAATTTCAACAGATTTAAATGCAGAATTGAATACTGCAAATGGGTGTGTAATTGTTTTTTTTTTATGTATCTTACTCGAGTTTTGCGCAAGAGGTGAAGACATTTTCTCGAAAAAACAAAATATATGCAAAAAAGACACGGGTGTTCGGAAAACTCAATAACATTTTTGTTATTAGAGCTTTTAAAATAATATCAACACATGTAAATGCAGAATTGAATACTACAAATGGGTGTGTAATTGGTTTTTTTTTATGTATCCTACCCGAGGTTTGCGCAAGAGGTGAAGACAATTTTTATTTTAAAATTACATAAAAACAAACAACACAAATGACTTACCCACTGGCCATGCAGCTCTGGAGTAAACCTACAGGCTGTGCTGCTCAGAGGAACAATCAATTTTGAAATGTACCAATGTGTGGTATCTATGGAAGCAGGGGTAGGGGCACAGAGTGACCTGACATGCTGCGCACACGTACTGAGTCTGGTGACGCTTCTTTGACCGATCTGAACAGACTACACAGTCAGGAAGCGCAGGCTTGCCACTGGACAACCGTTTAGGATTTATAGCAATATGGTGTGTTGGTCCTATTGCCAATCATGCTTTCATCGATACTGATTTCTTTGGAGAGGCCATAATACTGTAGTGTTGGAACAGAGGAATAAGTTTGTCAACAAACCCCTGTATCTTGAACGCCTTGCTGTGACCCGGTTGCCCTCGTGCAACAGCTGTTGTGTTGTCTACAAGGTGCAGGAATGAAAGAATAGCTAAAAATCTATTCCTACTCATGATATTCCTGAACCCATGCATCTTGATGAGACCATCATTAGACCAATACAATTCAAAGGAGGAACGTTTGGTCAGTCCCATCAAGAGTACCAAAGCAACAAAAGCTGTCATCTCATCAGCTGTGACTTCCTTCCACATCTTCACACGAGATGCATTGCCGGCGGCCTGTCCCTTCGAATCACTAACCTGCTTAGCGTAACGATTAGTTTCAGTTACCAACATGTTCACAATATCATCTGTAATAAACAGACGAAACACGTCTACCGCACTAATGTCATCAGCTAAGCCTATAGGTCCAACAACTTCATCGAAGTTGCTAAGCCAATCATGGCTATACCCCGAAGGAACACTAGAATTTCCAACAATTTCTTCTTCCAATATGTCGTCATCGGCCACGCTGCGAACTGAATCAGTATCACTATTATCTCTATCTAACAACACATCATCTATTGGAGCGATATCTGCATCTGTTAACGGCACACTTACCTCCTCATCCGAATCGGGATCCATTACGAACGCAAAATAAATTGTATCCATTGTAGGCCTAGGTTGCTGTCGGAAAATGCGATGGAACAATGTCTGGACGCTACTGTAAATTATATAAAATAGACAGGGCGGACGTGAACTGGTACCGGCTTCGATTGCGCATGCCCTGAACTACATACATGCTGTGATTTGGCTGTTGTAAGCCTATTTGGCACAATGTCTCATTGAGTGAGTGCACTTGACAACGGTAAACAGCAGCCATCTTTTTTTTGTCAAACAGATTTAACAACGGCGCGGTGAAGGTTAAGACAACGAACCTTTTCAGAAAGACTATATGCTTTTCAAGATATATCTGTTCAGAGCTAAAAGGATGTTGCCTGATTGTCATCACCCAACATATTTAACTTCTTAATGACATTCTTGAGTCATGTTGACTTTCTACTGGATGGGGTAGATAATCCCACTCCCAATATTTGTTAGTCACCATTTACATGCAGAGTAGGGGACATTGTCACCATTTTTTACTCCCCTTTCAGGCCCAGACATCACATGGATAAATTACAGGCTAAATTTTAGAAATTATAGAACGGAAGCAAGTATATTAAAAACTGCAACTCGTCACAATGAAAACTGTAAAAAAGTTGTTTTTCTGTCAATAGCTAAGACTTTGGGGCCACAAAATACAAGTGTAAATGACCTTACAAGCTGTTTATGTACTGCTGGGAACAAAAGTAGTAATACTGTGATCTGGCATGCATGTTTAAGAGGTGACAAAGGAGTGTGAGGTTGACTACTCATTATTAGATCACAGTGACCCAAAATGCCATTTTGAAGTGAAATATGTCAGTCCTAAAGGCATTTTGTATTCCATGGATTACTTTCTTCTAGCCAGTATGTCTGGCTTTTGTGGCGGCATGGTACAGAGCATGTCTGTGATGGCCAAAGTACCAGGTTTGAATTCTGTCACCTCACTGAAGACTGATGTATCGGACCATTGGCGCAAATAAAACAGAGACACAGCGCATTTCCATTCTCTGGACTACATCCTGCTGGAAATCTAGAATGGGTCATGGTCCTGCTACAAGAGAGACCCAGCAGGAGTTTGATAATTAATGCTGAAGAATAGGTAAAAGAATTCTGCCACAGACTATTGTGCATCCGAACCATTCAGAAAGCTATGGAAAATTACTTAACAATTTATATTGCCTAGAAAATCACTACAGCCAAAAAATGCTGGGTTGATTGCTACATCTTGCATAGGATATGCCACCAATTTATTCAGTTTGAGAATGACAGAAGATGAAACAATACAATCTGTCAGTCATCCAAAGAGTTGAGTGAATCTCATTGAAACATTCCTGGCAATGAAGAAGCTGATGGATTGTTTGGAGGTATATCAAGAGAAGTTACATGTACATACAGAACACACAATGTTCAATTTGCTGGTTGGTTGGTTGCTGATCCAGCGGTCCATGGGCTCATGCCCTTTGACCCAATTGCTGGGGAGTCTGTGGATTTTCGTCCCACCCCGGGCCAGAGCCAGAGAAAAACTATCACACTACTAGGAAGGAAGGTTTCAACCTATGAACTGCTCCGAGCCACTGCAGCCAAGATAGGGTTCACTGTGCTCATTCCCCGCCACCAATTGACTACTGGTTATGCCGAACTTCTCTATTGCTCCAGGCATGCAACCAAATGTACAAGTCAAAAGGATCGTCACGTCCTGAGTCAGTGTGCCTCTATGATCGACCTCAGCCATAGGAAAAACAGTGCTGTCAGTTTCCTCCTCCCCACTGCTGTGCAGCAAATCTCTATCTCTCTCCCAAACACAGAGGGTGCATACATAAACATATAAAGAAAAAGAATACAACATGGCATAAAATACATTGTAACAAAAAATTAAAAGTATGAGAGGCATAATTGTATAGATGACATGCCATGAAGCTTCTATAATAGATAACCTCAATATAACGGCATGTCATCTACTTAGGTTTTTCTGTTGCATGGGTGGTTTGTCTAATGGGCCATTGGTGAGACCCACAGACGCAAACCATGCGTACAATTTGCTAGATATAAGATTCTAAAGCTCACAACAATAGAGTGAGATACTAATTCTTCTTCTTCTTTCGTTCACTTGAAACATGTCTATATCTGTAATTCTGTCTCCTTAATAAAACTCACTGTCTTTTGTAGTTCATACAGTGTCCCATAGAGCTTTGATTCCAGTGTTGTTTCCTCTGGCCAATATGTCTGCCTCAGCGTTTCATGCTCAGAACACTCTTGAAGTATATGTTTGGCACTCTGTGCTGCCTGTCCACATGTACACATGGCCGTGTTGCCAATCTTGAACTTTGTATACATGTGACTGCGGAGTCGGTTGTGTCCTGTTCTGAGACGTAGAGTTATAACTTGTTCTGGTCTGTTCATAATATGATAGTCATCTTGTGTTGGTGTTTGTGGCTTTCTTATTGACTTGATCATCTGTTTTTCCTGATGGTAGGTGATTGGTATATCTGGTTGGTCTTCGGCAGCACCTTCCTTAGCCAGTTGGTCTGCCTTTTCATTTCCTGGTATTCCACAGTGAGAGGGTATCCACTGCATGGTTACCCTATACTGGTAAGACAATTCGCTAAGTAGTTTTTTTAAGTCTGTTAGTTTTCCAGACTGGAGAGCTTGAAGCACTGACCTTGCATCTGTCAGGAATACCACAGGCTGTAGGTCAGAGTTGGAGTTCAGCAGTTTTTTAGCTGCCACACTAATTGCCTGGATTTCTGCATCATAATTATTGCAGAATTTTCCTGTCGGTGTTCTGATTGTATCTCTAGGCTTGTGTGGATATTCTATATATACACCTGCACCTCCATTCCTCACAGCATTCTGTGCTGACCCATCTGTGTACACTCTGACCCATATATCTTGTGGATATTCCTCATCCAGGAAACTGAGGGTGACTGTCATTCGCTGCACACTGTTCTGTTCGTCCTCGCTTAGTATTCCTTTCACATGGGTCTGAATGTATATTGGCATTCCATGGCTTTCACTCCACGGGGTTTGCTCTGGTACAGACCTTAAGGGGATGTCAACTTCAGGTAGGTCTGTAAGTTGTCTACGGAGTCGTTTAGCTTGATGGATAAAGCTGCTCCTTTTCAGTCGTCCCATTGCTAGATTTTGGAATCTTTCCTTCATTGGATGACTTGGCATACACTGAAACTTTTCTGCTTGAATTAGTACTTTTGTGTCTCTGCGTTCGCCAAGTGTTTGCATTCTTCCCATTTTCTGCATCTCTGCTATGGGTGTTGATTTCATTGCTCCCAACATTATTCTAAGTGCCTGGTTTTGCACTTTATCTAGATCTTGTAATGTGGTGTTTGATGCAGGACACCACGCAGCTGAACCGTATTCCAGGTGTGGTCTTATGCCTTGCTGGTAAACTTTACTGAGTATATTTCCACTGGCTCCCCATGTGGTTCCACTTAGTTTTCTCAGGATAGCTAGCTTCCTCCTGGCTTTTGTTGTTGCTTTGTTTATGTGCTGCTTCCATGTCAGCTTATTATCAAAAGTAACTCCGAGGTATGTGGGTTGTTTGTCTTCTTTCAAGAGCTCTCCATCTATCTTGATATGACCAGCTTTTTGTTTTGGTGAGAGGGTAAAGAGTGTAGTGCTGCACTTATCTGTGTTAATGCTGACGCACCATCTATTAGCCCATAAGGTTAGGGCATCGATAGCTCTTTGTATTTGTTTAGTGGCCACTGTTGCATGTTCTTCCGTGCACCAGATCACCAGGTCGTCAGCATACATTGCCACTTTGATCCCGTGTGGTAGTTCAGCAACTAGGTCATTGATGTAAACCAAGAAAAGTGTGGGTGACAGGACTCCTCCCTGGGGGACTCCATGACGCAGTAGAACTTTCTTGCTCTTGCGACCATCTAATTGTACCCTGGCTCTTCTATTATGCAGGTATGCTTTTACCCATTTGTACATTCTTGAGCTAACCCTGCAATTTCGCAATTTCTTTAGGAGCCCTTCTTTCCAGACCTTATCAAATGCTTTCCTGAGGTCTATCCATGCTGCTAGTACAAGTTTCTTTTCTTGGAAGGCATCCTCAATCTCTTGGGAGAGGTAGGTTGCCTGATCTTCAGTAGAGTAGCACTGTCTGAAACCTGCTTGCTGTGATACCAGAAGGTTTTCACTTTCAAGGTACCACTGCATCCTAAGATTGATAATGCGTTCCATTGTTTTACATAGACAGCTTGTGAGGCTGATGGGCCTGTAGTTGGAGACTGTGTTGCCATCTTTTCCTGATTTGAGGAGTGGTATCATTATTGCTTCTCTCCACGCCTGTGGTACATTTCCTGTGGACCAGCTTGTGTTAAAGATCTGCAGTAGCTTTGCTCTTGCTGCACTTCCCAGGTTTCTAATCATTTCATTGGACACTCCATCAGCTCCAGGGGACTTTTTCATTTTCAATTTGGATATTGCATGCTCCAGTTCTCTCATTGTGATTGGTGCCTCCATGACTTCAGGTATAGGTTCACCTCGTCCAATGTTTTGCTGGTTCTCTCGAACCTCCTGTTGTTTGTCTGGGCTGACTTTGACGTTATTGTCTTCTGCAAAGGAATCTGCAAAGTAATCAGCTGCATGTTTACCTGTTAAAATGTTTCTATCTTTATAAAGTGTGATCCTGGTATTTCTCCCTGTACCTTCATCATTTAGTTGTTTTACAAGTTTCCATAATTTCCTAGTATCTCTTTCTAGGTTCAGCGACTCTGTTTTTTCTTTCCAGCTGCTCCGTCTGGCTTGTAACTTGGCTCTTTGAAATTTAGCCTTTGTTTGCTGATATTTGTTGTGATGTTCTTGGCTAGGTCTGTTCTCAGCCTGCTGTCTAGATGTTTCCATCTCATTTTGCAGCTTTTCCAGTTCATCATTCCAGTAGGGTTTGTAGTTTTTGCGTGCCCCCCTGGGTATGGTTTTACTAGCAGCATGTAGTATACATCTATTAAATTCACTCACTGCTCTATTGATGTCTTTGTCCAAGTTCATGTCCTTAGCTAGAACACTGGTTAAATGCTGGTACATTTTCCAGTCTGCCCTTTTATAGTTCCACCTAGTGAACGTGCTGCTGTCCGTGGTAAATTCATTGTGGATTTCCAGAAATACTGGTCTGTGGTCACTACCTCCAAGCTGCTTTCCAACGACACGTGTGATGTTCCATTCCAAGCCTGGTGAGTGGAATGCTAGGTCTGGTGTAGAGGTGGTGTGCCATGCTCTCGAGTAGAAGGTTGGCGAGTCTGCTGGCTGGTTAATAAGGATGAGATTATTTTCATCCTGCCAGCTCTCAAGTTCCTCACCTCTCTTGTCAATATGATCGTAGCCCCAGCTCTGAGAGTGGCTGTTGAAGTCACCACACACCATAAGTCTCTCTTTGTCTGGAATTGTGTCTAGTGCCAATGGTTTATCATTTGGGCAGTAGTAGTTCAGGAGATGGAATTCTGCACTGTCTGTTTTTAGGTGGAGCATCTGGTATTCTGCCCCTTCCATATATACTTCAAGCTGACATGCGCTGATATTGTTTTTAACAAGTGTCAGAATTCCACCCTTTCGCCTGTCCTTTCGGTCAGATCGGTAGCACTGGTAGCCTCTGATTTTGAAGGCTATGTCGCTGCTGAGGTGTGTTTCTTGGATACAGCATATGTTAACTTGTTCTTCACTGAGGACATTTTCAAGTTCCAATTTTTTGCTGTATCCATCTCTTTTACTGTTGACACCCTCAGCATTCCAGTGCATTATTTTTATTGGTCGTTTGTTTGTTTGGCCAGTAGCTCTATTCCCTTGCCTCCTGGCTCCTCGGGGCAATTGAGAAGGACTTCCAGTAACTGAGGTTGGGCCCTTTCGAGGTATAGGGCCCGGCACCGTCCCTGCCTGAACGTCCGCCACAGGGCAGGCACCATAACTTTTTATAGATGTAGACATGTTTCCATTGTGTTTTGTGCGTGGCATCCTGATTATCTGTGCGCCTTTTGGCTGGATGCCTCCGTCTTCAGCACTCTGCTTACTAGGGCAGGACTATGGTCCTGCTCGAGTGGGACTGCCCGACCAGTCTTAGTTTCCAGCCCCTGATGGCTGAACTAAGCCCCATCACCTCTGCACGGTGCTGGTCTCGATGGGGAGTGAGATACTAATAAATTAAAGATAGGAACTACAGAAAAACGTAACTGTGACACTAATAAAATGATAACTGACTGCTATGATGATGTAGTCCAGGGCTATTCAACTATATTTACTTGGGGGCCAAAATGTAGAAAATGGGGATCATCATGGGCCAGATTTATTAAAAACACATTGAATGATTTTATACATTTAGTTTTTTTATAACTTTATTTCACCGTTTTAGCAATGATCCGTGGGCCACTTACTAGGCCTCCACGGGCCGGATTTGGTCAGCGAGCAGCCAATTGATTAGATTACATGGTGCTCGTTAACCCTGGTAGGCAAGCTGTCTAGGAGAGGGAAAACTCCAAAATGAAACCTTCGCTGTCCTGTGGACAATCCTTGGATGGGTAAGAGCTAGGGAAACACATCCTTACTCAAAAGTAAGATGGAAGACGGAGACACTGGACTGAAAGGTACAAAATGGTCCAGCCGTGGCATGACTGCCAAGGCTGAAAACCACAGTGGCACGCAATGACTTCAGATGACAAGACAAGATTCCAGATACCATTGTCCTTGACAGATCTGGTATTCCCAGCATTGACACTATCCTGATGCAGACACAGATTTGTTGGGCAGATCATTTGGTACGTGTGCCAGACTTTTGCCTGCCAAAGATACTTCTCTATGGTGAGCTGGAGAAGGGTAAATGATCTCAAGGTGGCCAAAAGAAGTGCTACAGGGACTCTTTATAGACCTCACTGAAAGCGTTTGAAATAGACCAAGACACATGGTAAGAACTTGCACAAAATAGATCTACATGGTGCTCTAGTCAAAAAGAGCATATCATCTTGTGAAAAGAGGAGAAATGATGCAGCCCAGCCACGGAGAGTAGCTAGAAAATCATGGATAGACCAAAATCCACCTACAGTCGTCATTCCATGTCTGAACTGTCCAATAACATTTGCAGATCGAATAGGGCTTATTAGCCATCTATGGACTTATGGTCATAATTCTAACTTAATTTTCAAAAGTGGATGTAAAAATGGTCATTGTCACTTGTGATGGACAAACACACACACCATCCTGATGAGTATGGAAACTTCACACCCTGTCCAGTCCCTCATATTATCCAGCCATGTCTTCTTCTAGCCACATCATCTTCTTCTACCCACCGCAGTACTCTGAAGAACATCTTTTGTCATCGAGAAATGTCCCATCACATTCCAGTACCACTGGAGTTTCACGATAGTGTATCTCAAAATTACAGTTCAGTGAGCTTGTTTTAATACTGTGGTGCCCAATTCCTCTCTGAAACTCCCACAATGAAATGGCCACATTGACTTGCCTTAATTTGTTCCTATTCCTTAAAATACATCTCCTTGCAGAGTAATCACTTCCACTAGTTTGAAATGAACTAGGTATTCTATCTTCTGAAATAGTTATGTTGTCACGGCTCTTTGATATTCCAGAGGCATTAACAGCTACTGTATAAGCGAACAGCATCAACAGTACGTATACCTAATCCAAGCCTCTTTGATCGTGTTTGATGTTGAACTGATTGCAACTATAATTATTATTGCTGCTATGATCTTCTGTCTCTGAATGGGGTATAATTAAGAACAATAGTTTGTTCCACACTGCCCCTCTGAAGATGGATTTTTGGTGTAAATAAAATAGGGGCACAACGCATTTCCATTATCTGGGTTACATCCTGTTGGAAACCTAGTAGGACCATTGTCCTGCTACAGGAGAGATCCAGCAGGAGGTTTAAAATAAATGCCAAAAAAGAAGTTCCACACTGTCCAGAATCAGTTGGTCATTATTTCTCAGAAATAAACAACAAATGTTAGAGTTAAAACAATTTGTTTTTAAAAACAAAAGATATTTATTTTAGTGAAAATATTCTTGCACGTAGCAGTGTTAACATTCAAATCTCTGCATTGTGTTAACATTAAAATCTGCATTAGAGACTCATGAAGTATAAACGTATCAAATTATGATTGATGGAAACCAAAACGGATATCTGGTTATCGGTCCTGTAGTCTCTTTAAATAGCCATTATATCAGTGATTGGTCTGGAAAGAGTTAAACATTCAGGATAGCAATTTAAAGTGTACACAGTGGGAGAATATGCAACCACTAACATCTCATCTTTTGCAAATGTTATCCAGCAATAGACCTATCTGATTTGTTTTGATAATTATTTCTACACCTAGGTGACAGTAAATCTGGCTGATTTGGTGGACACCAGACTTGTATCCCGACCTATTAGCAAAGAATGAGAATGTGACATCTTGATGTCAAGATGGAACTCCAGGATGTCAAAAATATGTTGTTACATATTTAAAATGTTGTTTTTGTTGATCCACATGTTTAATCTTCTTATTCTTCAACGTTCATTCTCAAACTCCCGCTAGTTCTCTCTTGTAGCAGGACAATGGTCCTACTAGATTTCCAGTAGGATGTAGTCCAGAGAATGAAAATGCGTTGCGTTGCCATTTCATTTACGCCAATGACATGACACATCTGTCTTTGGCGGAGTATGTTTAATCATTCTATGCAGGATTGGCTATAATTTTTTTGTTATATTCACTCTAAGTGAGTGGCACAGGACTTAACTGTTGGCTTTAAAGTGCTGTGAAAAAAAATAAAGTATTTTTTTCTGTTTTAATTTTGAAAATGTTAGATTGTCACATACATATAAAGTTTAACCTGACACTTGCCCGTGTTTTCAGTTCAAACACCATCATATTTGTTTCAGTTCCAAGTGAAGTAGATTGTTCAAGTCTGCTCAGAGGAAATTAACTATTTGGACATTCTGATTTATTTTGAACATTTATTAATAGAAAGTGCTTTGAGACATGTTAAGTTGAAACACTTTTTCTCGCCTGTTTCTAACGCTGAACAAGGATTCTTAATTATTTTTCAGACCCACCATTATGCAACAGTAAACTCTCAGTAGATGACATGCTAATATATTGTTTCCCATTGTGGTGCAACATTCAGAGAACCCAGCATTGCACATCATGCTGGGGGAAACCAGATGAGCTCTTGCCCTGACTATGGTCCTAACCACCAATGTGTTTGTGGTACTCCCGGCTGTGAACGGGTGGCACATGGGATGAGGTGAAAAGAAACCCTGTGCATGATACAAAATTCTGTATAATGTTGAAATCTCAGATTAGGGCAAATATGTTCACCCTGCATAAAGGAGATCACCTTGGATACCGGGGGAATACATAGGTGACTTTCTCATACATCTCAGTTATGGTCCAGAGCTGGGTTGCTGTGGACACCTATTACAGGATAGGATGCTAGACAGGGAAGCTGAAGCTCATGATTTAACTCTGCATGCCGTGGAAAGATAGAAAAGCCACAAAATCCCTAGAATTGACTCCCTTTAAGTAGGAGACTTCATTTCAAAGCATTGTACACTACTGAGAGTTGGGGGGGGGGGTGTTTCTGGGTATGAAATAGAGTTCTGGAGAAACCAACCAATTGCACATAGGAAGTAAAAGCTAATCACTTGTAATTCTTTGGAATAGTAACATAATTCTATTTACCCAATTTTTGTGTAAAGCACTCTTATGTTTTCTTATATGTTTAATCTTCACCTGTGTTTGTTCTAGCAGAAATACTTAGATTGCTCATTGTGAGAGTCATTCAAACATGATTAATGCTGTACAATCAATATTTAAGCATTAACTCAATTGCTATACAATTTCTTTTAGAATTTTGACTGAGTTATATTTTGTGTGTTTTGTTTTGTATGATATTCATGATGTGAACAAGAAATAGTACCTCTAAATATATTGTAATGTATGATTATCACTACTGTATTTTGAAGTATCTGAATTTAATATTTAAATATAAATTGTAAAAATAAAATATGTGCAAAAATTAAAATTATTTCCGACATGCAATGTGAACTTACCAAATTTCAGAATCAGTAACTTCCAACCAAACTGTATCAGTTTATTTAGATAATCCATTTATGAACATAAAAATGTATAGTACCCACCCTAGTGCTCCAATTATGACTGAGCCCAGAGACTGCAGAACACATTCTTCATGTCTGTCAACTCTAACAAGAAGAGAGGAAGAAAATATGGCCTACTGAGATAGCACTACTTCCAGACCTGAGGGGTTCCATGAATGACCTGAAGCGAATCATAGAATTCATTGAAGCTATTGGCCCTGTAACCTAATATTTGATTGAAGAACGATGAAGAACATATAAATATAAGGAAAAAATAACGTCACATACTACATGTCAAAATATTATAAATAACGTACAAAATTGACATTGTAATACATAAAACTCTTGCTAGAAGTAATGCTGACATATTACACTTTTTATTGGAACCTTCCTTATAATAAATTATCTTACAAAAAAAATCATTGACGTCATATAAATACTGAAAATGATAAAACAAAACAAAATGTGAACATCAATTTAAAAATGATCTGTCTTGACTGAGTTAATGCTTGTACTATCAATATTTGCACATTTGAGATGAATGCTTAACTAGAAAGTTTTGCACATGTGAGCAATATTAGCACATAGACTAAGACCTGTTTTACATACTAGTTTTCTGTACCTTCGTCTGCAAATATTAAATAGTACTTACATAAATCAAATGTTTTGTGAAAACTACCTTACTGTTAAATATTACTTCTTTTCTTTTCACTTTATACCCCTTAGTGCCCATTTGGAGAGCACTAAAGTTAAAACAATTAAATTCTTCAGTTGACATTTTGTTGAGAACTTATTTCATGTATTCACTTCACAGCATAAATGTACTGGTATTCACTTCATAACATCTTATCATGTACTGTTATTCACTTCATGACATTGTATCATGTACTGGTAAATGTAGGTCCTATGGCAGCAACGTGCCATTGGGAAATAAGATAACTATGTACTAAGCCGCAGCAACTATTAGGTGGGGTGGCTAGTTTCCGTCCTTGCTGTGTTTACCTTCCCTTGTCAGGTACCAATTTACAGTTGAGTCAACCGGAAGAGAGGTCAGGTCAGGTGAAAAATTCAGACTCTGGTGTTGTTGTTGTCAGGACATGGTAAGCAAGCTCTCTTAACTACGCTACCACACCCCTCATGTACATATTCATTTCATAACATTATGCACTGGTATTCATTTAACATCATATCATGTATCGGCATTCTCTTCGCATTTCATGTACTGGTATTCACTTCACATTATATGAAGCATGTTCAAATGAAACCCACCTGTGCTGCGCATCCTATGCTAGTACTAGAGGAGTGTGAAGATGTCACTGATATAATAACTATACATTCATGAACAAATGGTCACATGTATATTATCTGCGTATGTTTAACTCATTCACTACAGAGTATTTTTAGCGTTTGGGCAGAATTAATTTTTCGAGATTTTTGTGTGCAATCTGTCACCTCTCCCCATACCTGTTCAACATCTACGCAGAAAGTATAATGAGGAATGTGAGAGAAGACATACACAATGCTGACTACCATGTTTTAAACATTGGTGTATTCGAAATCCCTGAACCCCGCTATGCATATGACACTGTGCTTCTTTCAAATGATACAAATGGATTGAAATAACTAATCAAGAACACAAAGAAATATAGTGAATCACAAAATGTGTATTTAAAAACGCAAAAAAAATCATCATGTCAACAGATATAACAACACAATAAACAAAAATAAGAATAGACAATACCGAGGTAGAATGTGTGGATAAATTTGAATAGGAGCAGACATCAATGGTAAAGGAGACTGCATGGCAGAAATGAGGAAGAGATTGGCAATGGCATATTGTCAAATAACACGGTTGAAAAACAACAAAATGGAAATGAAATTACTAATGTTACGAACTTTTATTTTTCCGGTTGCAACATATGACTTTGAAACATGGACCCTAAGTAAAACAGCGGCGAAGAAGATCAACGCCTTTGAGATGAAATGATACAGAAAGATACTTAGAATATCATGAAAGGAAAAAAAGAGAAACTCAAATATTATAAACACATTGAAGATTCCAGAGTGTTGGTTACTAAACACAATAACAAAAAGAAAACTACACCTGTTTGGTCATATAAAGAGACACAACTGTTTAGAAAGATAAATAATGGAGGGCAGAGTACATGGAAAAGGAGAAAGGGTAGACCAAGAAGACGATGGACTGATGACATTAAAGATAACATGAATACATCATTGGAAAATGCAAGCCGTATTGCCCAAGACAGAGAGGTTCAGAGATCTCATTGGGAAGACAACGTTCTGGAAAGAATACGACACATGACATACATACATCTATCATGGGAACAAGAAATAGTAGTTATAAATATATTTAAATTATAGTGTCATTCACATATTTTGAAACATAAATGAACAGAGAATGTGATTATCACTAGTTTATTTTAAATAAAATTATTTATATTATTGAAAAATTAAATAATTTTGGACGTAAATTGTGAACGTACCAAACTTCGAATGAACGCAGAACTTTTACTCAAACTGTATCAGTTGTTTTTTTTTAGATAATCCAACTATGAATAGAAAAATGTATAGTAAATGCATAGTTCTTCAATTATGTTTGTTATTCCCAAATAATCGAACCGGTTCTCAGAGATTTGAAAGTAGATTTAGGCCCCTATGACTTCGATCTGACATTTTTGTCGGATTAGTTTTACGAATTTACATAAATCTGCTTTGTATATTGCCACGTTGGATCAAACTATCACATCACAATTATATCAGAAGTAATGTGGACATATTACACTTTCGCTCGGAAACTCATTATGTTGATAAAAATGCCGAAAATTATTATAAAAAACAACAAATTGCCGTATCGCTTTATTGATGATCCATAAAATGTAGTAATATCATAGGATCAATTAAAACACGCTTTATAGAGAAAGAGTTAATTTCTTGTGCAAGCGGTAGACAACATGGCAAGTGTGATAACTAGTCCTCCCATATTTGACCAATGAGCAGTTATTAAGTTTCTTACAACCAAAAGATGTTGACCAACCAACAATCATTATTACAAATGCAATCATTTCAAGATGGGAAATGTGTTTCGAAGTCAATCGAAGGATTGTACAAGAATGTTTCAGGAAGGGATACAAGTAATAAATGATATTTCATGGCTAGGTCAGGCAAGAGTTAGAAGATCAAATTTTTGACACATTGCGACATCATGCCGGGTCATTTATTCTTGATGGCTGTATACAGCTTGTCTAGTGTGTTCTTGTTTCCGTTAGCGTTGGTGTTCAAACTATAATTGAAACACTGTGGTCTTCCTAAAATTAAACCCTTGAGCACTACACAAATGGCTTAACCACTGTCAGGAATATCCCCAAAATGTAGCCCTTATATAAAAATAAATAAATGTAATACACAGAACAGTAGAACACAAATAAATGCAAGAATAAATATGGCAAATCCAAGTCAACAACCACTAATGCTAGAAAAAAAAAACATTGGAAAATGTTCATTTCATTTTAGCTTCCTGTGGTGCATAGACCCTCAACAAATATCTGTCTTCCTCATTCTGTCTCCGGGACTTTTCCATGTATATAATATTTTATTTTCATGTTCAAAGAATGTATTACATATGGTCATATTGCTCTCACAGGACTGTATGTCTTTCTCCTCTATTGTCCAAATTTCCCTACACTGTTCTTGTGGTCTTTTCCCCCTATTTTTGCATTCATGTCTCCCATGACTATTATAGTGCCCGTTAATTTTACTAGCTTGAGTAGTTGCAGGTCTTCGTAGTAATTTCGATTTTTCTTCATTGTAGTATGTAGTTGGTAAAATGACCAGATCAAAAGGTTTTGCTCAATATCTGCACCGTAGCAATCACACAGCAGCAGCGCGAGGGAAGAGGTAGAAACTATTTTTTTGCGGATGATATCCTGATATACAGACAGGGAAGGGTCAGAACAGAAGTTGTCGGATCACTGCAAAATGAATTGGACTATATCGCCTCCTGGTGTGATGACTGATCAACCAAAAGGCTACGGTGACATGGTTCTCTTAGCAATCACATCGTAAAGTCTGCGTCACCAACGGTGGAGATGAGTGGGTACAATGTAATCAGGACCTCATCCTTACAATATCTGGGTGTGCGTTTTGATCATAGTCTGTACTTTCAGGAAAACGTTATCATGTTATCGCAAAGGACTTTCAGCTCTGAGAGTGATGGCAGCGGCTGATACTAACCAATCACTGCTCGTAATCCTATATGAGGCTCCTTATCCTCCCTGTCATTGAATATGCAGGTGCCATCAGTCACACACATATTGAGAGACTGGACAGAGTTCAAAATAAAGTGATGCGGATCACCCTTGGTTGCACAAGAGACACCCTGTATGGCTATGGGGTTTCTCCTTTATTTTCTGAGCATATCTCACAGAATTGATATGTGGCGTGCCAGTGCATATCTCAGGGTGGGTTCTGACAAAGAACAACCACTACACAGTAAGCTCCCTCGTGTGAAGGGAAGAAGGCTCAAGAGAGGCAAATCGTTAACCAGATTTGTGACCAGAAGGCATAATTCCTGGCCAGGAATGGATACCTATTCCTATGGTCTTTCAAGAGACAGTCAAGACCGTCATTACACTCAATAGAGAGTGCAGGGATCACAGCCCTATGAGCGTGGATGCTGAAGTCAAAGCACTTATCTGCGAATATGCCGAACGAGACACAATGTTGTGGTTTACACGGACGGGTCGGTCATCCGATACCAGCGATGCGTATATACTTTTACTGCCAGATCACAAGGAAGAACAGCACACGAAGCCAGTGGAGCCTTTATCGCAACAACAGTCTTGCAAATGGAAGTTTTTCCGTAACGCAGGCACTTAACCGACTGGAATCGCTAGCCTATTCCCATGCGTGTATACTGAGTGACTCAAATATGATTTAAAACACGCGATGTACGTAGGTAATGGATGGAGTCATTAGAAAGAGAGCTAAACTGTGGGTATCATCACGAAAACTCACGCTTATCTTTGTCCCCGGACACGTGGATGTGGAGGGAAATGAACTGGCCGACCAATTATCTAGCTTCTCCACCATAACAGATGGTCAGCCTATGGACCGCACATTGCTCTTCATGAGTCCGTACGATCAGATTATTTTAAGATAACTGAGCATGCGCCAATATCCAGAATGCGCGTATTGGGAGTGAGGATAGTCATAGTCCGTAAAGAATACCTATCAAAGATTTCAAAAAGTGCAGGGAATCAACATAGAACCGGAATCACCAGCCGTTATACCCTGAGATATTTACTAAAGCGGAGATCTGAGCATCTATGGACATATCCGGTGTGCGAAGAGGATAATCAACATATCCAACATCTTAGGCTATTTCAAACGCTTTCAGTGAGGTTTTCAACGGGTCATTGTAGCGCTTCTTTTAGCCACCCTGAGAAAGTATTCCCTTCTGCAACTCGCCATAGAGAAGTATCTGTGGGATGATCTGGCATATGTATGAGATTTTCATTACACAATCTTCATTACATATACTATTAAATATAACTCGTAGCACATGACCTGCGGCATTTTGACAAGTGGCAAAACCACGAACAAGTTATCCATCTTGATCAATAACACAACTAGAACTCACCAACATATTTTAATATCTTCGTTCTCTTATCAGCAGTAACGGAGATTACTATGAAGACGTCAGAGGTTGGATATCGCGTCAATTAAACTTATACATACATAGACTTACAACAGAAGACATATGCCTATTGCTGGGCTCTAACAAAATCAGAAAACTAACTTTCTTTTAACTTGCACATTTCCAGTGATAATACACGAGTGTAAATCTTCAACAATCACGAATAAAGTAACAAAGAATTAAAATAAAACAGCGGCATTCTTAGATTACAATGGATCGAAAAGATCACCAAAACTGGCCAACCTGAGAAAATCGAAAGTAAAAGAAAACTAAACAACATAGTTCTATCCATAAAATTACGATATGTTGGTTATATCAAGCGACATAGGAGCCTAGAAAACGAAATAATAATGAACGGGATAATGCCAGAAAGATGCATAACAAGAAGATGATGGACACAAGGTTTCATAGACCACCTGAATATGATAGAAGTAGATATAATATAATAAACAAAATATCAGAGGATGTCCGACAAATTGGAAGTGCCGCAGTAACCAGACAAATAGAGGTAAATACTAAATAAGGTAGACAGGTTACTGAAGAAAACTGTCAAAATAAAATAATAGAAAATAACAATAAAACAAAGAACAAATACAATTGTCGACGAGTCGGTCCTGTTGAGACCTTTAACAAGACACAAAAACAATTAAGAAAACAAACCATAACAAATATAACCAAACAAAATGGCTTGGAAAATGAAGTAGACACAGAAGTAGCAAGATTAGATAAAGATCGGCGGGAATTTCGAAAGGATGTGATGGCGATGAGCATAAAATCAGAAAGAAAACAATACTAAAAAAAAAATGCCGGCAGGGATTACTCTTACTCATGAACAGAGTAAACCTGCTATAAACTATCATAATATAATAATAATAATAAAACCCGTAATCCACCAGTGTCGTACGGGTGTCATATTGTGACATTTGACGCAGAAAAATCTCCACACATCTCTATCCTCTACCATGGACATCAACTAGCATGTCTGTTATGTTGATATAATGTTTATCAACTCCCATGGTTTGAACATGTATGCCGATATTATTCCTTGTCAAAAACAATGCTACAGGAAACGCCCGAAAAGGGATTGGGGGGGGGGGGGGCAGAGGTGGGCAAATAAAGAGATAGATAGACAACATCAAGGAATGAATAAGACAAGATATTTCCTCACTCAACCGCATTGTTGAAGATATAAATCGCTGCAGGACTCTGTGTACGAAGCATCCAATGTGTGACTCCTACGACCCCGACGGGTTACATGTTTATAGATAGAAGATCCTCTACCATCCTGATGGGTTTGGAAATTTCACACCATAGCCAGTCCTTGATATTATCCTGTCATGTCTCCTTCTGGCTACCTAGTCTTCTTCTATCCTCCACCGTGCCTTGAAGAACAACTCTTATCACGTGCAGAATGTCTCATCGTGTGCACGTACTATGGGAGTTTACTACGAAATTTCACGATTATTAACATTGGTTCTTGTTGACACGACAATACATTAATTCTACCATGTACAAACACATTGGTCTTATGTTCATGCTAACAGATACATAACAAACGTCTATATCATTTATTTTCAAACACTTGGATTCTTCTCTCCTCTAAGCCCTCAGTTAAGTAGGGCGTACTTTAAGTGATAAAAATTAATAGCGCTCAATCGTTTTGTATATTATAAAAATAAACACACGTGTATTGCCGATTTAGTTGTTGCACAAACATTTAAACTTAATCGTAGTCAGAGTATGACTGGCCATGTTTATGTTCATAGTTCCCCTTATAGTTAACCGATACTGTTGTATAATGTAAACATTGTTTCGTTTATTTTCATAGCAACCTTTCATCATTTTTTGCTTTATTCTACTTCCGAATGTTAACAGGAGTACATTTTGTGCGTCTTTGTTCTTGCCATGCGCACTGGTTTGTAGTTTATAGTAACATTTGGCCATTGCGAAATCTTGAAGATCTCGGCCACCATGCGTGAAATCAAGCTGTACTGGTGCGATAACGTTAACAGGACGGTAGTTATAACCTTAACTAATTAGGAATGGAGCGAGGGGTAACCTAAAAAGAAATAAGACCTCCTAAAAGTCTGGGTTGTTTTTTTTTTGGGGGGGGGGGGATTTTTGATATTTAAAAAAAAAGAAATGTCTATCATTCGATTACAGGCTTACTTGTCTCTTCGAATCTCGTCAGCAAATGTTGGCTCATTTCATGGATTAAAAGAACCAAACCCAAGTGGTTTTCAGTCTCCATGAAATGGTCATCAAAGCTCACAATCTGGAAAATCCAGGAAAAACCACCGTTACTGAATCCATGCTACCGCCGAAGACGGATGTGTTGGGCCATTGGCACAAATAAAACGGCAACACAACGCATTTCCATTCTCTGGACTATATTGAACTGGAAATCTTGTAGGACCATTGTCCTGTTACAAGAGAAATCCAGCGGGAGTTTGAGAATGAACGCTGAAGAAGAAGAAGAAGAATCCATGCTGAATGAAGCAATGGCAAGATGGTTCCTATCAGCTACTAGCTAGGCAGACAAGCACATATGGGTCAAACTTTTAGAAATTGTTTTTGTAAGAGGCTACATGTTCTTTCTCGTCGTGGCAACAACAACACTAGTCAGAGATTATAATTTTTCAGACAACACTGCCGAAAGTGGTAGACTATACTGGCAGGACCGTGGATTCGAATTTGATTTTTAATGGGAGTGGGATGCTAGTGGACGTTTCTAAAAAGAAAAGTTTTCAGTTCGCTGGGAGGAGATCATTATCTTTATGGCGGAAAAACAGTTAAGGAGGGATAGTGGGACATTACCATAAAAAAAATTTACCTCTTGGTACTAAATGTTATGTCGATTTTCATAAGGAGTTATGACTGCAGGTTATCGTTAGTGCACACCGGATACGTCTATATGTGCTTAGATCCTGTCTCATGAATTCCAAGTAAATTTAAGTAGGAAGCCAGAGGACAATTTTTAAAAATTCTTGAGACTAACGGGAATTGAACCTTTAAAAATTCTTGAGACTAACGGGAATTGAACCTATTTAAAAATTCTTGAGACTAACGGGAATTGAACCAAATACGCGTGTGCAATTGTTGCTAGGCGATTTGGTGCCGTAGAACGGACTGGTTCAATTCCCGTTAGTCTCATGAATTCCACCAGTGTAGCGATTGATAGTTCAGTTCGATGTTGATTGATACGTTTTCGAATATCTTTTATGTTTCTCTTTACGAGCGGACGAGGTCACTCGGGGCATAACGATCTCAGACCGATCCATTGGTCGCTGTGACAATGTTTGCCAATGTATGAGTTCGCTCCTCAACACTCCTTGTTTAGTCAGGGATATAAAGGTAATATTTCTGATCATAGAAAGTGTAACATACAACCGCATTCTTTATGCATACCTGCAATTTTGGCTGCAGATCACTTATTTATTTCAAATTATAAAATTTTGATTTAGTTTTAGCATATATATGCTAAAATACCCCAGTCTTGGAATATATTAAGAGACAACAGATCAAATGGTTTGCACACATCAGAAACCTACCACCAGACAGCATTTCACAGCGAGCAATAGTACACAGATACAGTGAAGCCTGACCTAGACGCCGACCACGAAAACGATGGACCACCGAAATAAAAGAGGCGACACATTCCACAATATACTCAGGACACACTAGGACCATCTCCAGAAAACTCTTCTACTCTTGATGCTGAAAGGCAATAAAGGGCTTAGGAAATATTTCTCTCTCTCTCTCTCTCTCTCTCTCTCTCTCTCTCTCTATATATATATATATATATATATATATATATATATATATATATATATATATATATATATATATATATATATATATATATATATATATATATATATCTGCATGTTTATTTTTCTGTTAAGGAGGAATCTACATTTAACGAAGCAAAATGTAACATGACAAGAATTAAGAATGAATATTGTGAAACAATTAAGAATGCACAAACAAAAATTGTAGAGCGACATGACCCTAGATGTGTTTTCGGTGTGGGAAGAGGGGTTTTTTGTGAGGTACACAAAGAAGGATTCGTATTTTCTTTTTCGTGGTGTTTTTTATGGACCTTCTCAGAAGGAACACGATAAATAGTTTACCTGCTATGTTTTGGACGTGTTATTATCAGTTGACACAACTCATCGAATTTTGTAATGTGTAGCCCATAAGTCGTCTCTTTCTTAGTGTAAATCGTCAATTCCGTCTTTAGATTTTCTGTTCGACATAGGTCTGATTGTTTTTTCTTTTTATTCAAACAGATATTTGTAATTTTGTCAAACCATGAAGAAGAATAAATGTATAGCAACTGCATAAACAATTTTATTTAAAAAAATTGGAAGAATAGAGTTTCCTGAGAAAAATCATCGGATATTTTTGAGGACATTTTTTAGTTTCTAGATCAGAAATGATTTATGATATATTTCGTCGTCACATTGTCATTGGGGCGAGGAATAATAACGTAATGCTCGTGTGTGCATTTAAATCTTGGGTAAGGTCTAATTATGATGTTTCTTTTGCCTGAAGGAGTAGGAGGGAGAAGTTGTAAACCAAAAGCAATATCTACTACTCTGGCATATTTAAGCAAAATGTATAAGTATATAGCAGAGGTTCTCAACCTTGTCAGAAGGCGAACCCCGTCCATGTGTAATCGTTAGTGCTCGCGAGCACACTTTAAATCGCATGGCGCAAAGCCATGGCAGATGTGAAACAGAAGTTAAAAGGAGAAAAGGAATGGCTAAAAGTACCTTCAATGACATGAGGAAAATATTAACATCTAAACAAATTACAAACACGTTAAAAATGAGAATTATAAAATGCTACATCTATTCTATATGAATGTATGGCTCAGAAACATGGACACTAAATAAACAAATAAAAGACATAATTGATACTTTTGAGATATGGGTATATAGGAGAATAGGGAGAACATCACGGAAAGATAAGAAAACCAATAAAGAGGTGCTAAAAGCACTTACTATGAAGAAAGAACTACTAAGAGAAATGGAGATCAGGCAAATACAATATTTTGGACACATTAACAGACATTAACAGACTTTATTGAAGACCTAACTTGTAAAGTCAAAGGGAAGCGAGCAAGAGGTAGTCAGAGATACAAGTGGGATAGTAATATCATACGATGGACAGATTACAGTCTAACAGAGTGCCCCACCAAGACAAGAGACAGGGGATCTTGAAGATCTGTTGCAGCTAACCTTTGTTGCGGAGACGGCATTTGATGATAATGATGATGATGGCGCAAAGCACGTCATTACGGGCGCACAAAGGTATTCGAACCAGGTTGAGAACGCCTGTTCTCCTGCATAAGTACCAAAAGTGAGAAAGAATTGTAAACTACCGTATCCTCTCTCCATTTCTTTAGGCATCACGGTTGCTATAAACATCAGCGTATGTTGTTTACAAAATGAAGCACGCCGATCCATTCCGTTTGTAGGTCTGGCATCTCTACACTTGGACACAAAACCAAATACTCCAGTCACGTGTAACATTCTTTACCATTTCGAGAGAAATGTTATTTGCCAGATAGTCTGTTGAGTTTCATAATATTTGACGTACTTGTATAACGAAAAGACGCGCTATGTAAACAATGTTTGAGAAATGAATGAACTAGCTAAAACACCAGAAATGCCAGCAGACAAATTATAATACAGAACGTTTAGCTGAAATATTTTGTATTAAGATAATAGGTATAAAATACATTACACACACACACTTCTGAAATATTAAAAAAAAAGAGCGAGGGGAAATGATGTTGTAATATTGCACCGAAATTGAACATTGTTCATTTGTTGATACAATACTGGTTACTATAACTATTATAGGCCTCTGTGGACTGGAATAATATGGACATTAGTGTTTACTTCAGTTATCGCTTACGAGGAACCAACCAAGCAATCAAGTACACGCAACCATAATAACATAATAGATTGTACAAGACTATCTCTCGTTTCCTTGTTAGATAGGGTTTTGTGTAACGGGTCGATGGCCACGCTATATTTCCAGCAAGATATAGTTCAGAAGACAGATATGCTGTGTGTTGCAGTTTTATTTTCACAAGTGGCTAGACACATCCGATTTCGACGGTACCGTCTCTAAAAGAATTATCGACGTTTGATTAACAAGAATAATTATTAATAGTTCGTATTTCAGCAATATTAATTTTTATATCACAAGATTGTTGCCGCAATAAATATATTGGTTAACATTATCAAACTCGTATGTACAAATCTTTATAATCAGCAAGATGTCCAACTTAATCCAGTCGTTTCTGTTTCAGAGCGGATGTGTTCATATCAATACTTAGGAAGTCATCAATTATTTTCGATGGTCATTGTTCTAATATAACGAAATTGGACTATCGTCTACGGTTGAAAGTGACGTAAATCACCACAAAAGGCGCTTTATATTTTCACTTACTAACAGTGTTTATATGATTGATTTTTGTGTATTAGATGTAGAAAAAAGTACGTGCTCTGTAGCCGCACTGTATAGTTGCATAATTACCAATATATCAGTTATTTATGCATGAACTTGCATTTCGTCTAGAGCAGATAACTCTTCATTTTTCTAAAACTAGGTTGTCTCTACTGAACTGTATTTATAAACAAAAGAAAGTACGAGTATTCCATTGACTTGAAGTAAGTGTCTGCAATCGTGCGTACTGAAAACAAGACTCAATGATCTTCAAGCTAGCCAATAAAGAATTGTTCTTATGGCGTACATGGAATACCTACCGTTGGCTATTTGTACTTGGGCAGCTTGTTTTCACTTCACTTTTTCAGGTAGGTCATTTTTGCCATTTGCTTTTGTTTGCATGAATACGTGTGTATGTATATATGTAGACATATATGTGTGAGTGTATGAGTAAGTGTACATATATGTAGTACTTGCAAGCGTGCATGAATGTGTATATGTAATGATTTTAGCATCATTCTTTCAATTGTCTTAAGAGAAGGAGAATATTTGGTTGCTCTAGCATCATGCCACCAACCAATGAATGTAAATAATATAATACTATCGTATTATTTTCGTTCACTGGTCTAACAACTCCCATATCGTATCTCTTGACACTGTGGCTATGCTCGCCAGTATATCAGCTCACTAATTACCATCAACACTCGCATGTCCAATATAAAGGTAATCTTTATAGTCAGAGGTCGTTTTAACAGTTTCACACATTACGGCGTAGAATTCTTGCTTCAACGTTGCGGACAATGGTCATTGAGTCACTAAGTATTCATGCATGTGAAAGTCCTGTGGCATCAGTCATGGCAGCGCTTAAGTCATAGTTTTTACTTCATTCATAACACTGCTAGTAGTTGAGGTTAAGTAGTTGGATTCTTTGACAGTTTTTCCACCGGACTGTGCATATGTGATACGTATTGGTTAATCTTGTAATAAAGATATTTATGGCTGGTAGAACAGTTTTAATCGCTTACAGTTAATAATTATTCTTCAGGTGACATATCCTTTCTAGAACATAGTTGTCTTTATGGTCGCTCTGAAAAATTCACGATTCTGGGCGAGTTAGTTTGCTTTAACCAAGGACATACATAAACACACTAAAGCGTATTTTGTCCATCGTCGTCTTGGGCAGTTCTTGCCCCGTTACCAGCATCCACACCTTCCATTACTAGTTTTTCCATGATGTTATGTCTATCTACATGGACAAAACACCAGTTTTCTTGTTATAATATTGAACCAACTTTATTCCACATTTTATTATCTTAAAGTTTCTTGATTGTTTTTCTTCGCTGTACGTGATATTGTGGATCATGCGTAAAACCATTCAAGATGAAAAAGCGGGTATACAATGGCTCAAAACCAGCACGTTAACTGACCTTGTTTTTGCAGA
This sequence comes from Meghimatium bilineatum, assembly GCA_034231615.1. Taxonomy (NCBI): domain Eukaryota; kingdom Metazoa; phylum Mollusca; class Gastropoda; order Stylommatophora; family Philomycidae; genus Meghimatium; species Meghimatium bilineatum. Next base: position 33,005,386 of record CM067298.1, read on the forward strand.
TGACATCGCATTATTAAACTCTACTCATCAACAGACACAAGATATAACCAAGAAACTATGCACACTCGCAGAGCAAATTGGCCTTCAGATCAACACGTCCAAATCAAATATCATGGAATTTAACAGTTCAACAAATAACATCTTAGTAAATAACCAAATACTGGAGAAAGTCTCCAGCTTTAACTACTTGGGCAGCCGAATGTTTGTTGACGGAGACTCAATGAAACAAATAAACACACGTATAGCAGTGGCAGCTAGCACATTTGCTAAATTAACTAATATCTGGAAATCAAACGATCTAGGGACAAACACCAAACTAAAGCTTTTTAACTCATGTATTGTCTCAGTGTATTAAGGTAGTGAAAGCTGGAAATCAACTCAAACAACAGACAACAAACTAAACAGCTTCGAAACCAAATGTCTTCGCAAACTGATGAACATAAAATGGAGCGACTTCGTCACAAATAGTGATCTAAGAGACAAAACACACCAAGAGTATGTTTCAAACATCATAAGAAAACGAAGATGGAAATATATTGGCCACTTCTTACGACTAGATGTAAAGAGAATAAACCAACAAACCCTTATGCGGTCACCTGAGGGTAAAAGAACAAAGAGGAGGACATAAAACAATCCTTAAAAAATCATTCTTAAAGAAGTGGAATTAATAGGCCGTAAGACCATCCAGGAACTAAAGCTGCAGGCAGCGTACCTCATCATATGGAGAACCAAAACCCTATGAGTCGCTTGCGGCACGAAAGGAACAAACTAACTAACGTGATATTCTCAATATTCTTCGGTATCATTTAATTTCGACGGCAGAAACCCTCTTTGATACTATTTTATGAAGTGTCTATGTTTCACATACTTTATTACTAGGAATATGCTTATTCTGATCAGATGTACTTTATCTTTACTAACGGACAGTATAAACTCTTTCTTGAATACCAGAGGAAGTGACAGACGTGCAGACAGCTTTTGCAAGTAGCGAAGATGTCTTCATGATAGGCAGCTTTCGCACTCCCAGAAACACAAAACGCAGTTCGGTCTTGATACAGGCGCAAAGCATACACGACAGAACTCGGTTTGAGTTGTCAGTAGATTTCAGGCAACCTCAAGGTTTGATTATTGTCAATGTTCCAGTTCTTAAAAGTAAATCACATTCTATAAGTCTTGTAAGTTAGTTTGCAGCAAAATCTAAATAATGAACTTATTTAATAATTTTTCAATATATTAAACCTATTCTTTTCACTGTAATAATACTTATAAGTACTAGTAGATCACAAGTTTGATAAGCTTTACAATGAACGCACAGACCATCTGACCATAGGTGCTCGTACGCTATTGGTATTCTGTATGTATGTATTGGAATTTTGTTTTTGAAGTTGATCTTTACTGACGTACCTGTACCCCATAGTCTGAAGTTCTGCGTGCTCATTGCAAATTGTATGAAACAAACTTGTGTTCTACGTACGTACTATTGTTACACAGTTTTTTAGCAGTCACACGTATTATCGATTGTCCACTTGAATATGCACTAACATATTTGATGTTTAGTTATAATTTTAGGTAGAGAACTTTGAGGTACTATGATACAAACCAGATGGTTGCACACAAGACTCTAAGACTCTAATCCGATACATCAATGAAGCATTTGTATTGGGTTGGAGACTTGTGTGTAATATTCTAACTTTCATAATTGTTCCTACTTGTTATTCGTACATGTGTTTTAAACAACTTTGTGTGTTCATATAATTTGTGCCTGTAAGTGCTCAGGTGTGACCATGGATATTTATATAAGACCTGTTGGTTAATTTGAAACAAATCTTCTAAAATGATTTTTCCCATGACTTTTATTTGCTGTTGACGCAAGTTATACATATAGTGACGCAGGACGGAAAAACTACATTTTTTGTTTCAAATATTTCGAAAAATATTTCAAATACAAACACTTTAATGGGTGTGTAAAATAGTATTGTTGACGTCAACTTCTCCCCCACATCCAGTTGTCAATAGATGTCAAACTTATTGTTATTTATGTATAGCCGATTAGAAAATATTGTATAAGCGTGAATGTTGCTTTGTTTTAGATGTACTAACCCGATATTTCACCGTGTTTATATCTCGAAGTGATTGTACAGCTCATTGATAGAGATGGACGTGAGTATCAGTTGGTGTTCCCTACACACGAACTGCATACGGAGAACAGGACCAGCTTTTTAATGGTGTTCTCCAAACTCTCACAGAAACACAACAGCGTAGGCCTCTTCCTTGACTGCTTGGATATGGGTATCGACCAGACTGAGATTTCTCTTCGTCGAATCTTTTCCAAAAGTATGTCAGTGGTAAGTACTTTTCATGAGAAAATAGAGATTTATTGGTTCTATATTTATTTTACCTAACCTTTGCCACCCATTGCTATATGTGCTTTGCAGCGTCGAAGAATTATCTGATAATCGGCGCCGAGGGCACGATGGGTTTCTTACAAAATATACTTTTAGATATTAGGGTTTGCGTACTGCGTCACTGAATCTTGACTAATCTGAAATTTTATTAATTACTTTGTGTATACTTTATGTCGTCAGTTAATGATAGGGTTAATTTTCTCAATTAATTGGAACATTTGTGTAGATCACCAACGACGAGGCCATCTCCAAAGAACTCTTCTACCCCTGACGCCGCAATGCCTACAAGGGCCTCAGCGTATAGATAGATAGATGGACCAAAAACTTTTTTGTAGCTCAACATATGCTATGATAGGAACAACATTTTCTAGGAAAGTTTAGAAGACGGACGTGATGCTTACCAATAAGTTGTAATACCAACTTGTCAATAAGTTGGTCAACGAAAAATTCAGACAATTATTTTCATTCCTTTTCCAGAGAAATAAACTCATTGCATACCCATGTTTATATTTCACTTTGTTATTCGTAATGAAGTCATGCAGTCACATGGATTGTTTGTTCCAAAGTGGCCAACATTGATGTTACCAAATTGTTGCATACTTTTATATGATTGCATGCATGCATACAACATAGTGGAGATTGCTTTCTACACACACTGGTTTTGAGTAGTAGGCATCTTCTCAAAGCATTGTATACCGCTAAGAGTTAACGTTTTTTTTGGTATGACAGAAAGTACCGAAAAATCACACAATAACCCTTCCCAAAGAAAAAAATGCACATAGGAAACGAGCTTCATTGTTAGTGTTTCCTTAGTATAGAAACAAACATGTATGTAAGTAAACAAACATTGTTTCAGCTTTTTTGCTTAGATGGATACTATGATTCATGTATTTTTTCCCACAGTCATTAGATGAAATCTTACTTCATTACACGGATCAAATATCTGACATTATTCTTCTCATTACCTTCCACAGCGGATGGCTACAGCGTTTCAATGGCACATTGGAAAATCAGTATCTGATATGCTAACTTTAATGGGTTGTCCCAATGGAACAATACGAGCCCCAGAATCATCTGTGGTGCCTGCACTGCAAGAAACTGATTTATCGAAGCAAGGTCCATCAATATTTAGTCGACAGCCCATTTATGATCGCACTCCCGCCATCAACAGGGATGCTTCAATCAACAGAGTCAACGTAGATTCTCATCCGCTACTAGAAACAACGACAAATGAACGAATTGCAAGTCAAACCACTGGTATGGAATGTGTGATACATTAATTGACGTGTTGGGTTTATTACGTGTTCTTGTTCTATTCTATATTTTCCACCAGCAATAGGGAATAAACGACTAGCTAGTTCATGAATTATTTTCTCATACAAAATCATAGATCTAAAGTTCTTACGTGCAATTTCTGTTTAATTCATGGAGTGTACTCTTAGCGAGAGTGGGGTTTATATGCAATGTTTCATAGTTCAATTCCAACTTCCCAATAACTATGATATCTTGCAGCTCGTCAGAATATTTCACATACAAAGCACATCATTCTGAGCAAGGATATCGAGCCTGCAGATCTAAAGAAAATGATCTGAACTACCACTTCAACAGTGAATATTAGTACAACATTAGAAGGATTGTCAGCTTTTCTAGGGTTAGTGACGAGTTAGCCGTCTTTACACGAGAGTGCTTCAAATATCAACCTTGATAGCGTGATAGAAATTAGAATAACCGTGGTATTGTATTGTCTTGTAACCTTAGTATTATTGTTAAAGATTTTGAGGGACTCATGCATGTACTTTGATGTGCAGATGAACAACATGACACCCTAGCGGCAGTTTAAAGATGGCAGCTCCGATACTCATATGCATGTACCAAAGGGGCAGCTTTGGTCAGTTTCTTCTATCATTGAAGATGAAGAATATCTACAAATGAATCAGTGAATAATGATTCAGTATCGTGATGAATGCCTGTTTATCCAGCACGTAGAAGATGTGTGAATAGAGATGGAAATGTCGAAAAGTGTGAGTTCTGTGACAGACTACAACCGAGCCAGATACAATAGGTATTGACCATAGAGTCGATATCTTCCATTGAATGCCTCATACAGAAATGCCGCTGATTGACTGTGAGTGGTATTGTCGTTTATCTAGTCAATGTTAAGCGTACTACATTATCCATAGTCTGCCACAGTACGAGTGTTTGCAAGGTGAGTGTCACAAGCTTACTCCAGAACTGAAATAGCTACTTAGTAATGACTGTCAAGATCGTAGACACGTCTTCGTTAAAGTGAGGGGTTAAATAAATAAACGCCAATCGCTCCGATTCTGTTAGATTTCAAGCGATCGTTTTGGGAAAATGCTAAAGGAATGTGGGAGACAGGGGTATTGTTTTATCTGCATCTTTATAATTTTCTTCTTACTAAATGTTATTTAAACCATAAAGCTCACCGCATATCTACGGGCGTGATGCTTGGCAAAAAATTGGCTGCACTTAGACGCAGAAGTTGATGATACCCTGTCAAAAATTGTTACTGGAGATGACGTTTTCGTTCAATACCACGATCTTAAAGTAGAGAAAGCGAGCAAGGAATGGCTCCATCCATTCTCATCAATTGCGAGGAAGTTTCGCATGCAGCAATCTGCTTGGAAGATTACGTTGACTCTCTTGTGAAATTAACTAGGAAAGAGAATTGCGTTGTACCCCTGTTTAATTTGCACCAATGGCTCGACACATCCGACATCGGTGTGATAATTAATACGTTTAGTGTTTTAATACTTTAATGAAATGATGGATGTCTGTAGTCATATTGATAGTAGACCAACTGTACGAGAGAAAACTGGTTCCATACCTTACATTGAACTTGGTTCCCATACTTTACACTGAACCTGGTTCCCATACTTTACACTGAACCTGGTTCCCATACTTTACACTGAACCTGGTTCCCATACTTTACACTGAACCTGGTTCCCATACTTTACACTGAACCTGGTTCCCATACCTTACACTGAACCTGGTTCCCATACCTTACACTGAACCTGGTTCCCATTATTTATAATGAAGATTATCTGAAAGATTACCAACCTGAAAGATTATCATAATCAAGCATGCTTAACGTGTTCGCAGCTGTAGGTATCGCTATTGACATAACTACAGACGTCCACAATGGGTTATTATTTCATGCTATTAAAAAAGAAACATCTGGTTTTTTTTTTCATTATAAAGAGAGAGGAAATTGCGGATCATTGCAGGTTGCCATACAGGAGTTGACTAGGACACTTCTGGAAATGAGAATAGAAATGAAGATGCAGGTAATTGAACTTTATAGTGGTCAATCGATGAGTACATACATATTTTTGTTATTATTTAGATCCCCAGGAATTACGAGCTTATTACTCTCATGCTACGTTCTATATTACAGTATGGCAGTTATGTTACTCTCATGCTACGTTCTATATTACAGTATGTCAGTTATGTTACTCTCATGCTACGTTCTATATTACAGTATGGCAGTTATGTTACTCTCATGCTACGTTCTATATTACAGTATGGCAGTTATGTTACTCTCATGCTACGTTCTATATTACAGTATGGCAGTTATGTTACTCTCATGCTACGTTCTATATTACAGTATGGCAGTTATGTTACTCTCATTTTACGTTCTATATTACAGTATGTCAGTTATATTACTCTCATGCTACGTTCTATATTACAGTATGTCAGTTATGTTACTCTTGGATTGCGTTATTAATTACAGTATGGCAGTTGCTTGTATATTTAGAAATTGTCCACCCACTTTTGCAACAGTGCTATGTGTATTTTCATATAACAGAAAACGTTAATTCTCATTGTTACATTGTCTATTGTCTATCACCAAGTGGTGTTGTCGTAGCTTCCACACTAGCCGTTGAACGTATGGGTTTGTGAAGGAGATTTAGTCCTTAATGTTGTCTATCCACATTTTCCTAGTTCTGCCCTTGTCCATGTATCTTGATTCCATCTTGTTCTAAACTCTTATGAGACTTTGATCGTTCATTCCCATAAGATATCCAAACCCATTGTTACATATCCTATAAAATTAGTCTCTGTTGTTTGCATTCGAGTCCACCATTCCTTTATTATTATTATTTTATATATATATATCTTCTTCTTCTTCTTCTTTCTGTCCTCATGTACCTTTCGGTGTTAGGGGAGAGTGAGTGTACGGTCTTTTGCCCTTCTATTTGCCTCCTCTGCTGTTATATTTCCGAGTGTCTCTAATACACTATCTATCCACCTTTTACGAGGGCGTCCAATAGGTCTCCTGTTTTCGTATCGTTTGTTAAGTGTTTTTTTGGATAATACTTTGCTCTTTCTGTCTGGTTATGTGGCCGTACCATTTAATTTGTTGTTTCTGTATGTATTCTATTGTTGGTTTGATCCCTAATTGTTTCCTTAGTGCTTCATTCCTGATTTTGTCTCTCAAGCTAACTCCAATCATACGTCTCACACATTTAATTTCAGTGGTGTTAATCTTATGTATTGTTCTAGAATCTAATGTCCAAGTTTGACACTGATAACACAGTGTTGGTAAGAAAATGGTGTTGAAAAGCGCTTTCTTTGTTTCTAGTGTAATATCTTTGTTTCTTAGTAAAGGTGTTAATTGACCAATGATCTGACAGGCCTTATTACATCTTGCGTTTATTTCTGCTTCTTGTTTCTTGTCATATCTCAATGTGCTGCCCAGATATTTGAATTCATCTACTTGTTTTAGTTGTTAATTATTTATCTGTATGTTGATGTTCTCCTTTTCTCTTGCAATATTCATTACTTCTGTTTTGTCTATGTTGATTTTCATTCCAAATTGCTTGCCTGCTGTGTGTATATATATATATATATATATATATATATATATATATATATATATATATTAACAATACAATAGATCATCTACTCCTACTGCTGTACCAGGGACATGTTTTTAGTATGAATTATGCGTGTGAAATATTCACGGGGAGTGATTTATAGGTCGCCAGACTGGACACGATTCAGATTGAGATCATGTAATCATCTTGGGATGCAGCAATGATACACCCTTTGTGGAGTCATGATTTCTTCTTTATTTCCTGACTGTAGCTGACAGAATCAAGATATGGTGAGCTGGTGGATATCTTAAAATCAGTGCAGATACGCTTCACACAATTAAATATGGATCCCAATAAGATGTAAGGCCACAGGCTCCAAAAGACCACATGAGATCCTTGTTGGGATAAGCAGACGATCTCATCAGACAAGTGTGTGACCCTAATTGCATTGATCCTAGCGACGAGTGAGTGGATATCCACTCCGCCTGAATTACGTGGTACCTTCTCTGTGGTCATCCCACTCAACAGATGCTCCGAGGACAACAAATCCCGTGACGGTGGATGCAGAAGTCTGGGCTCTCATTGACAGTACCAATACATATGATGATGTAATAATATATACTGATTGATCAGTCATAAACGATGTGCTTGGGCTTTTACCGCAGGGTATGGTAAGAAAACTGTCAAAGAATCCATCTGTTCCTTTACTACAGCCACAACCAGTCTCACGGTGGAGACAAAATCTGTGACTGACGCACTGTCATGGCTGATGTCACCGAACTTTTCTCATATATGCATAATCAATGACTCAATGAACATCGTAAACTTCAAACGGGAGCCGTCCGCCGGCAATAGGTGGAGTTATTGGCGCAATCAATGACCAGAAAAAAATACCTTTTTATTCTTGTTAGGACATGCGAGTGTTCAGGGTAATGGGTAATGTGCAGGCCGATATGCCGGCGAACATAGCCAAAGTGTAAATAGATACATCAATGGATTTATATGACATAGTTAATGCGTTGAGGAACCTCGTCAGCCCAGGAGATTTTCAAAAAATGTGAATCGTGGTCGCCCCCAAGACTGCACGAGATTGTTGCAAAGATCGAAACAGCCCGTAAAGAGAAACATAATTGATATACTGATAACTCAGCATCGAACTAGAGTTGCCATATGTTACACTCTAATGGATTTATTGAGATGGAGATGCGAACACTAGTGGACTTGTCCGGAGTGCGCTATAACCTACAGTCATAATTCAATACAATGAATCTTAATTATAGATTGTATTAAACTGATTAGCATTTAATGTAGATTATTCAGGTAGTTATTTCTGGAAGTTTGTTACATCTTGTTCTTATTAAATGTTTGTGACTTTTTGTTTTTAAATCAGACTCAGGAGACTCGAACCCTTCGAGAAGTGATCGCATCATGCGATTTGTGCAGAAATCGTAAGTGTTATATATTAGTATATTTGTGCGGTGCATAGAATTTTCCTAAGGAAGGTGTTTATTTTAGAAAAAAAGATTTTTACTTCATTTTGGTGGACTTTTTGTCGATGACGAAATCAATCTGTTTCCGGTAGTTTTACATGAAAATGAGGTATAATTGATGTGTTTGCTATATTTAAAAAAAAATAAATTATTGCTAAATATTAAGTGTTTCTTTTATTCAAGGGCCCTTATCGTTCTGCCTACTCCCCCATTCAATATTTACTGGGTTGTTGCGCATGTTTTCCTGTATACCACCAAATTTGTTTCAGTTTTCTGAAATGAGATAGTTCATGCTTTCTTCAGAGAATTACATTGTACTGTTATTGTATTTATATTTGATCTCACCTGCTTAATCATCATTAAGCGCTCTCTCCGCAACGAAGGTTGGCTGCAACATATCTCCAACATATCCCTGTCTCTGGTCACTGTCTCTGCTAGACTGTATCCTGTTCATCTTCCGATGTTTTCTCACCTACTTTACTATTTTATTTAATTGTGTACATTGAATGTAAGGTAACGAAATTCGGATACACTCACTAGACTGCTATATGCTGGTTTGAGTAATATATTCTGATACACTCGTTAGAGGCATATATATTCTGATATACTTGACTATATTCTGATACACTCGTTAGAGGCATATATATTCTGATATACTTGACTATATTCTGATACACTCGTTAGAGTAATAAAATCTTATCAATAATGTATAACTCAAAATGGTGACAGAAAATGTTGCATTAATAGAGTTAGAGTAATATAGTTAACTAGTTAGTCGTCGGATGATCATCACTGCAAACTGGACACGTCCATAGTTGCTCCGATCTCTCCCTGAGTGTATCCGCCATAACACTTCTGCTGACATTACTAATCCTCTGCTGATTGACCATCATTCTTCTGTGCCCTCCAAAAAGTTCACTTCTAGCAACACTGTATTTCAAATACTGTTCTTTAATCCTGGACATTGAAAAGGAATCATCAACCACACTAGTCTCACTCTCGCGTGCTATATCTCTTTTGGAGTTCAAAACGTCAACACGATCTATTGCCTCATCGCCCTGTGTAACAATCACGCATAACGCCAGTTGATCTGCTCTTTCGTTACCTCGAACACCAACATGTCTCGGCACGAAAATAAATTAACTACTTTCAAACTCGCCTTTCGCAACTCACCAATCCACTGTTCGCGAACTAGACCCACTTGTACCTTCCTAATCATACTCACAGAGTCACTTAAGATGCAGACGTGTGTTGCCATCTGTGTGCCTACCCACTGAAATGCAATGGGTTCCACCATAATCTCCATGGTCATGCTACTCGCAGTCACAGCAAAGGCCCCGCTCTCCTCTTTGATCGTTTTTTTGCGCACTGAGCTGTGAAGGCCCAAGCACTGCGAACATGTCTAATCACAGATCCATCAGTGTATATAACCACATCCCCACCACTTTGGGCATTCTCACTGACCAAAGCCTGTACCTCTTGCTCAACAGCCGTGTAACACCCTTCTCTGCATTTCCTGCTAATTGTAATTACTACTCTCAAACAAGTTTCGAAATCTGTGGGTACACCAATCCATTCCGCACCTGCTGCCACATCTTGCAATCTGGACACGCTTTGTTTGACATCCTCGGCACGTCCCATCCACGACTTCCCTCTCTTAAGTCTGCTACCTTTAACTTTCTGTATTTCGGAATGCAATGGGTGTTCTGTGTGTGCATGTATTTGAAGGTACGCCCGTGCACGGCAATACTGTAATCTATGCTCTGATGTTGTACAGTCGAGTAGGTACCGCATATCTCTTGTCGATGTGTCTCTTGTGCACCAAAGAATGATACGCATTGCTGCATTGTTGATTCTATCCAGTCTTTCGATCTGAGTTTGGCTAAGAGTCAGAATTGCCAGTGCATATTCCACCACTATCACCCACAAACTAGTACCACAAAAAATAAATAGCAACCTCTGCTCACACTGCTCAGCAGCCATAAACTTCATTGCTGTTAAGTCTTTGCCTGCGCTTATCATAATGTGGTCAACACGTTCCCTGAAACTCAGACTTCTGAGAAAAAGTATACCCAGGTATCTCATTGTGCTGGTTCTTTTTAACCTGTTCCAGGTCAACGAAACATGTGGCATGGGTGTCTTTACCGTGTGATTGGTCAAGGAAAACCAAGTTACGAATGCCTTATAAGGATTTATCACTGCTCTCGTATCTCTACATGTTATCGGCGTATGACATCTTTCTGCCAGCACCTGTGATTTGATTGCTAGTGATTTGTACTGTGTATACATTGAAAAGCACAGGGCATAGAGGCGATCCCTATGGCAGACCCGGGTAGAGTAATATATTCTGATACACTCGTTAGAGTAATTTAATTCTGATACAGTAGTATGATACACTCGTTAGAGTAATATATTCTGATACACTCTTAGAATAATATATTCTGACACACTCGTTAAAGTAATATATTCCGTTACACTCGTTAGAGTAATATATTATTATACACTTGTTATATTAATATATTCACCGTTGTATATAATCTTGGCACATTTACACAAAAAGTGCGTTACTTTCGTATTTCAGGTCCAAACAGCGATGAACGACCCTCCCATGACGTCAAACGATGTTCAACAGAACCTTGTTTTCCTGGCGTTCGTTGCTTAGATACAAAAGATGGATTCCGGTGCGAGCCATGTCCTTCTGGTTATTATGGTGATGGAGTAACATGTAGGAGATACACCACATGTGCTGACAGACCATGCTTTCCAGGTACTGGACTGTGTGTTACTACTATTAATTTAGTAAACAATCATGTATAAAAATATTTATTTCAGTATATGGTATCTATGTACTGGATTATACTTGGATCATTACTAAAACTGATAGTAATAATAGGGTGTCTATAAAGTAGCAGTGCATTTTTTTATATTCATATTTGTGTTTAATATGTTGTCATTGAAAGTTGTTCTGTTACATTGTTCAGTGTACATATACATATTGACTCAGCATTTTGTTGTTAGCTTCAGAGTTAAAATTTGACCAAGAATGGTGCCAACCATTAACACAAAATATTTGTGGTAAAACCACAAGGTTTAAATTATGGAAACAGTATTGTTGGGTGAACTTTTGTCGATCCCCGATTCTTCCTTATTAATAACTGCCAAACGTTTTCAGATCCCCCCCCCCCTACTTGTTGACATAATTTATGGACAGTCCTTAAAGTACAAGGTGTACAACAACTTGCAAATCCTATAATTTCAGAGGAAATATGTATCGATGTCCAGAACACAATTTTCGTGAACCCATATAGGTCTTTACGCCATGCATTGAGACCTTTTCCAGCATCTTCTGTAGAAATAACGTCATTGGTTACAAGTCATTTTACACACTACACGACTGCTGACATGAACGCTCATAAGTGTTGCTACCAATGACATAACAAATATGCACACTAATTACCAACAGGTGACGTAGTATCACCAGCAATGTAAATGAATGCACAACGATTTTTATAGAAATCATGTATAACTCAAAATAGTGTACAGAAAATGTTGCATCAATAGTTTCTTGTATTAAATTATACTTATTTCATTTGTTAAAGGTTTTCTTCGAGATATAGAAATCAAGTATAACTCAAAAATAGTGACAGAAAATATTGCATCAATAGTTTCTTGTATCAAAATAGTGACAGAAAATGTTGCATTAATAGTTTCTTATATCAAAATAGTGACAAAATGTTGCATCAATAATTTCTTGTATCAAATCATGCTTATTTGATTTGTTAAAGGTGTACTTTGCGAAGACTCACAGCGAGGATATCGATGTGGCTCTTGTCCTCCTGGATATGTGGGTGAGGGAACCAGAAGTGGTTGCCGACCTGATAGAACTACATGTAGCTCTCTTCCCTGCTTTCCCGGAGTAATATGTCAAGACACAACTACCGGATTTCTGTGTAATTCATGTCCTGCAGGTTACTCTGGTAACGGTACTCACTGCCACGATGTGAACGAGGTAAAATGTGCAACGCATTTGTGAAAGTTTTTTGTATGTCAAAACTGATTACTTTTAACTGACATAAATAAGAGGGGTGCGAAAATTGGTTTCAACCATCAACCACGTTCAACCATCAATTTTAAACAACGTTTAACCACCCCGTGCTTGGAAAATGGGACACATCATTTATTACTATAGAACAAGTTAGTCTTTTGTGATTGTTTTAAAACATCTGAAGATTAGAAAACATATACCTACTTCGGAATTTGTTGTGTCATGGTATACAACTTGACTGATATTTTCACCTTTTTCCTAGATACATCCGACTTCAGCTTGACTTATGGGTCAATTTGATCACCTTTGGATTAGGAAAGCCAACACCACCTCTAAAACCTCTCAGTGAAGCAGCCATACATGTGATGCATTCACACATACGTCTACACCTTGGCAGCTACATCGACTAGGAGGAATAGACATGGACGTCAGAATATGAATACGAAAAGAAAGAGAACACTGTATTCCACTGTTAAATCAAATACAAAACTAATAATCTGTGACTGAAATATCAAATTAATGCTATTGTATGACCAAGAAACATGGAGAACAGCAAAAGAAACAACCAATCACAAATTGATAGCTGCATGTATTAAAAGATTTCAGATACTATACTAAGACCATCAATAAGAAACCTATAGGAAAGAATAAAAAAGACATAAGTAGAGAGAGAGAGAGAGAGAGAGAGAGAGAGAGAGATAGATAGAGAGAGAGAAACTCAAGAATCCGTGCTGTAGATGGACCAGATATATTTTTAAACAAAAGGTTGGACAGTTTTGTATCTTCTTCTTCATCGTTCATTCTCAAACATCTGCTAGATATCTCTTGTAGCAGGAAAATGGTCATATTAGAGGTCTAGCAGGATGTAGTCCAGAGAATGGAAATGCGTTGTGTCGCCGTTTTATTTGCACCAATGGCCCGACACATACGTCTTCGAAAGGGAAGTTTTGTATAACATACCCTGTTCTGGAATCTTCAGGGATAAAGAGAAAGTGGAAAACCAAGAAACACCTTGCAAAACGTAAATACGTACACACGAGGGATAGGTTGGTCATAGGTAGAAGTAGCTTCCAGGACATGATAGAAGAAGCTTGTTGTGGACATATATTCACAGAGTTGATAGGTGAACTCGAAGAAGAAGGATGTGTCGGGACATTGGCAGAAATAAAACAGTCACATTAACAAAACGCATGTCTCTGGACTACATCCTGCTGAGATCCAGCGGGAGTTGGATGACCACTGAGAATGAACGCTGAAGAAGAAGAGCCAATAACAATATATTACTTATACTAAATGCCATGTCCTATTTTTTTCTATTATATGACCTTCATCACTTCATTTTGATTTCTCTATGGTCAAGATCTCTTCAAACAGAGATCTATCATCATTTGTTTATAAAACTTGTCACTGGGAAAGTATAAAATACTGTTTGTCATATAACCATTTTCTTACTATATTGTTTTATTCAGAATTGGTCTATTAAAGATAAATAGAAAATCCCTGTACTACACCGGAGAATGTGTAAATACCCTAAGTGGGGGATGGACCGTGGACTTATTCGATTGGTTGAATTTAGATTGCATGTCATGATTCTAATTTTTGTATACATTGTCAGTGTGAGCAAAGAAATCCTTGTGATCCTCTTGCAACTTGTGAGAATTTGACTCCGGGGTTTAGGTGTGGCCCTTGCCCTCCAGGTTATATCAGTCCTGAAGTCAGAGGTTTGACAATTGATGCTACAAATCCCGTTAAACAGGTTAGTAGATAAAAACCTTTGTTATTGTCACAAATATTCACCAAACTTTTATGTATCAATGAATTGACCATTCGCAAATATTACACACTCTATCTTGTCATCAAGGATTGCAGTCAAAAATTGAGAGATCAGGAGACTGCAATAAAACCGTACACCTTATGGTAAGTAAATATTGAAACAAAATTTTAAACACGTTAAATAGCAGTTTTATGTTATACGGTAGACATGCTCGACATATCGACGTTTGAAAGGTCTTTTACAAGAAATGGACTAACAAATACAAAATGGAACCACAAAATCAAACGGAGACTACATGCAAAAACAATGTGGTACATTATAAAGGTCTGGAAAACAACAAATATAGGCCACTGCAGACTATTAGACTATCTTTACCGACTGAGGATCTCTTACACAGATGAATGGCTATGTGTATTCCAAATGCGAAACCCCACGAAAACATACTGCCCAACTTACGAAGAGAAGATACGGCGGGCCTGGCCAGAGGATACACATTTGAGGCTAAAGCTACAGGGCAGCAGTTCTGATCTACAGATAATAGTGGACTTCACCCTCACGATAGGTCCAACAATCTAAATGACCACAGATGCTGAACGCAAAAGACAGCGTACAACAACAAATAGAAACAATGACATGCTTAAACCCCTAAATGTGATTACAGGATGAGAAAGTACAGTAGGCCATTCGATATTTATATACCAAGGCTTCTACGAAGATTATTGTCTATGAAACCTCTGTCTTAATATTTGGCTTGATTACATAATTATCCATCATGTCTCTGACATGCGTATGGGATTCACAAACCAGAAAGGTAAGCAAAGAATAGTAATATTGTAACATGTCATAAGAGGTGACAAAAGAAGGGCTAGTTGTAGTTGGTTATCCCATCCCTTGGAATATCAATGTGACTCAAAAATGGCATGCTGACAGCGAGAAATGTAAGGTTAAAAAGTATAAAAGAAGCCCAAGTATATTGTCGGGATCTGAAAAGAGATAAAAGAATAGCGACACTGTTTACCTTGCAAAATATGTCATAAGAGACATTTGAGTAGATTTTGGGGTGGAACTTGCAGCACCATCTGATATAGAAAAAAAGTGGCCCAGAAACCATGCTTAAGTCGGATGTGTCAGGACGAAAAGCGCAAATATCGCAGATAAGTAATAAACAGTGACACAACTCATTTCTTTTTTCCAGACTACATCCTTCTAGTCTGCAGGAATTTGAGAACCAACACAGATGAAGAAGTTTAAACAGTGCAGATATTACAGCCAAGCTGTAAATCATGGCATTAATCACTCCGTTCTCCTTACTTCATCATGCTGACAGACGTATGAGAGCGAAAGCAGAACATCAATATCTCGTTCACGTAAAGAAATAAACTGCCTTTACATTGGAATTAATGATTTTTAACTTAGTATTCACTGTTATAGTTGTAATATACTTGTAAACATGCCAGATGCTCAACAACGTTGGTAATATTATATTTTTTGGTAATATTAAATTATATGACTTGCTTTGTTCGCGATGCTTCCAAAATATATGAAATCAACTTCTTCAGCACTGTTACTCTAAGCTTAATGTTGTCTATGCCACTGGCTGATTTACATTCATGACGTTTGTTGTGCCTTTATGGGTTCTTAAAACGTTTTTGCTAAGAATGTAGTTTAAAAAAAAGTTGAATGTAATCTTATTCTAGTCCAGCTCTGTGGCGGCGTGGCACAGACCGCATCTGTGACAGCCAAGGTACCGGGCTCGAATTTCGCCACAGGCAATTGTGGCCACAGGCGAACCGTTAAAAAAGCAATGACAAACTACTGAACGTATTTATATTGCCTAGAAAATCACCACAGCCAAAAACTGCTAGGTTGATGGGTACATCCTGAATATGATGGTTGGTTGGTTGGTTGTTGATTCAGCTGTCCATGGGCACATGACATTTGACCCACCTGAATAGGATACGCTACCAATTTTTAAGTTCTGTAGCTCATCAAACTTCACTGAATTCTTTTAACGTTTGTCCTCAAACTTCCATCGGATCTCTCTTGTAGCAAGATGGTCCTACTATATAGATTTCAAGCAGGTTGTAGACCAGAGAACGGTAATACGCTGTACCGCAATTTTAATTTGCGCCAATGGTCCAATACATCCGATTTAAGCGATTGGATTTAAATCCTCTCATTAGCTGTTATTTCCTCTTTTTTCCAATTTTAAATTTCTAATTTCTGAAATTATACTATTCATTACAAGCAGGAATAAGAGAGAAGAGACAGAAAACACACATTCATAACTTTGAAAAAACTAGAGTGGTCGCGTTGTTGCACGTGTATCTGCAGTGTAGGGTGAAGTAGTAGGATTGTACGCTTGAAGGACAGAATTATGAATGTGTTAGATTACCTGATGACATGAGAAACCAGCAGTTATGCATACACTTGACATCTGTTCGAGGAGATTATGTGCACCTATGGGTTTGCTTATGGTACAATGACATATCACAACTCATAATAATAAATGGACATATATTTTTTGTAAAGGAGAAAATTTTGTTTAAATGGAACAGTGTGAACAATTAATTAACATATAGTATGGCCGCAAGGCGGTAGTAAATTACATATAATCCATTACAGGTATGCGAAGACATAGACGAATGTGTCAATGGTAACAATGGTGGATGTGTGGAGAACTCGTTGTGTACCAACACACCTGTAAGTCATGATTATTTATGTTATTGTGTTTGAGGTCGTGTTGTATGTTTTGAAGTTGTTGTTTTTTGATGAGCGTTGTCCTGTGAGAGGATTCAGGAAAAAGTAAAATAATAATAAAATACTGGAAGTATGGTAATTCCTGAATATAAAAGGAATAATCAAGTGTCTAGTCTTATTGGAGAAAGACAATACAGTTGAAGATTTTAAATCCAAGTTACCTATATAAAAACACTCTTGCCAGTACTTGTAATAATGTAAAGCGTGAAACTGGGTAATGACGTTTTGCTAATATCATGAACACACATAGGCACACACACAAATCGACGTATCGACCAAAAGACCTTTATCAAGGATTACATACACGTATACATCAAAAACGACAAGTAGGGACGACGCAACTGGAGCAATCATATAATTCTTTTACGAGTAATCATGTAATGTTTTCCTTTACATTGTAACGTTTTCAGCCATATTTGACAATGCAACCTTTACATCATTAATATATCTTTGTTGATAACTTTCAGCCTTTCCTAACACTTTAGATATATTCTACTGCAGGTTCTACATACTCACACTTTGAGTTTACAATAAAGATACTAATTGGTTTCAATATAATTTTAAGAATAATTTCAAGACAAACAACCATTAGCTCAACATGTGGCCTATTTTTAATTGTTGATTTGTGATTTCTATATTGAACGATTACAGTTTGTAAATATATTTATCTGCTCTGTAAGCTTGTTCTGTTTTGTAAGATTCTTTATGACTGTATGTCTTTTGCAACAGTATTAGTTTCATCTACAGTAGAAACCAGATATACGAATCCCAATTAACCAAATCACCAATTATCCGAATCGAATTTGGGTGAAATAAATTTAGAGCGAGAGCGGTAGAGAGGTCCCGGGGCAGTGTGCACGTGCTGCCGTTATGTAGTTTATTTACAATACCCAGTTGCTTACATATTACCGTACATTTATCAATTAAATTCCGTTCATTTGAATATATCATTGTCTGTATGTACACTGATTTGCTTAATTCCTGATCTGTATCCAATTATCCTAATGTTTGATTATCCGAATCGACCAGATCCCCAGTTAATTCGGATAATTGGATTTCTACTGTTGTTGGAAGCTAGACCGTTCCAAATAATTATTCAAGAATATATTTAAATAATAAGTGAAAAAATAGTAATTTAATAAGCTTCAAAATTATGACTTCCTCTCCATTTGTTTTCAAACACAACATATTACCCGAATGTAGTTTATTGAACATAATGTTTTGTGTTATTGTCATAGCTTGGATGCGGTATCTGTGCATTTCGACCTGACACATACTCAGAGTAACTTGACCGTTTGTGGTTTGATTGATTGAGTGATTGAGAACCCCATAAATTGCGAGAGATTAGCTCTTACTTCCAGTGCGAAGTGGGGTGGTTCTTATGAGCTTTTCTCATACCCAGGAGACTTCAGCTTTCGGCTTAGTGCAATGCCTATTTTGGAGCCTTAAACTCAGAGGGGGTCTATAACTGTATAGATGACATGAAACATGGCTTCCATAAGAGAGCCTCAGTATAACGGCATTCCATCTACTAAGGTTTTCTGTTGCATGGGTGGTTTGTCTAGTGGGCCATTGGTGAGACCCACATACGCAATCGCATGCGTAACCTTCTGTGGTATGGAACAGCCAACACAACTGAAGACCTCCTTGCTGGCACACATGCACCGTAGGTCACAGTGCTACTATTCTCTTCCCTTTTAGGACTGACAACACATGGGCATGCAATTAGACAAATGCAATACATAAAACAAAAAAAATTACATCATATTGGGAACCTGATGCGAAAGGAACAAAATAATACCGGGCTGCAAAATATGTCCGAATCTGGCATGCACTGGTTTCTGTGGAATGCATTTTTTTCATGTTGAAAGAAAAAACGTGTACTTTTAATATGAATTCGTCATTATTTTATCTCACTTTTCTGCTACACGTTACAAATACATCAGTTAATTCTAATCTTAACCCTCCATCATGAACTGACTCTAACTGTTAGCAACTGTTCTAACGGAAGATAAATGCGTGATTGTATTATTTAAAAAATTGTTTTTTATTAAACGCATACATTTACATTAATAAAACCGTCATTTTGTGTCCTACACAGAGCAAAAAACACCACGGCAAATTATTACGCCATTTGCACTTTCCTCACTAATGCATTCTACGTAAAGTCATGCACGCCATATTAGAACGAATATTAGAACGCCATATTATTTTACAGACCGGTATTATTTCGTTCCACATGATCCAATTTTGAAATGGTTAAACTCAAAGATAGATATATTATCCACGATATAAATGTTTCAGGGGTCAAGAGTATGTGGCGCGTGTATAGAAGGTTACTCAGGGAATCAAACAGTAGGGTGTCGGAAGTCATCTAACATGTGCCCTGATGGAAGCAAGTGTAACATCAATGCTAAGTGTATCCATAGACGCGGTAGTACAGGATTCACTTGCCAGGTGAGTAGATGATTCATCATTCATATCTTACATTATATTTAGTCAATAGTTATTCATTCTCTGTGCTCACACTAAAAGGTTGTTTGTTGCACGGAAACATTAACTGTCAACTTTCAGGAGAATCATTCTGTAGTTTAGCTCAAAATATAACTAGTACTGGTCCAGTAGGCGTGCCCTTATGGCCCAGAGTTTCTTTGATTGATAATACAAAACAAAATATCACCATTTCTTTATTTTTTACCCACAATTCTATTTAATCATTATTTCGCTAAAAGTAAACAACGAGGGTTCATACAAACATATTCAATTAAATCTGATAATTTTCTAGAGAATATACAACAAATCTGTACTTGTTTTCAAGTAAGTAATGCACCAGAATTTAAGTTTACAGCACGGCTGTGATAACTACACCTCCTGCCTTGGCAGATACATCTTTGATACTATATATGGATCGACTTTGTTCTTCAATAATATTCTCTTAATATCACTCATACCACTCAGCCAGACAACAGTGGTGTAACCTGTTAGCAGAGACGCTTCTAGAAGTAATTATTTCAATAATATTCTCTTAATATCACTCATACCACTCAGCCAGACAACAGTGGTGTAGCCTGTTAGCAGAGATGCTTCTAGAAGTTTAATGATGGCTGTAGGCGGCTTTGGTTCCTGCAAACTAATAATGTGCCTCTTAGCACTATAGTAAGGTTAATTATTCATCGGCTACCTTACGCGTTGCTACGGTAATCCCTTAGACTAAAGGAGTTAATAGCTACAGAAAATCGCCAAAGCCTAGGGCTAGTTGGCACTGGAGTGTTACCGGCGAATTGAAGAAACCCATACAGAAAATCCAGAGGGGAAACCCAAAGACAATCGACGATACATCAATTCGACTATTTTCTGACTTCTGAAGTTCTGATTGTTTCTAAACGTAATGACATTTTTCCCCCACTTGGAATTAATCAACAGAGCAGAGAATAGAGAGAGAAAGAGAGTGTGTGAGAGAGAGAAAGAGAGTGGGAGAGGGGAGGGGGGGGGGGGGGTTATTGCACAGCAAGACATTTTTTCATAACAACTACCCGTAATCGTGTGTGAAAATTTAATTAAGGACCTCATAGTCCATGTGAAATGTTCACTGGCAGGACACTATTAGTCATTATAACTCTTCCATAATTTTTAAAGTTATTATTTTTTTGTTGTTGATCTCTGGCTTGCGTATAACGGATAAATCAAATAATGTATTTGGTGTATGATAATAATAATAATAAAAATAATAATATTACTTGCTGTACATCGCAAACGATGATGACTTATTTCTGACATTTGTGCATAATTGTACATCTGTACAGCTAATACTTATCACCTCACTGTACAGCTAATACTTATCACCTCACTGTACAGCTAACACTTATCATTTCTGATCCTCAATCTGTCTTAAGTCAATAATTTATTCATTTACAGTTGGAACAATTGAATGTTACTGAATCTTGAAAGCAATTTAGGTTTGTTTTGGTGACGGTATCAGAAATGAAATCACTATAACTACGGTTGTATACAATATCATTAATACTTTCTGCAGTATTTTACTTGTGTAGAAAGTTTATATCAGGTAAAGCCTACATATTATTTTGACTTGTGTATGTATTGTTTATCCGCAACAGTGCGCTGTAGGGTATGCCGGAGATGGTCAAATGTGTACAAGAGACACTGATCTGGATGGTATTCCTGATGTAGACTTACCTTGTGAGGACCGCAGGTGTAGACAGGTATGTGAAATGTAATACAGTAGCATGCATTTATTTGGTGAGAAGGTGACTTTGATAAGTTACCTGGATGTAGTCATCCAGAAAATATGTTTGTTACATGACCGGCAGATGTGACCAAATCACGCCATAACAGTCTAATTTTTGTAATGTTATGCGTAGAGCTATGCAAATCTGTGTTATAATTTGCGCATCGTCTGTGGTGTCACAGAAATGTCACTCGACAAGCAGAACTAGCAGACGAATCGATACCTAAAATGTGTAATGCAATCACAGATGTCTGTTACACTAGCTAACACTATCCCTAAAGTCACCCATGAATCCCCCCTCCCCCCTTTCCCAACAACTACACATCCAAATACACAATGTTAGAATTCTAATACAATCCTAACCCCTCACCAATCCTTCACAACAACTAAAATAACTGTCTCTTCTCCAAGCTATATTTGCCAACTTCGAGCTAATAGTTTCATTCTTTTACGAGCCTATTCTTTGTTCCGCTATAACGTAGTCACATCTCCCAGACATGAACCAAAATTTTGTGCCTTGAGAAACAACTAATTTCTTTTATGTTGTTGTTCAGACGAGATATACGAAGGTGGTTGTTCTATTTTTTTTTATAGTTAATGCAAAGTTAAAGAAACTTCATGATATTAACTAATGTCTGTTAAGTGATGTCTAGGGGATTGGTCGTGATTGTGATGAGCTGTCTTCTTTCTGTGGTGAGTTCATGACATGTAAGCAATGCATATTCTGGATTGCATACTTCTGATACATTGCTGATTATACAGACAATAGATACTTTAACCCATCTGTTCAGAAATACATAACTTAAATTTCTCTGTAGTAATTTTTTAACCGTTTGCATATTAGTTTGCTTATTTGTTTTATTTCATATTTTTTCATATATGTACTAGTCTACCTGCGTTTAGATTTCCTTACATGGATATAAACCCTACAATCCACTGTAGAATGACATGGAAATATGACCTGCTATTCACTGATATGCACATTAAAGAATAACATGGATATGTGACCTACCTACTATCCACAGTCGAGTGACATCGATATGTGACCTACTATCTACTATAGAATAACAGATATGTGACCTACTATCCACTGTAAAGTGACATGGAGATGCGGCCTACTATCCACTATAGAGTGAAATGGGTATGTTACCTATTATCCACTATAGAAAACATGAATATGCGCCCTACTATCCGTTGTAGAGTGATATTGATATGTGACCTATTATTGACTATAGAGTGACCTGGATATTGACATATTATCCAATATAGATGGCAGGGATATGTACCCAACTATTCACTATAGAATAACATGGATATGTGACCTGCCATCCACTGTAGAGTGACATGAATATGTGACATATTATCCACTATAGTCTGACATTGATATGTGAGTGAGCTATTGTCCACGTAGTTTTTATCACACAAGGTACACGCAGGACCGTGCGGTAGATTTTCGCAGTATGATTCAATTCCTCGAAATTCCGCCTTCTCCCTTTAATGGTTTTTCTTCGAAATGCAGGCCCCCGACAATGTATTTTCATTGTTGCCACCTCTCTGCATATTAGTACGGCACGGTCCTGGGCACACGCAACCCCTCTCTGCAATCCTTTCAACAGGAAACATTCAGTATTGATAGTTTTATATTACAACAGAGCCCCGTAGCCAAGTGGTTTCGAATATGAATGGTTCTGGGTTCATTTCCCAGTTGAGGTGGAAATATTTTTCAGATCGCAACGGCTCCCGGGTCAACCCAGCCTTAAATGGGTACCGGATTAATCCGGGAAGTAAAGACTGCGAAGGAGAGGAGATGGCTAGCGCCCTCATTTGCAGAGCTTCTGAAATGTGAGATCGCTAACATCTCACACCCCTACGGCATTAATAAATGTTATATGTTACTTTACTTTACTTTATTGTTGTAATAAATGGTCTGATGCAATTCATTTAGAATATTACCAGTATAGGGTAACAATGCAGTGGATACCCTCTCACTGTGGAATTCCAGGAAATGAAAAAGCAGACCAACTGGCTAAGGAAGGTGCTGCCGAAGACCAACCAGATATACCAATCACCTACCATCAGAAAAAACAGATGATAAAGTCAATAAGAAAGCCAGAAACACCAACATAAGATGACTATCACATTATGAACAGATCAGAACAAGTTATAATTCTACGTCTCAGAACAGGACACAACCGACTCAGCAGTCACGTGTATACAAAGTTCAACATTGGCAACACTGCCATGTGTACATGTGGACAGGCAGCACAGAGTGCCAAACATATACTTGAAGAGTGTTCTGAGCATGAAACGCTGAGGCAGACATATTGGCCAGAGGAAACAACACTGGAATCAAAACTCTATGGGACACTGTATGAACTACAAAAGACAGTGAGTTTTATTCAGGAGACAGAATTACAGATATAGACATGTTTCAAGTGAACGAAAGAAGAAGAAGAATTTAGAATATAATTATGATTTATACATAAAATGTTCGAGTTTATAAAACAATGATGTCATGTTGAAAAAGTGCTACAGGACACACATCTCCAAGACATTTGTTATATGTACACATATTTTGAAATATGAATAGTTTTATTGTACATTTTAGGATAACTGTGTTCAAGTTCCAAATAGTGGCCAGGAAGATGCTGATAAAGATGGAATGGGTGATGCTTGTGATGAGGACATGGATAATGACGGCATTCTAAACAATCCTGTGAGTAATAAAACTTCTAAAATTAGGTAGGGGCAGTTTATTGTTTGTTAACCTCCTACTTGAGATAGTATATATTTTAATGCTGTTAACTAATTCTTAATTAATAATATCACGTGTGTGTTGCCGGTGCAATAGAATGTAGAAAAGAATATCGACACTGTTAACTTATATGTATGTCGTAAGAAACAATAAAGAAAGTTTTGGGGGGTCGAGTCGGCTGTCCCATCCCATAGAAAGTGAAAGTGAAATAGAAGCCCTGTTCAAGTCAGATGTGACTGGCTGAAAGGTACATATATTGATTGCACGACAGATTCAAACTATGATACCCCGCAGTTCTTTCTCAGAAAGGCACATATATTGATTGCATGAAAGATACATTTCTTTCTCTGAAAGGCACAGATATTGATTGCATGAGAGATGCATTTATTTCTCTGAAAGACACAGATATTGATTGCATGAGAGATGCATTTCTTTCTCTGAAAGGCACAGATATTGATTGCTTGAGAGATGCATTTCTTTCTCTGAAAGGCACAGATATTGATTGCATGAGAGATGCATTTCTTTCTCTGAAAGGCACAGATATTGATTGCTTGAGAGATGCATTTCTTTCTCTGAAAGACACAGATATTGATTGCATGAGAGATGCATTTCTTTCTCTGAAAGGCACAGATATTGATTGCTTGAGAGATGCATTTCTTTCTCTGAAAGGCACAGATATTGATTGCATAAGAGATGCATTTCTTTCTCTGAAAGGCACAGATATTGATTGCTTGAGAGATGCATTTCTTTCTCTGAAAGGCACATATATTGATTGCATCGAATATGCAAACTATGATACACTGCATTCCCTGTCTGGACTACATCCTATTAATCTGCTATAAGTTTGAGAACACACGCAGAAATGTATCTAAGTTAATTAGTCACCAGACAATTTGGACACTAAATTCGACTAAGTCGAGTAAAGAAAATAATATTGTTTCTTGCTATACACAATTGAATTTTTTACATAATTACCCATACTGTTTGCCACTTGCAACACTATTATGTCTGCCATGAGTGTTGTGAAGACACGTTTAACAAATAACATTCACCATTATTGATTGATTTTTGCCTGTATTTGAATGGTGTAAATACAGAAACAGCGGGAATCACGAGTACCTATATGTGGATGATCTAAATACAGAACATCAAATGTATTCATTCATCAAGTTATAGAATTACTGATGAAAGGCTTTATGCTTCTTCTGCTTCTTCCTCATTCTCCTGTCAGTCATAATATGATATAGATTTTGTTAATGAACTATACTGTGGTCACCATCTTCGAAACTTGGTCATACAGATTGTCCAGGTGTTTTTAATTACCATTGCTTTTGTCATTAGTTTGTTACAGCTGAGAGTTCTGCTGCATATGCTCAAACGTCATGCAGTAAGTAGATAATAGTAACACTGATCTTGATCCATGCTTGTAAATTAATCTCATGCCGATTTTTTAATATGAAATATTTCTGTTGTATAGATGTGGCGCATGGCCGAGAGGTTAGGACGCTAGTCTCACGCGAGTGAGGCCTAGAGTTCGATCCCCGGTAAGGCTGGGGTTTTTTTTCTGTCGGAGGGTAAATTAAAAAACTCACCCTGTTAATGACGTGGCGACAGTAAGAGCATGCGGCCTTTATCACACATCTACTCAATAATATCAAGTGTGTGTTGCCGATGCAATAGAATGTAGAAAAGAATATCGACACTGTTAAATGCTATGTATGTCGTAAGAGGCAATCAAGAAAGTTTTTTTTTTTGGGGGGGGGGGGTCGAGTTGGCTGTCCCATCCCATAGAAAGTGAAAGTGAAATAGAAGCCATGTTCAAGTAAGATGTGACTGGCTGAAAGGTACATATATTGATTGTACGACAGATTCAAACTATGATACGCCGCAGTTCTT
Organism: Meghimatium bilineatum; assembly: GCA_034231615.1. Classification (NCBI taxonomy): domain Eukaryota; kingdom Metazoa; phylum Mollusca; class Gastropoda; order Stylommatophora; family Philomycidae; genus Meghimatium; species Meghimatium bilineatum. The sequence continues at coordinate 33,031,598 of CM067298.1, forward strand.
TCTTAGAAAGGCACAGATATTGATTGCATGAGAGATACATTTCTTTCTCTGAAAGGTACATGTATTGATTGCATGAGAGATGCATTTCTTTCTCTGAAAGGCACAGATATTGATTGCATGAGAGATGCATTTCTTTCTCTGAAAGGTACATGTATTGATTGCATGAGAGATGCATTTCTTTCTCTGAAAGGCACAGATATTGATTGCATGAGAGATGCATTTCTTTCTCTGAAAGGTACATGTATTGATTGCATGAGAGATGCATTTCTTTCTCTGAAAGGCACAGATATTGATTGCATGAAAGATGCATTTATTTCTCTGAAAGGCACAGATATTGATTGCTTGAAATATGCATTTCTTTCTCTGAAAGGCACAGATATTGATTGCATCGAATATGCAAACTATGATACACTGCATTCCCTGTCTGGACTACATCCCTCCCTGAACTTGTAAAATGCAGTATTGACAATTTGTATTTTATTTTTTAAATAGGATAACTGTCCATTGGTTGCGAACCCTGATCAAGTGGACACTGAGAGAGATCCTGACCAGACAGGTGATGCCTGCGACAACTGCCCTACTGTGCCCAACCCCGATCAGACAGATTCGGATAGCGATGGCTCAGGAGACAACTGTGATCAAGACAAGGACGATGATGGTAGCCTCTCTTATTTAAGTAGTATTCATTATATTTTGTACATATTAAAAGACATAACACCATCTTGTTGAAGATCTTACTTGAGGGTAAAGTCGAGAGGAAGCGAACAAGAGGTAGGCAGAAAAACAAATGGGAGAGTAACATCGCGAGATGGACAGATTACAGTCTAGCAGAGTGCAGCTCCAAGACAAGAGACAGAGGATGTTGAATGTCTGTTGCAGCCAACCTTCGTCGTGGAGATGTCACTTTATAATGATATCATAAACATCTATTTTCTGCATAGAGATTTACATTTCCAATAGCCTACATTTGATATATACAGCTTCTCCGAGGGTGTCAATCATGCGAACTGCGTCTTTTGGCCAGACACATCAGACTACAGCATGGATTCTATGTCATTTTGACCCTTTATGAGATGTGACAGCCAACTCGACCCCTAAAACCGCATTAGTCACTATTTAAAGCTATGTTGCAGTAATAGAATAAAAGCTGAATGTCTGTTACAAAAGTCAGTATATAAATAATATAATAAGTCTAGATCACCAGTCACTAGCGTCTTTATGGGACAAACAATAATATAATGTTGATTTATATGGGACAAAAAATAGTAAAAAGTTGGCTTAAATGGGACATACAATAGTATCACTTTGAATTATATAGGACAGACAATAGCATAATGTTGACTTACATGAGACAAACATTAGCATAATGTTGACTTACATGAGACAAACATTAGCATAATGTTGACTTACATGAGACAAACATTAGCATAATGTTGACTTACATGAGACAAACAATAGTAAAATGTTGACTTACATGAGACAAACAATAGTATAATGTTGACTTACATGAGACAAACAATAGCATAATGTTGACTTACATGAGACAAACATTAGCATAATGTTGACTTACATGAGACAAACAATAGTATAATGTTGACTTATGAGGATCAACATTATCCTAGGTCTAAATGTGATGTCATACAGAGTGCAAGGTTAACAAAAAGATACATGAAATAAACCAGAGGGTGTACATTTTAGATGTAGACGTTATAATGCAATTCTGAGGGTATAAAAGTAAGTGTGTGAATATGAAGAAGTAATCATGAGGACATACATGTTGGCATGTAGATATTGAGGTGTAAATGCGATGGCGTAGAAATGATAAATGTAGTGGTAATGTTGGTGCATAAAGTTAGTGCATAAACCTGAGAAAGTAAATGTCAGTTAGTATATGTTAGAATGTAAACATGATGGTATAAATGTGAATGTGTAGGTGTTGAAACAAAATTGTGAGTGTGTAAATGCTAATGTGTAAAATTTACTACGTAAACCTGAGGTCATAAACATGTTAATGTGTAAATATTAACACGTATATGTGTTTCTATTTATTTATATCTTAATGAATTGGAAGGTATAAATATGTTCAATAAATATGAGATTATACATCTGAGTGCATAAATATAAAAGAATCGAAATAAATACATAATTGGGAAGGCAATGATGCCAATGTGTAAATATAGGGTCATAAATCATGTGTCTTTGACATTGACGTCTCTGTCAGAAAAAAGGATATTTTTCTCTGTGTGTCATCGCTTTCTTGAAGTATACTGAAGCACATAAAAAAGCACCACCTGTATAAGCCATGAACAGAGTGTGAAATGTAAATATAAGTGTTTACAAGTTTACACATTTGGAATATTTATTCATTTTCCTATGAATCTATGCTAGTCATTAATTCTTGCATTTGACTGTAATACCTCTGTATCTGGTATGTCCACCGTGTGCTTGCAAACAAGCTTGGCAGCGGTTCCTCATCGAAAGCAGAAGTCTCTGAAGGAAATTCAGATAATTAAGTCCCATTCACGTGTAAGAGCAGCCTCGAGCTTTTGCAAATTTGCTGGAGAACCGTGTCTGTAGACTCTGCGTCCAAGCTCGTCCCACAGATGTTCTATAGGGGACATTTCTGGTGGTAGAGCAGGCCAATCAATCATCAAATGTTCTTCTGCTGTAGATATTGATGTGTAATGCATGTTAAGGTGTGCGCACGTGCGTTATCCTGCTGGAGAAGCTGTAAGTCTGGATAATTTGGGAACGCGGGAACAATCAATGCACCCAGAATCTTATCTCTATATCTCGCAGCATTAATATTTCCATGGAAGACGTGCAGAGGCAAGAGGTGGTGAAAATTGAATCCTCCCCAAATGTGAATACTACCACCTTCAAATCGGTTGGGCTGACGAACACAGCAATCTGCAAAGCGCTCTCCATACCGTCGCCATATCCGCATATGTCCATCAGCAAAGGAAAGGAGAGGTTGAATCTGCTCTCATATGTGAATAAAACAGCATTCTACTGTAGTCTAGTCCATCTGACATGTTGCTCTGCCCATTTTAGACGCTGTTGACGATGTCTGTGAGTCAAGTTTGACTCAACAAAAGGTCCTCTTGCAGTAAGACTGAGTCGTCGCATGACTGTCACTCGAGAGACTTGCCCACGTCTACAAACTATTGCTCTTGCTGTTTGATTTGCCTGGAGGGAACGATTCCTGTAATGGCTCAGCACAATGTGACAATCTTGCGCAGGGGTAGTAACTCACGGTTGACCACTCTGAAGTCTATCCCGGGCATTGCCAGTGGTTCTGTAACGTTCATTCAGGCGTAAAGTAGTGCTGTGGTGACGATACATCCTCCTGGCAATGGCCCGCGAGCTCATTCCGGTCTCCTAAATACCAATGGCTCGTAGATAGTCGTTTTCAGTTAGTCGTGGCATTAAAAAAACTTGTACAGGGTATTCTGTCTCAACGGCATTGTTATAGCGAGTATACTGCGACAACGCCTACCCATTTTCATGGCCATAGCTGCTGGGAATCATTTTGCACGTGTAATTTTCATTGTTTTCGTGTAGTATGTAGACAAACCCGCGGGTTGACTTATGCACTTTTCATCCCGGTAGCCATTCACTTACTACCTTATGACAAACGCGGGGAAAATTCATTCTCATACTAATTTGCCCTTCATCACGGCAACAATATATATATATATATAATAGTGGTGCATTTTTAATGTGCTTTATTATATTTTCATATGTCATTCCCACATACGTTGCATGAATATATCAGTTGTTGTTGTTCAATGTCATTGCAAATAAACCTAATGGGAAACTTAATAATGAAATCAACAAATTAATATTTGCCGACGATAAAAATCTAATATACGAAGATGAGGAAAATGTGTAAAACCACATTAATGCATTGCTATTAGAATGTAAGAAGTAACACACGAAAATTAGCGTACAAAAACATGTCATGAAAATTAGCAAGTCTGCAACACCAATGGATATAAAAGTAGATAACACCAAAGTTAAACAATCCAACGAATTTAAATATCTAGACAGCATTTTATTCAGAAAATGGATAGAAAAATAGAAACAAGGTGTCAGAAAGCAAACACAGTTACTTGCAAACTTTTACCATTACGTCTCCATCCACAGATCACGATGGAAATCAAAAGACAAATACTATCTACAGATTTTATACGAGCACTTTACTAGCAATGTCAAACATGGTCTTTAACAGTCTCTAGAAGAGGAAAGCTGCAATGGTTACTAAACTATATAAAATAAGAAATTATGAAAAATTTGGGAAAAGAGTTGGTTTAATATCATATATTTAACATATCGAAAGACAGCAAGCAAAATGGTTTGGTCACCTTATGAGAATACATCCAAACCACAAACCAATAAGAGAATATAACAAAAGAATATTCGAACATAAAGTCAAAGGTAAACCAAGAAAAATATGGATAGAAAACGACAAAATAACTTGAATAAACATGGACTTAATGCAACTAAGGCGACACATCTGACATTGTAACGACTGTCGAAGTTCTCGCCCTACACTAAAGGCAAGTGTGGATACTATAAACCACCATTCACCTGGGGATAGACAATAGACACTAGTTGTTGAACTGTCACTCACTAGTTTATGAGTATTTATTTAATCATGTTGCTTGCCATACAAATTTAATGCTAATTTATCTGTGATGTCATCAGGAATTCTGAATCAATATGACAACTGTGAGCTTACATCAAACCCTGACCAAATGGACAGAGACAACGATGGTGTTGGAGACACGTGTGATAACTGTCCTACTCTACCCAACATTGACCAGGTAGTGTTTGCTCTCTTAACAACATCTTTAACCAAACTTTCTCAGTCTTGAAGTATTTAATGGTATCTTGTACTGACAGAGTGGCATTAATTTACTACTGATGGCATTGATTTACTACTCAAAAGTGTCACGTTCAATTGCTGGGATGCAACTCTTCAGTTGATACAGTTATCTAAATTAGAATATAACCTGCACAGGTGAAAAAGGGCACAGAGGAAGGGCATAGGTCGTGTCACTCCAGAGAAAGCTGAGATATTTGCTGTGAGTTCCACTGGTTTTGAGTGTTGTGTCATTAGCTCAAATAAAACGGTGAAACAGTGCATTTACATTATCCGGATTAAACGTCTTTAGTCTGTTAAAAATCAGTTGTTTTAGTGCAAGAGAGATTCAGCGGGAGTTTTTGCTGAAGTCCTACTTTAGCTGGGAGTCCTACTTTACTCAACATTGACCACGTAGTGTCTGCTTACTACAGCTTTAGCTTTAAGATGAGAAGAAAGGTAAACAAGTTACAGAATATGTAGTCTTCTTCTTTGCGTTCGTTCTCAAATTCCTGCAGATTAGCAGGATGTAGTCCGGAGAACGGAATGCGTTGTGTCATAGTTTATAGCTTTGCAGCGATATCTGTGATTTCAGTCGGACACATCCGACTTCTGTATGGCTTGTGGGTTACTGTTACCTATATGCGATATGACAGCAGAATTCACCCCAAAACCTCCTCTACCGTCTATTATGATATGTATGGAACTTAAACAGTGATGCCATTCTTTTCTCCCATTTCGGCCCCGGCAACACACTGGTGGAACTAATCTGCATCGCATTTCGTGTCAAATTAGAAGATGAAATTAAATAACATCTTAACATCCAAAGTTCAGTAGACATTGAACTTCCATTATTAAGTGCATTGTTTGTACACTTCCAACTTACTGATAAGCTATTGTTTGTTCATCTGTCCACCTCGTATCTCTTAGTTTTCCGTCAGTCTTCAGCTGTACCTCCAAAAGTACAATTTTTCAGTAAAGTTTAGGACCATATATAACGTTTTAAGTAAGGGGTGTGGGAGGTTTACCTTAACAAATCTCTCGCCAATTTTCGTGTGTGATTTTCTCTTTTTCTTGTGGAAGTTGATATAGTATCATCAAATATTTGATTTTCCAAATATCACCAAGAAGAAGAAGGGGGGGGGGGGGAGAACCCCACTTCTTGTTTAATTTTCTAGTACTAGAAGTCATACTCTAATTTCCAATGGCTGGGGAGGGGGTGAAGGTTAAACTCTCACCCCTATCTACTAGCTTGGAAAAGTGTCACTTCATGTTATATGACCAGAATATTTGATTCTTCTACATTTTCATCAACATTTCTCTCTTCATTTTTAATGAAGATCCATTTGTTTGTCTGTCCATGAGTTGTACCTCATTTTTAATGAAGATCCATTTGTTTGTCTGTCCATGAGTTGTACCTCATTTTTAATGAAGATCCATTTGTTTGTCTGTCCATGAGTTGTACCTCAATTTTCTTCTCTATATTCATGACTAGGAACATAGTAGATAAAAGAGTTTCAAAAAATGCTATAAATAATGTGATAATATCTGTGATGTTTACCGTAAAATAGTAAACATATGTTCAAATTTTGGCAGAATACCCTTACATATTTTATTCTGTTTTTCATGTAGAAAGATTCTGATAATGACCGCATTGGTGACGTTTGTGATACTAACAAAGACAGGTAAGTCATTATCAGTATATGGTTCTTTCTTCTATACTGTCTGTTATACCACTCTTCATTCTTGTGCCCATTGTTTGAGTAGTTATTAGAATAATAATAATTGAAGTGTATCATCTAAAGGGGGTAGCTATTCAAAATTGTAGAATTTCGAGTCACAACTAATACAGTAATACACCCAATCATATCTCCAGCACAGTGCGGATGGTCAACATTCGAACCACCTAGTTTGACGAGTTGGGCTTGTGAGGCTTGCTCACTCGTGACCTTCGACGGTACTATAAGACCTCTGTATATAATTAATTAGAAATTAATTCGTTACGTTTTTGATTATTGTCGTGTTTTTCGTTGGCCACTATATATTTGAAGTTGCACGCCAAAATAGCCAAGACTGACCAATGAAATTCATGGAAATACTCAAAATTATTTCATGTAATTTTTACGTTTTATGTGCAAATGTCTTCTTTACTGTAGACGGTCATGGCTCACTACCAACTCTGTTACCTTGTTGTCAGTTATTAGAATAGCAACTCATTCATTGTTCCATAAAAGTGATGATAATTTGCAATAAATTAGCATTAATTAGATTATTACAGTACAAGAAGTGCATACATTCCAGTTTTTTTAATATTATGCACAGTTCCATTCCAACTTTGGTATAGTAACCGCAGTTTTCGTGACGACATTATAATGACGTCACTAGTAAGCCTTGCTGTCAAAATGGTTAATTTAATCGGAGAATAAAAATTCCCTAGGACTGTTGTCGGATGAATCGATATGCACGTTACACACTGAGAGTCCCCTCTCTACCAGAGTAATCTAAGGGAGGGACCAGAGGGTGGCTCATTGTGCGTAGCGCGCAGATCGATGAAACTGGCAGAAGATAGATGTATATAGCGACTGTAAAATGCGTCTTTATCGATATTTCGTTCCGTTTAATAATGTAGGATAGTTCTATTAACATTTAAGATTTGTTTCGTTACAATGTAGGCACATCTTCTTGTATTGAACCATTAAATGTTCACCATTTTGCTGGGAATAATGATAAGAGTGATAAAACATTACCTTTAGATGTGAGAGGGTATCCCTTGACAGCCCATACTCTTTCTGACAAAAGCAAAAGTCCTCATCAGTTGAGTAACTGAAGTGACACCTGAGCTTGTATAGTGTTTGTTGTTATAAAGGCTTGGTTGTGTTATGAATTTATGTATGCATGTGTGATCATCAAAATGAGGTATTCAATTTAACAGCAGTATCTCAGAACCATAGCATATACTTCTGGTGCAACTATTTCATCATTCTTCCGTCGTCTTTGTTGACCCATCTGCAGTGATGGTACATCTGATATTCTCCATCACCCCGGAGTCTGTCACATGACACATTTGCAATGTTCGCGGGCTTGTATCTCTTCATTATAAATGTGGAATATTTGATAGAAGACAAAGGTAAGAAAATGAGACAAGACTCACACTTAAACCCGAAGTATAGGACATCATGACATGCACAATAAAACATATAACTGTAAATATAAATGTTGGAAAAATTTCAACTGCAATAAAAACCTCACCGTAAGCCATATCATATACTAGAAGTATACTGTTTTCACGGAGGTAGGTATTTTGTAAGCTACTTTGATAGAAAGAATAGTAACACTGCAAACTGCTAACCAATATATCTGTCAACTTCCAAAAGCATCATTATTTATTTCTGTCCCACAATACACCTAAACTCTGTTTACTCTAAAAATTTACTCAAAACTAGAAATTGTATATTGTACAAGTAATCTGCTCTAGTTGACAGGTAGTCCTATGTAATATACATAATCTACATATATGAACACAGAAGAAGATGCAGGTATAAGAACATATTGTGATAGTGTTTGCATTTATGATAAATGTGTAGCTAGATAATTAGGTGGTTGTGTGGTTAGGGCACCTATCCTTCAATGGAGAGTTATGAAGCCTATAACCCCAATCCTCACATATTTACGTGCTTATGGATGTAGTAAAAGTTGTTGTTGCAGTGGTTGATAGTTCTGAGAAGGTGGACTATAGTTACAAATAATTCTATTGATGATGTCAATAGTAATAATAATTGTTCTGCTGATGTTCATAGAGATGGAGATGGTATACAAGATGACTATGATAACTGTGCTGATATTCCTAACGCTGACCAGTTGGACACAGATAGTGATGGCATTGGTAAAGTATTTCAATAGGTTGTCTTTAATATTGAAACTTTGTTTTATTGTGTTGTGAATCATTGCTAGGTTTGTGCTAGCGATATGTTTCTATTGTTAATCTTGTGGTATTGATAGTTAGTATTTGTTTCAATAGTTTATGCTGTAGAATAACTTTATCATTAAAAATGTTTATTTTTTTTAGATATTGTTTACACACAAAATATACACATTAAAATAAATATTTCCTCTGTTTATTTATCAGAACTTTCTTAAAAGATAGGCTTATTTCACAGCTACTTTTCTACAATTTTGAGTGTCTCATTAAACTAATTCAGCTCATGCCATTTCTGTTTGCTTCTATTTCCTCTCTAAATGGTAGGTTAACCCTACAATTTTTCAGTCCCATCTCCCTAAACATAAAAATTATCACATGAAAGTGTTAATAAATATTTATGACATGAAACAAATAGTAAACCATGACAGTTTTCTCCAATCAACACATCATTTAAACATAACAATATACTCCTTGGTAATTAAACATTTCTCCTTGAATTATTTAACAATTTATCTCTTTTTAGTGTTTTCTGCACTGCCATAATGTATTTAGAATAAACTATAAAAATGAATGTTCCAGTGTCTTACCGTCGAACTGAGTTGTAGAATTACTAATACAATGATTACTACAATATATATCTCTTCCCAATAGGTGACGCTTGTGACAATGATGATGACAATGATGGCATCGTTGATGCTGATGACAACTGCGTGTTTGTTGCCAACCAAGACCAAGCTGATAATGACAGTAAGTTTAAAACGAAGTTATTATGGTTGTCAAGTGACTATGTATATGTTGCTAGACATTATGCACATATAGAATACAATTTAATTATTTTGTTTGTTTATCCCTACTATTGGAGTTCAATGAATTGCTTGCTGCATGGACTTACACAATTTGTTAATTGATATGAAAAGAAGATTTATCTTGTGGATGGTAAAAGTGATGGGAAGAGACCAGTCTGAAAAAAATCAGAGCCGTCGTATATGCACTACAAAACAATGAAGAGTGTGCTGAAAGAGACAATGTACATGTTCCAAGAATAACAGAAATGGTGGAGGAGAAGGAAGAACTGCTACAGATACAGATACAGATACACAAGTGAGCGTAGATACTTTTGAATAACTGACCGAATGGCAAGCATAGCATTTATGAGAATGACCCTTGGGTAGTGATGATGCTTCCAATTTAAGAATCAAGAAAGATTTATTTTAAAAAGAAAATTATGTGAACAGTTTTATTTTACTGTGAATATTCTAAAATTTTGGTTTGAAGACAAAATTTTCTGTTATAAACAGAAACTTGACTCTCGCCATTTCTTTTTTTATATATATGAATGACCTCTTGGTTGCCTACTTCTCGTTCCATAAATTCACCCCACTTCTGAATATTCAGTTCTTATAAAGCATAGAGGATAAACCTTTGGAGACTTTATTCTGAATATTAAGTCTGAAAAGCATCCATTTTTATTCTTTTTTTGTGTGTTTACTTTATTGTGTAAATTTACTAGAATTATAGAGTAAAATACAAGAGTATCGCAAGAATGAAAAATGAATAAAAATATGTTACAGTTTGTCTGAAAATATCACCAACGTCAGACACAAAATTGTTAAAGATTCATTACAATATTCAGTGACTCGTAATATAACATTAACATTAATGATGAGCATAATTTATGTTCCTTCAGCGCAGAACACAGTGCATAGGGCAGAAACCAGAGTTGTAGCGATGTGATGCTACTGTGTGTAATTCTTGTATGTTGTTGAAACCCATAGTCATACCCTCTTTGATATTTGTTCTGCAAAGAGTTGTTCTCTCTTAGTCTTCCTCTTTTTATTTTGACATCTGGTACCAATTTTAATGATTTTAGTGGCAGTCTGTTTTCATTCAAAGTACATGTCCGATATAAGTCCATTATTTCCTTCTTACTGTTATAGAAACATATAGCTTGCTGTTTGGTGTCTTCTCTTAATTGCTTGTTTGACTTGAATTCTTCCCAACCAATATTTAATAGTTTTCTAAGACATTTATTTTCAAAAGTATTTAAATAAGAATAATAGTGAGAGTTATATTATGTTAATAGATTGTGATGGTAACATTAATGAAGGCTATTCTTATGTTGACAATTTTATAGTTTATCATAGCGGTAAATATGTAATGGTTATGGTATTTCTAATACAACAGGGAATGGCAAAGGAGATGCTTGCGAGGGGGACAATGATGGGGATGGATATCCAGATATAATGGATGTTTGTCCGGACAATGGAAAGATCTATGCCACAGATTTTCGAGCATACCAGACGGTTATTTTGGACCCCCTTGGCGATTCACAGATCGACCCCAGTTGGATTATCCTTAATGATGTAAGTACAATATATATAAATATATATATCTGTGTGTGTGTGTGCGTGCGTACTTGTGTGTGTGCGTGCGCGCTTAGTAGAAGATTGCTTGTAGATACTATGTAACAGCATACAAGTACCATTATATAGCGATGTCAATGGTTTTCGAAGTAGTCTCATATAATTAACAGTGCTAACAAATAGCCAAGATATTAATAAAAGCACATCATTGTGGTGCATTTAATTGCACAGAAGAAAACCAATATTTCTCACTGGCACTTTTCAGTTCCATAGTAAAAGCACACAGCACAGTTAATAAAGACAATGATCTTGGCAGCAAGGTTGACTTTTCCCCATTAACCCACAATTTAGTGGCAACCCCTCTGGGAAGTATGGCCGGTTTGTCTAGTACATTATCTGTGTTTAAGGTAGAACAGCGGGAGGGGACAGTTCTGGACAATGAAATAAGGAAACGATGACGGCAGTTTTTATGTTTGACAATAAGCTTCATATCATCTTCCAGAATCACCTGGCATGAACAACGTTTTGTCAAAGACTGCAGAATAAAAACGTGATTATTAATTAACTCGAACTCTGACGAGGTGTTGGTGGTGTTGATGAATGAAACCTCGGCTAAGATTGGTGAATCAACCCTAATCCATGTGTATCGTCAAACGTTTCCAGAAGCAGGCTCTCAAATGATAAAGGTGTTTGTATTCGCGGGCAAAAGGGCAATGGACCATCTAATTACAATATTCTAGAACATTATCATCGGAACATCTCTTATGAGATAAACATAGTTAACCCAATTCAACTCCCTGACGAATGTTTCAATCCCTGTAGGTGTCACCGAGGCACATGCTTTGACCTGTAAAGTGCACAATGGATGATAAACTATTATGACGCAGAGTTTATACATACGTGCACTTAGTGATAGACTGAAAAGATATCCCAGGCTACGAAAGCCCACGAGAGTTAAAGACATGCTGAAAACATATGCACTCGTTATATATGGCGCAATTAGAACTAAAACACAATGTACTCAATGTCCTCAGTTATTTGAAAATGTTTTCCTGGTTACATGAGATGCAAATAAAACATAACAGCAATAACAATGTTGTTTAAGAAGTTGGCACAATCGACATAAGTTCATTATTTTCACTCTTCTAAGCGACACTGCTCGTGTACGTAGTTTACTTTAAGTCAGTGCTACCCAATCGTTAGTGTTACATAGAGAACTGCTATTTATACCAAAATAGACCGCTGGATCAGCAACCAACCATCATTATGTAAAATATATCATTATTTCATTTTCACTTTTTCTTCTGAATTCATTCTCAGATTCCTGCATAATGCAGAGTGTGGCACAGTGAATGGAATGTGTTGCATCATAGTTTACAGATTGACTGCAAAATATGTTCATTTTGGCCTGATACATTCAACAAAAATATCTGAGTCACTTTGATCCTGTATGGGGGCGATACAAGAAATACTACCTCTAAAACCTCCTTAGTCGCCTCCTAAGACATGCATGACGTCGCAGTGTCACTATTCTGTATTATTCTATTGAGACAAAACACTGGCAATTTATTTCTCATTTGCCATCTTTTCACATTTTCATTCTCTCCATTTCTTTCGTTATTTTTACCATCAGTCACTTTCTTGTTTCCAGTTTTAATTACTCATTACTTAAAAGTAAACAATTCACTGAATCTGTGATTCAATATATTTCCTGATATTACAGGGAGCTGAGGTTGTTCAGACGATGAATAGTGATCCTGGTCTCGCTGTCAGTAAGTAGATCACTATTCTGTGCATGCCTTGATATAACAATTACACTGTTCCCCTCCATTCCCACCGTGAATATATTTACTTAGTATATTTCTATGTTTGTATATAACAGGACATAATTTATATTTGTACAAGTTATAAGTTCTTATTATCATCTCTAACGCCCATGCGGTTGCGTTTGTAGGTCTCACTAATGGCTCACTAGACAAACCAGGCATGTAACAGAAAACCTTAGTAGATGACATGCCGTTATATTGAGGCTTTCTTATGGAAGCTTTGTAGCATGTCATCTATACAATTATAGACCCTCTCTGAGTAGAGAGCTCCTTCAAAAGTTATTGCACTAAGCCGAAAGCTGAAGTCTCCTGGGTATGAAAGAAAGCTCAGAAAAACCACCCTACTGCACATAGGAAGTAAGAGCTAATCGTTCGCAATTCCTGGGTTTCTCAAAAAAATAAACAATAATTGCTAACAGCAGTTTTAAAGAGAGAAAAAATCATAAGGCAGCAACCGATACACAAATAACAACAACAAACACATTGTCATGAAGAACCACAAACATTAAACATCAGCAATTGCCATTAACCGAGGAACATACGCTGGAAGTCTGGACTAAAATGGCATATACGTATTTTTGGGATACGGATTAGTTGATATACGGATAACCCGTGGACTCCTTTTACGAGGCGAATAGATGCCACCTGAATGGACCCGGTTCAATCCACGTTTGCTGTGATATGTTTTTTTTGTTGCTATAATAATAAATCATGGATTATTCTTCATTATATTATTCATTTACCCATGCTACATCTGAAGCGACCTTGTTTGTTTTGTTATTTATGTTTCCAAGTAGGCCTCATTGTTTCTTGTGGTGATGAGGCCTGATTTCAGGTACTCATGTTAAATGTTTGTGGTTCATTAGAAATTTACATACCTGTGAAGTGTGTGTGATGTGTGAGTTGTCGGTCAGTCTACGGGTCCCTATTCATAGAAGGTTGAGGTAAACCGTGACAGAACAGCAGTATAGGAGACATGTCAACTAAAACGTAAACAAGAACTAGTTTTCGATGTGCATGCAATCTATTTTTGGTTAGTGTTGGCTATTTTTGACATGCAATTCTAAGTAGCTAAATACGACCAATCAAAATCCAAACAATAATAAAAAATGTAACGAACGGGGTCCAAATTAATTCAGTTAGAAGGTATGTAGTACAGTCGATTGCCACAGACAAAAAAAATTGGTGTCTTGACTAAAATTGCATCTTTTTTAGGAATAACTCCATTACTGTTAGCTTCTTCTTCTTCTTTCGTTCACTTGAAAAATGTCTATATCTGTAATTCAGTCTTCTTAATAAAACTCGTTGTATTTTCTAGTTCATACAGTGGCCTATAGAGCTTTGATTCCAGTGTTGTTTCCACTGGCCAATATGCCTGTCTCATCGTTTCATACTCAGAACAATCTTGAAATATATGCTTGGTACTCTGTATTGCCTGCCCACATGTTCACATGGCCGTGTTGTTAATATTGAACTTGGTGTACATGTGTCTGCGTAGTCTCTTGTGTCCCGTTCTGAGGTGTAGAATTTCTGTTAGCAATAATTGTATGTTTTGTTTGAGAACCCTCGGAATTGCGAGCGATTAACTCTTACGTATTAAGTATTGACTCAAATTTGCGAGGCGAATAGGTGCCACCTGAACGGACCTTGTTGAAATCGCGTTTACTGCTGTATTATTTTTTCTATGAGAATAAATTCTCGATTCTTCTTTATTATATTGTTAATTTTCAATAACTGTGCGTATTGATTTATGTAGATTTATGATTTATATAACGACAATCGATGAACACAATCTTTATACTAAATCTGTGCTACCAATGTCAAATATGACGCTTAACCAAGACGCTAGCAAAAAAGATCACAGTTTGCGAAATGAGATGTTTAAGGAAAGCAATAAATGTCACGAGAAGAGACCGCCGGAAAAATGAAGATATCGGGAAAGAAGATTATCTCAAGGCACGACTACATCGAGAGATAGGAAATCAGATTATTTGGTCACGTCATGAGAATGAAACCTGAGCAACCAGCCCTTCGTGCATGCATCAGCAAAAGACCGGGCTACAAGGCACGAGGAAGACCAAGAACTAGATGGGTAGAGACAATCGAAGAAACATTAAATAAACAAGGACTTACCATGGCCAATGTAACTCAAATGGCCAAAGACAAAAAAAACTCCGAATTCCTCCCCCCCCCCACACGACACTTAACGGCACAAGTGGTTTTGACAATAGACAGATTTATTTATGATTTCGTATGGGAAAATCTAGTTCAGAAACTTTCAAAATGCACCAATCAGAGAGGTTATTGAGAATATTAATGATTACATTTTCGTAAAATCACAAGATTTGCATTTGAGAAGCTGCACATACGTAATTTGATTATGCATTATATCAATGTCCAAGCACAAACATCTGCCACCACGAACAGATTTTTGATGAAATACAACATTCCATTGATCTTACAACTTAGTTACTCAGTTGATCTTGATCCACTTGACTTTTGTTGTTCCTGCAATGTAAGAGAACAATGAAAGTTTGCCAATTCTTTTTAAATTAAGGATAATCAAGCCAACGCAACAAGACAAATGAATGACATTCCAAAAGAGCCAGCGAGATGGGTATCTTCAGTGACAGGAGAACTGAAATACGTTTATACAATCACAAGGAAATAATATAACCAAATAGCCTGTAAGTTTACTCTTCACACCACCCCCCTTTCCTCCTTAAAATATGTCTCGGAACCTAGTGAACTGTCCTCATATTGTGGTCGCAGTATTTGCGTTGTGGAGTGACAGCTTTATAAACCTGAAAATGATCATGTTACTCAGCAATAATCTCATTATCACTTAGCAGTATCTATAACGCAAAATACTAGTGGAGATAGTTCCACAAAAAATCAAGTGCCATCTAGAGGCACATCCTTCTGAGTGGCTGACAGACTGACACAGCTACTTATGTCTTTAATGCATATTTGTATTCCTTCATTCAAGGAACATATTCTAGACCAGGATGTAGTCTTCTTTGCGGGTGTTTAAATATCATCATGATTCTGGGCAAGATGACCTGCCGCAACTTAACCAAATGCATGTTTGAACAATCTGAGATATTTCTTATTCATAGTTGTCTTGGACAGACCGTTAGTTAGTTAGTTAGTTAGTTAGTCGTTGGATCATCGTCATTGCACTCCAGACAAGTCCACAGGTGCTCAGATCTTTCCTTGAGTGTATCCGACATTACACGTTGACTGACAGTCCCAGTACGTTGTTGATTGACCATCATCCTTTTTCGCCCACGAAAACTCTCCTTTCTAGCGACACCACATTTCAAACCAAGTTCCTTTATTCTAATCATGGAACAAGAGTCATCGTCACTTGTGGACAGACCGTACACGTTACCAATACATACCTTTCATTATTAATTTTCTATATTGTTATATCTCTATATGACCAAAAAACTCAGCTTTCTTGTTATAGTGCTGCGTAGGAGCCAACCCTCTTCAACTTTTAGTGTTCTTATCACTTCTTGGTTGGTCATTTTTGCTGCTCATGCTAATCTCAAAATTCAACTGCGGTATGTTTTTCGAAGGCAACAATTTTATTTGCAGCTGATTTATTTATTCTCCATGATTCACAGTTGTAAAGTGTTGCAGGAAATAAGCATGCTACAATCAGTAGTAATTTAACTAACAACTGAGGCTTTGCTAAATATTTTTTATGTGCACTAGTTTTGAAATCGTTTTTAAAATTTGTATATGCTGTTTAAAAATTGTCAATAAGCTAAGTGGCAGAGAGGTACAGAACATGTCTCTTGGGCGGCTATAGTATCAAGTTGAAACCCTATCAAAGGCAATTGTGCGGATAGAAATAGTACTGTTAGGACTGTTCGGATAGAAATAGTAACTTACTGAATGTATTTATAATTCATAGAAAATCACTACAGTCAAAAATATTTGATTAATTGCCATGTCTTGAATACGATGTGCTATCAACTTTAAAAAAGTGGAAAATGTGGATACCCGAAAAAAAGGTGTCTGGGTATCAAAATGTCTAGTATTGCTGAAGCCAAATATACATACTAATGCCACCTGTCATGCTTGCTGAAAATGGTGAATACTTTGCTTTCAACTAGTCACAGTTATAGCTGCTGAAATAATTTCAACATAATTTGACCCCAAACAGAAAATCTATGAAAAGTGTATGTAATATTGCTGGAATCTGCTGCTTGCAGGTTATAATGCATTCTCTGGCGTGGACTTCAGTGGGACTTTCTTTGTCAACACTGATGTTGATGACGACTATGCTGGATTTGTCTTCTCCTACCAGGACAGTTCAAAATTTTATACACTGATGTGGAAGAAGCAAGCGCAAACATACTGGCAGGCAGCACCATTCAGGTATTTCTAGTTTAGGTATTTCAAATATTTAGCATCAGTAGCAATTAATAAATATAGTATTATAAAGGTAGAAGTAATAGTATAAGCATATTATTTGTATCTGTGCCAGCCTTTTTTCTCGCCGACCGTCAACTTTACCTTCAAGGAAGGTCCTGATCAAGGACATAACCTGTTTATATCTAGAATATTTTATTTGTTTGAATTTGATTTATTTTGGTTAAAAGATTAAAAAGGGTAAATGTGTTTGCCTGAAACAGAAATTTGTGTTTGATCCAAAACAAACCGCTCTTAAATACCCATGTATAATGTTGTATAGCAGGCCATTTACTAGTCATAGTCAATCATGAGAGTATAAAAATACTGCATTACTTCTAGGAACTAATGTAGAGAATATTTCTAACAAAACCCACAGTACCTCGTACATTCATTTGACATGAAGCTGGTACAAAAACTCAATAAAGCAGGGCTGTTAAAGTTTGATTCTATATGAAGGTGTTGAATAGTAAATATCTGTTGAAGACGGATGTGTCGGGCTATTGGCGCAAATAATACGACGACACAACGCATTTCCATTCTCTGGACTACATTGTGCTGGAAATCTAGTAGGACCATGATTCTGCTACAAAAGAGATCCAGTGGGAGTTTGAGAATGAACACCGAAGAAGAAGAATAGTAAATATGATGGTTTCAAGGTATCATGTAGGGCAGGGGTCGGCAACCTATGGCAGGCGTGCCACACTTGACACGCCAAGCAATTTCAAATGGGATGCAGACTCTTCACGTTTCCTGTATAAAGTTGATTATAAATCGATTAGCGGGGTTTCCTCGCTCATTTCGGCACCTGGGCGTAGCAGGGCACCAGCCACAGACTTATCCAGACTTGTTACATATTATACATATTATTGAATATCACTATATATTAATTAATTAAAATATAAAAATAAAATATATGGTAAAATAAGAATATTGGCCTCGACTTGTATAAAATGATATGTGATGTTGGCACTCTGAATAATTTGAAACCTTAAGCTGGCACGCAGTTAGCAAAAGGTTGCCAACCCCTGATGTAGGGTGATTAAGTGTAAATGGGTACAACATTTCTTGTACTTCAGAGCTGTGGCTGAACCAGGAATACAGCTCAAGCTTGTCAACTCTGACACAGGACCAGGGCAGATTATGAGGAATGCTTTATGGCACACCGGAGACACAAATAATCAAGTAAGTCCTCCGTTTCTCTTTTTTATCTTGCCCTTTATATCTAATTATGTTAGTGAGAATTTGTTAGGTATCCTATGTCCAAAACCTGTCAATGGCTTGTTAATCCTGCATATTAAATATGTTTTACTAGATGTATCTAGTCATCAGTATTATCTTTAAGTGCTGTCTCCATTGAAGGCTGTTTGAAACGGACCTCCAACATCTCTGTCTCTTGCCTTTGTGGTGCACTGTATATGTCACTCAGACAAAATAAAATAAATTGGTTTTATTAATTAATAAAACAATGTAACAGATAACTAAAATGTAAGTAGTTTAAAAATATGTTTTATTAAAAGAATGTTAAACATTAATCTAGCTCTCGTCAGTTCATAGTGAAAGCTGGCATATCAGTGGCGAGGCCTAGCAGAACTAAAAATTATGGAATCTGCTCGCCTAGAACAACGGCGACTATACCTTCTCTTTCACCAGTTAGTCATGTCTGTTATTGACTATGGGCGAGGAATCCTGACATTTCAACATTAACAATGTAAATGTCTCGAATGTGTGCAGAATGAGGGAATGTGCATAGTCCTCAGCTGCACTAGCGATACCCGGTTGCGAGTATGAGATATATGCTGTGGCTCATATCATTACATTTCTGCCATGCCCTTACCCAAATTAAGTCATACATACGTGTCACTGTCGACCAACAACATCCACGGACATGGTTATTCATGATCTAAAAGGCACAATAATAAAGCAAGATGTGTAATTGATGGCGCAGGCTGAAACCACCATTGGAGAGGTGACAACAGTCTTGACATTACCTACGGGTGAAGAATAACTCTTGATAGATGAAACAATGGTGGACTTTCACAACGCAATAATAAGCATTGACAGTCAATGCAGAGATTAGTGTAACGATAAAGTAAACATCGAAATCTCTCCATCGAATACTGATCACTTCTGGTATGACTATGTCACTGTTAGTGTGTCGGGGTGAGAAGACTGGCTGAGGTTTTACTGCTAGTGCTATTGGGGGAGAAATTGTGAACATAGGGAATACAGGACAACCACATCGGATAGAAGTAGTTGCCGCCACCCTTAAATGGCTTTCAAAAGTGAAACTTTATTTACTAAGGCAGTTATTGTGTCAGACTCGCAGTCCATGTGTTGATAAAAACAAAATGGTCGATATGAGTGGCTTGCATCTATAACTACATCAAATCTTCATGGCATCACGTGGATTTACTGCCCGGAAAATGCATTCGTTCGTGATGAGGGCAGCCATACTTGAATCCAAAGCATCAATATAGGGAGTTTATAATGGGTAGGAGGGGATGGCGGGGGGGGGGGGGTTGTTACTGACGTTCCTTCGCGAACCTTGTCCGTGCTGGATGCGAACACAGGGCTTGACAAGACATCAAGACCGAGATACTGAGAATTTGATATTAAACATAGAACTGGTACAACTGGACACATACAGGTTAGAATGAGGCGCGTATTCACACAAAAGAGCTACAGGAACAATTAGTATGCATTTCCTTTGACATTTGCTGGGGGAGAATGAACACCTATTGGTCTGTCCGGAGTGTAATGTTCATATAACGTAATTTCATATATATTAGTTCAATGAGAAATTGGTTTTGAGAATATATAATATATAATGTGTTGCTTTTAAAGTGATCAATATAAAACATGGTAATTTATGTGATATTGTCTGTAGGTTAAGTTACTGTGGAAAGATCCCAGAAATATGGGATGGAAGGAGAAAACTGCATACAGGTGGGAGGTTATTCATCGACCTTCCAGAGGACTGATTCGGTAAGGGAAATAGTGTGTATGTGTGTATGCTAAATGAATCATGGGAATTAATGTTTATGTGTGTATTTATTCATATCCATATCTTCAAAATAGCTGGTGTGTATATGTGTGCATCTAATTTGGTGCATGTTTTTATATATGTGCATTTAGTTATAGTTGAATGCTGACGTACTTAATTTTACAATATACAATAAGATAGTGTGTACTTGAAACAACCCAATTAAAACATTTTAACAATGTTTATCAAGAAAATGACCCTAACCTAATTATCTTAACAGATTCTACCATATAAACTGCAGAAGATGTAATAGCTCTAAAATTGAACGTACTCAACCAGTCTTACATAGAGACTTGCTCATCATATCAGAAAACCTAAACATATTTATATACTTACTGCGCAAAACTGAAATTGAACAGGTAAAATTTCAGGAATATGGTAATGACGTTTTCCTTATCACTGAAGACACACATATTAACACACACACACAATGATGTTTCGACCAAAAGGTCTTTATCCAAAAAAATATTTAAAAAATAAAAGAAAATTATAACATACAACAGAATATAGACAGTAAGGATATGGACGTTCAATAAAATATTTTATTACGTTGTAATTATTACGTATTATTATTATGTATTTTATTATGCTGTGATTAAAACATTTTTATGACGGATGTGCTGACATTTAAATATGCATGGGTATGATAAAACATACATGTCAGAAAATAATGGATACAATAAGAACAATAATTTATAGAAGTAACTACATACACCCACACAAACTTAATGGACACAAGAAAAAAACGACACAATGAAAAAAAAATTAACTGGAAGTTAGGAATACAGACAATGGCAGAACACAACATACCTCTAATATCAGCATCAATAGCCATACATAGAGAGATCAGAGAAATGTTTTGGTTTTGATACCAACACATACCACATAATACTCGTATGGTATATTGAGAAAGTCACAAATAATGTACAACAGAATATCTGAATCGTTAAACCAGAGTGAAATGTTTGAGCATTACTTCGTCACGTACCACGTAGGCCTAATGAATGATGTCAGGAAGATACTTCTTCTTTCAAAACAAGTTTAATGAAACAAATTATATGTAATAAAATAACAATTTGTAAATACTTACACATATGTTACTGTTCCGCAAGGTTAGAGTTCAAGTAGAGTAGAAGAAAACGTAAATACACAACAACACGAGAAAGTAATATTTATGGAGCATTATTATCTCAAGTGCAGATAACTGATAACCTGATTATTTTTTCCCAGAGTGCTTCTTTTTGAAGAGACCAACCTTGTAGCAGACTCTGGTAATGTGTATGACAGTACACTCAAGGGAGGGAGACTAGGTGTCTTCTGTTTTTCCCAAGAGATGATCATTTGGTCAGACCTTGTCTACAGGTGTAATGGTAACAATATTCTCTCATGTGACAACATAATAAATATCTCACAATAATTTTCGTTTACCAACAAACGCTAGGGAACTTTTCTATGGTAATGAGACAAGGCTGCTCGCTAAACACTGAGTTCCAAACTTAAGTGAAACGTTTCAGAAAATAATTCACAATGCACACTTACAGAAAGAAGTACAGTCTAGTAGCCTATATAGTTCTGTAAGAAATTGATGGCTCAGAGATTGAATGTGTAAGCTGTATACTTTAAAGAACACTTAAAAGTTTAATAATTGATACATGTAGTATAATATAAGATGATGTTGATATTTCTGAACTTTCCTAGTGTAGGGATTACACCTTTTGTACCTCAATTATTCCAGTTTTCTGTGAGCTAATTACTATAATAATCTATTAGAAAATAAACTGGGATGCCATGAAGTGAAACATTGTCATGAAGAAGTTATTCACTTCACAATTCTCAAGTTGGAATATGCTTACATAATGATTATCATCACCTTAATCATCAGCTAAAATTCACTCTCATTAGCTGAAATTTTCTGTCACCTCTGACAGTAAGGGATGCTTGTCATGGAAGCTGAAGCTCATGACTTATACTGCTTGTTGATAAAAGGTAGAAAAGCCACAAAACATCTAGAATGTACGTCCTTAAGATTTATTCTCAAAGTATTACTCACCTCTGAGAGATGAATGAGTTTTCTGGGTATGAAATAAAGCATATTGTGCATAGGATGTAAGAGCTAAGTGCTCATAATTCCTTCGGCTCGAAACAACAACAGCAACAGCAGCAATTGTACTTAGGCTTCCCATATGTACTTCATTCATCTCTATCTTGTTTACAATCTCTTCAACAGTAGATTTCACTGTGTGTGTGTGTGTGTGTGTGTGTGTGATTATTTAAATATTTCATCAACAGTCTTTTCTATTGTCATATTAACTTTGTTATATTGTAATATTGTGTGGTGTATATTGTTCGTTTAATTACTCTGTTATGGAGTGGTTTAGATCCATTTTCACACACCACCAAGGTACCAGATTGACTGTCACCACATGCAGTTATGGATACAGACCATTCAGAAAGCAGTGGCGACCTATGCAACATAAATATTGCCTAGAAAATCATTACACCAAAATGAATGCAGAGTTGAATCAATGCTCCCTGAATAGCATATGTTACTAACTTGATATTGTTTGATTTATTTAATTACATATTTTCAAGTTTTTCTATAATTCAAACATGCCTACTGTTTACAGTTATCCGTGTATCCCTAACTCATCTACTCCTGTGTTTTGCTAATTGGTGTATCTTGTAATCTTTGATTGATAAAATTCTGGTTCATTACGGGAAGATGTATTTACATTCCAACTTTTTAATATTATGCGCAGTTTCATACAGCTTTCGTGCGTGTTGAGAAAAAAAATCACTACGTCCGCTTCCGAATGAATCGATCTCCGTGTTACGCACTGTTAACCCACACCGCACACAACAGGGGCTTCCAAGGGGGGGGGGGGACGTGACAATACGTAGCGCGCAAATCACTGCATGCAACAGCAGTAATAACGAATGAAAATGCGTCTTTATCGATATTTCGTTTCGTTTAATAATGTAGGAGTTTGTTCTGATAAAAATGTGGACATGTCTCCCTGTACAGTACTAAACATCTTTTGTTCAATATTTAATTATGATTGCAAGTGTTTATACACATATGCTTTCATTGTTGTTCCAACGTGTTCCTTCATATTTGTCAACTGAATCACTGATACCATGCATTAGATTTAAGAAACCGCCAAATTCGGATCTGCCGGAACATTAGTACAAATTAATACATTAAAACAAAGCTACGTGTGGCGACACAACACGTGTACTTTTTATGGACTATATCTTGCTGGAAATCTTGTATGACTAATGTCCACCAACAAGAGAGAACTATTGGGTGTTTGAGAATAAATACACGCAGAAAATAAATGGAGAAAGGAAAGAACATGGATATTCTTCTTCTTCGGCGTTCATTCTCAAACTCCTGCTGGATCTCTCATTTAGCAGGATCATTGCCCTACTAGATTTCCAGCAGGAAGTAGTCCAGAGAATGGAAATGCGTTATGTCATCGTTTTATTTGCGCAAATGGCCCGACAAATCGGTCTTCGGGGGAGAATATGAATATAAGATTAAAGATACAGCGAAACTACGCGTATTTACATTTTATTTTAGATAAAAAGTCAAGGAGAGAGAATTCTATGTTTACCTTTAGTGGTATGTCATGATGAGATATGTTATGAACCAGACACAGAACGTACATAAGAACATTGCCATTATATAAACTGAATACGCTAATAAATCCATCATATTTTGAACATTATGAGTTTTCATGAGTGGCTACAATACATAAGCGGTGAAATAGAGAAGTTTAGAGAATGACAAGGAGTCTCAGTTAACATTGTATGAGAGAAAATGTATATGAGAAAACCAATTTGTAGAACATGTTATGAAATCAATGTGATGTGTTCTTTCATTTCAGAATTTATTCCTCGGGGATTACTTGATGAGACAGTCGATGAACCTGAATCAGAAAAAGACTACACCGACTATGAGTACTGAAGATGCTCTATCATGAGGAATCACAAGATTTATGTCATGTAACGTATTCTTTCCAGATCGTAGTCTTCCTTATGATTCTTCTGTAATCCCCTCGATTTCGGGCAAGATGTCACGCTTCCTTCTGTGACATGTGCATGGATTCCTGAATATCTCTTGTCTTGGTCGGCTTCTGCCTCTACTGCCTTCTATCCCCCCCCTCCAACAACACTCTTTCCATGACATTGTGTCTTTTCACATGGATGAAAGAATCATAATTTCCTTCTTAATATGGCACTTAAGCGCCAGCATTATTGTACTTTTATTTTTCTTTGAACAAAAAGATAACGAAATTGACGGAACAAAATTAATGAAGACCATGACCGCACCAACCCAGTACTAGACAAAAGAGTGATCGGAATTGAGTCCAAAAGGCTTGAGTGTACCCAATTCAAAAATGAGACGATTTTCTAGAGCGTACCTAGATCTATCATTGGTGGTGCAGGATCTGATGGCAGTGACTTGAATATCAAGAGCACCATGAGGACAATCTCTGTTGAAGTGTGTGACCACAGGAGTAGGTGTTCTGTGCTTGATGGCATAAAGATGGTTACAAAAGCGATAGTTCAATCTTAAGCCGGTTTCCCCGATGTACTGTTTGCCGCAGCGTTTACATATGATCACGTAAATAACATTACAGGATTCACATGTAAAGGCCCTATATCCCCATAACTCTTCTGTTCGACGCATCGTGCTTAAACATTATTCTCTTCTCCAGTCTGATCCTGAACCCGTGCCGCTTTCCACGACTTACCTCTGGTGGCGTATAGGCGCGATAAAAATCTGAAGGACATCTGGGTCCATAGTCACCTTAAGTCTTCTGTTCCCGACCATTTTGGCACTATACGTTACTCACGTGGTCATTGCTATACATGTTCTTATGTGGTTCAGATGCGCTCCATTTAATTTCACAAGGCCACTTTCTCAATAGATGAGGCCTTTACATGTGAATCCCGTAATGTTATTTACGTGATCATATGTAAACGCTGCAGCAAACAGTACATCGAGAAACCCGGCTTAAGATTGAGAGATCGCTTTTGTAACCATCTTCATGACATAAAGCACAGAACAATTACTCCTGTGGCCACACACTTCAACAGAGATTGTCCTCATGGTGCTCTTGATATTCAGGTCACTGCCATCAGAACCTGCAACACCGATGATAGATCTAGGTACACTCTAGAAAATCATCTGATTTGTGAATTGGGTACCCTCAAGCCTTTTGGACCACTCCATTGTCTAGTACTGGGTTTGTGCTGTTTTGATCTTCATTCATTTTGTTCTGTCATTTACGTAATCTTTTTGTTCCGTTTAATTTCCACATATATTTACTTTTTTCCTGTCCTTCCTGCATCTCATTTTCATATTTCCGTTGAATATGTTTGTGTGTTATAATAATTTCCATTCGTCGTCTTTTTATGTTTTCTGCATTTCTTGATAAAGACCTTTTGGTTGAAACGTTGAATATATTTTGTGTATTGCAATTTGTATGTTTTCTTGCGTGCACATCATTACCCACTAGTTTTATTTATAGTCCGTCGTGTCTGAGTGAAGCGATTATAAAACCTGTGTTTTACGAAAGTACAATTGTCTTGGTTCATGCTGATTGCATTGTCCAACGTATTCATGTTATCTTTAATGTTGTCAGTTCACCGTCTTCTTGGTCTGCCCTTTCTCCACCCGCAGGTGCTCTGCCCTTCATTATTTGTCTTTCTAAACAGGTGTGTCTCTTTATATGACCAAAAAGATGTGGTTTTCGTTTTGCTATTGTGATCAGTAACCAACATTTTGGAATCTTCAATGTGTTTATAATAAATGAGTTTCTCGTTCTTTCCTTTTATGATATTCCAAGTATGTTTAACATTACTAGATTTGGCGAGATTAACAGACATTCAGATAATCTCACCACAGTGCTGCAAGATATTTTTAATATGAGTTATTTAGTAAATGTCACCGTTATTTAGTAATATTTGTGTAATTCAAGAAACGTTTTCTTTGCCCATTAACTGAATTGTTCTAACTTGCTCACATAATCCACACTTTACTATGCCGCCTACGGGTTGATGGTTTGTATTTGATCGTATCTATGCTTTGGTTTATGTACACAACTAAGTACGTTTGCATATTTGTCTGAGTGCTGATATATGTTAGTTTCCGCATGCATATATGTTTATTGATGTGTTAATATGTATGTATTTATCTTTATATAGTGCTATGGACCTCATGAACAGCTATAGTCCGCTCTATTTCATTTGTTCTCTTCCCCAGTCTCGATTCTGTCTGCCTCTTCCATATGTATTTGCTCTGTCAGTCTCCCCCTCCCCCTGGTCTTCTTCTTACATATTCACATTTTTCTTGTCATTTAAATAACATTTGGTAATTTGATACTTTGTGGGGAGAAGTGTCCACATTTTTAACGAAACAAAATAAAACTTTGAAATGACAAGATCCTACATTATTTAATGACATAAAATTATGAGCAACGACGAATAAATTGGCCGATTCATTGACCTTCGCACTACACGCTGAGAACCACTCCCGCCCCCATGGAATTAAATGAACCAGTTTGTTTTTTCAGTGACGTCACGAAAACTGAATGAAACTGCGCATACTATTAAAAAGTTGGAATGTAGACACATCTCCCTGTAATGAACAATTATTTTGTTAATTTGCTTTCTTCTGTTTTCTTTAATTTTCCGATACTTGGATATGACGTGTGTTTCAACATAGAAAATGTTCCAACAGTTTCTGTAGAAAATGCGTCGCTTGATCAACGAAATTCGTGCAATTTGCAAGAAGATTTTGTTGTATAGCTTTTTCTTGGCAATTAATCCTAGTAATGGTGCAACAATACTAACAATGTGATCACGTCTCTGAGAAGCATACAACCCCAGCAACAACATAAAATGTGTTGCCCAAAAGAATAGCACAAGAAACACACAGATGTCTAACTTTGATAATGAAAGAAAAACTGCAGTAACACTGTCCAGCAGGTGGTAAATGAAGTAAGAACACACAAATGTTACAATTCAGCTTCACAAAATTAAGATGACTATACAGTCAACTTTCCGACAGCAATGCCGTTGTCAAGATAAAGACAAACACAAAAACTGGAATTAGAATAGAACAAAACCATATTTTAGGAAAGCATGTAGGCATATATATTACCATAGTAGAATTAGATGAAAAGAGTTGAAGACAACATGAATGTCATAAGCGACATGCGTTAAACATATATGGTAACATGCCCACATACTTTTCTTATATGTAGTTTTATTCTACTCTTATTAATTTTTGTGTTATAGTAATTATTACCATAGGCCTACATGTCTCAGAAGAACTGTTATGAATGACTTAAAATCAACAGGCATAAATGCACAAGATCTGCAATCCTTGGCAACTGACCGACAGGCATGGAGAATTATGACATCCTTCCTATGTGCCAAACTTGGTAAAAGAGGAACTGACTGACATGTCTCAAATGTAGCAGAAGATTGTATGCCACAATTGAGCTTTTGAGGTGTAACCACTTATTAGTTATGACCACTTTTTAGTTATGAATCAGCAAAATCGCAGAAGGGCAGGCACTAAACATAAAAATACATGAAGAGATACTACAACATATAGATCATTACCAATTTCCTGGGCACATATAACAAATGATAGTGATGGTAAACAGAAGTTAAAAAGATAATAGGAATGGCTAATTGTACTTTCAATGGCGTAGGTAACATATTGACATATAAACAAATTACATATTGAAATGAGAATTATACAATGCTATATCTATTATATATTAATGTATGAAGAATAGGGAAAACGTCATGGAAAGAGAATAAAACCAACAATGAGGTTCTAACAACACATCGTATGAAAAAATAACTATTACAGGAAATACAAATTAAACAAATAAAGTATTGTGGACATATTAAAACCTTGTTAAAACCTTCAATCAATATATCAATAAAACCCATAACCCTTCAGGGTCGTAGGGGTACCACATTGGAAGCTTCAGCACACAGAGTCCTCCAGCGAATTATATCCACAGCGATGCGGATGAGTGTGGAAATATCTAGCCCTGTCCATTCCTTGATGTTGTCTGTCCATGTCTTTATTTGTCCTCCTCTGCTTCTTCCACCCTCGACAGTTCCCTGCAGTATTGTTTTTGACAAGGAATCGTGCCTGCATACATGTCCGAACCATGCTAGTTTTCGTCGTTTCACTATTGAAAGCAATGGCTCCTGGACACCTGCACACATCTCTACATTATTTCTTACGTACACATTGGTCTTATGTTCCCTATAGGAAAGTCGTATAATTCTTCTGTAGCATTTATACTCGAAAGCCTGTAATCTTCTCTCCATGTCCGCAGTGAGTGTCCAACTCTCACAACCATACAACACAACGGAAATCACCAGCGACCTATACAGTTTGATTGTCACTCCAACACTGATGTTGCTTTTCCAAATCACAGTTAGCCTTGACAAGAACGCTAAAGCCATCTCCAGCCTTATTTTTAGTCCTGCTTTGCATTTACCATTAAAACCTTATATGAGACAGTTGAGGGGAATCTTAGCAAGAGATAGGCAGAGATACATGTGGGAGAGAAACAAATACCACGAGGTGGACAGGTTGCAGCCTAGCAGAGTGCACTACCACAGCAAGAGACAGAGGATGGAGATACGCTGCAGGCAACCTTCGCTGCGGAGACATTTGCTGATGATAAGTTATGTTCGGGCACACCGAGAAATCCAGCAACACAAGTCTGAAATAGTTGTCTTCATTGATGGAATGGGCGACCGTTATGTCTAGTGTTCCTTACGAAATGCTTATAATAACCCTAACTCAAATCAAAAACCTAAAGAACGAGGTCCTCATTGAGGCCGGTAGAACTCCATTGATGTTAACCAACATTACACATATTTATCATGTAGTAACATCATTTAGGAAATTCCTACAATGGAAGGGGAAAATCCTACCATATTATCTGCCTGACCATCCACATACTCTAAGACCTAACTGTAAAAAGTAAATATGCCTTCATTTGGTACACATTTTTTTACACTTTCCATTGGTTACTATTTATATACTTGGAGTTGCCTTCGCTATTTTTGGCATGTGATTCCAAGTGTATAAGTACTGCCCAACGGAAAACACGGAAATAATCAAGAAAAGAAGCGAATGAAGGCCTAATTTATTCAGAGAACAGGTCTACCGCCGATTGATCGCAGCCATATGTGCCAGTATTTCTCACACTTTTTGTTGCCAATTAGTTTCCGAATTTTCTAGGCACCAGCATGAGTGCTGAAGGACAACTATTTTATATGATGTATCTAATAAGGAACTGCACTGATGACTTATATAGATTTTGATGACTTGTCACTGATCGTTCTTGGATTTACACCGGTCTACCACTTTGCGAACACTGATCAACGTAAACCCAATTGGATTTTGTTTAGCCTACCTGTATGTTTCTAACGTTTAATCTCGCTACTTGACCTTTTGTACAAAAACTTGACTTTTGGATTATATATAATTATCTATTTACATAGTGCTTCAGACATCAGCCTATCCACTTGATTTACTCTTTTGATCTTTCATTTATAATCATGTCCAGTCACGTGTTTTATATTGTCCACTATAAACCAGAACTCATTTTGTGTATCGAGCTTAATGGGCAGATACATATAACAAATTAGAAATTCTGTTTTTGGAGACACTTACACACCTGTACATTTATAATAATGCATCAAAATCAAAGACACTTATACACTTGTACATTCTTCTTCTTCTGCGTTCGTTCTCAAACTCCTGCAGATTAGCAGGATGTAGTCCGGAGAACGGAATGCGTTGTGTCATGGTTTACAGCATTGCTGCTATATCTGCGCCTTTCGTCTTGACACATCCGACTTTAGCATGGCTTTGGGTCACTGACCCTATATGGGATGGGACAGCCATCTCCATCCCATTACCTCCTTAGTCGCCTTTTTACGACATACATGAACATTAAACAGTGTTGCTATTCTTTGCTCCCCTTTCGGGTCCCGTCAACACATGCGCAACTTGTACATTTATAATAATGCATCAAAATCATCTGAGATTTTTAAAAAATATGGCAAGGGGCAAACAGAAAGGAAAAAAAAGTTACAACTATTAAGAAACTATATCTTTCCAGCGTCAACATATGGATGGTTGTGAGACATGGAAATGACATCTGCAATGGAAAAGAACATATCAGCATTTGAAATGAAATGTTAGAAAGGTTATAAGTATATCGTGGACGGAAAGACGAATAAACACATATGTCCGCAAAGGTCTGAACTGCGAAGAAGAATCGCTCCTCAAAATTAACCAAAGAAAAAAAAAACTAACATACTTCAGACATGTAAAGAGATTTGCAGGTTTTGAAAAATTAATGACGGAGGACAAAGTTCCAGGAAAGAGATCACGTGGCAGACCAAAACTACGAAGGACACATGACATCGACGACCTTCTGAACATGACAATGGAAGAAGCTGGTCAGTTTGCACAGAATCGAGAGGTTTACAGAATGACAGTGAGGGTAACTTTCTGTAAAGGACACGTCACATAGAGAGGAATAATCTATTATTTCTATTATTTTGTATTTATTTATTATCTATTCTTTATTTGGAATTTTTATGTATTACTGATATTTCATCATTGTTTACTTCATTTTATTTTTATTTTTTTTATTTAGGTATTTTACATTGATTTGTAATTTTTGATATTTCTCTAACGAAAATATTATATTTGAAATATTGATATAATCGGCGTTTCTTTGCCCTTTGTCTAATATCTTGTATTCTGTAAAACTGTGCAATCATTTTTTATGGTAATAGAAAGTTGCGAGGAATAATTGTAAAAATCAGAAGGGAGCAGACAATATTTGAAATTAATGTTTCCAGTTGATAATTCAATACTGCATTGAAAGACACAACATTTACTAATTTAACAAAATTGTATCCTCACACCAAAACAAAGATGACTTTTGAAACAAATGTCTTTTTCAACAATTAAATATGGACAAAGTCTATATTATTTATGTTGCGAAAGGTAAGACATTCAGATGATTCCAATGACATGTATTTATGGGGAGGAGTGGATTTGCAGGATATCATTAGCGAAAGTAGCAAAGATTGTATCTTTCAATATGAGATCGACATTATCAAAGATTGTATCAATATGAGATTGAGGGGTACAAAGGGTCCACCATTGCTCTCCTGCGGACCTAGGAGTAGCAAATAACCAAGACCCCAAAAGTACCCCTCATGGTGCTCCATGGAAACATAAATGCAGCGGCTTGTGCTATGTTCCTGGCCAACACTTTTGGGATCGTGTTCGTGGAGGCTGTAGATTGAATGAGAACTACCTGCAACGAGACAAGCAATCTATTCGACACTTCTGCGCCAACACATCCAACATTGCAGCCCATACATCCGAAATTTAGAAATATTGGAGAGGCGGTGAATGTCGATGTTCCGATATGAGTAGATTTCACTACGATATAGCCATTCTTAGAGTATACATTACATATGGAAAAGGCAACACACGCTAGAGGATAAAATGGCAACAGTCAAGTCTGTCTAACATGAGGCTGGTCGGCGGGAGTCAGTTCATGCTCGAGAATACACAGAAAGCTACATGTCCCACCAGAATTGACCCCATTCCAAGTAGGAGTCATGATCCAAGTTGTGGAAAAGTCAACTTAAACATGTACTCCTAAGTATGAAAACAAATATGTGAATATAGCTCTCCATCGCACACAGGAAAAGCATTGAGTAACTGTCGGGGAGGAGGTTGTTCACGTTACTGACCGAAGCAATGTTAAGACTCGGACTATGGACGCTGTATGCAACGTTATGGAGAGTAAGTCCTTAAGGATATTGCAAACCTAGTATAATTTCGGCTGTCGTCTCTGCTCAACACGGCGCATACAGAGATAATTGGGTTTAGTATTCAAGGGTGAATAGGGGAATTATGTTTTTCTTACACGAGGATTGTTCGTCGATTGCGAAGTTCCTCGTCTGAGATAGGCGCAATCTACCTACTTCTTTGGGTGATAAACGAAATGGCGAAGAGTCAATACACAGGCCGTGCCTGGCTATGGATTGGAAAAGCTACCATAAGCAGACGAGACGAGTGCGTGAAAAATGCACAGTTCAAATCCCAGACCCCCGACGTATTTGATGAAGCAGGACCTCACCAAGGAAGGTGTATTAAACAAGAGTTTAATTCGATTACCGCCGCTGCCCAACACAGCTCATACAGAAGAAATTAAGTCTGGGACTTAGGGACACAAAGGATGGTAATGGAATGATCTTCCTACACGAGGAACAGCTTGACTACGAAGCGCCTCGTCGAAGGAAAGATTAACAGTGGGTGACCCAGGCAAACTATCTGTTCATTCCATCATATATCATATACACTACCACCGAGTAGAAGGTTTCTTCAATAGGCATTGCACTAAGCCGAAAGCTGAAGTCTTCTGGGTATAAAAGAAAGCTCAAAGAAACCACCCCACAGCATATAGGAGGTAAGAACAAGTTGCTCGCAATTTTTGGAAATAGCAATCAAACAAAGAAACACACACACAAATATGTGTGACTGAGATTATCAAAGCATGTATCTTTCAATATAAAATTAAGATTAGTAAAGAATGTATTTTTTAACGTGAGATTGAGATGATCAGAGACTGTATCTTTCAATGTGAGATTGAAATTATCAAGGACTGTATCTTTCAATGTGAGATTGAAATTATCAAGGACTGTATCTTTCAATGTGAGATTGAAATTATCAAGGACTGTATCTTTCAATGTGAGATTGAAATTATCAAGGACTGTATCTTTCAATGTGAGATTGAAATTATCAAGGACTGTATCTTTCAATGTGAGATTGAAATTATCAAGGACTGTATCTTTCAATGTGAGATTGAAATTATCAAGGACTGTATCTTTCAATGTGAGATTGAAATTAGCAAGGACTGTATCTTTCAATGTGAGATTGCAATTAGCAAGGACTGTATCTTTAAATGTGAGATTGAAATTAGCAAGGACTGTATCTTTAAATGTGAGATTGAAATTATCAAGGACTGTATCTTTCAATGTGAGATTGAAATTATCAAGGACTGTATCTTTCAATGTGAGATTGAAATTAGCAAGGACTGTATCTTTAAATGTGAGATTGAAATTATCAAGGACTGTATCTTTCAATGTGAGATTGAAATTATCAAGGACTGTATCTTTCAATGTGAGATTGAAATTATCAAGGACTGTATCTTTCAATGTGAGATTGAAATTAGCAAGGACTGTATCTTTCAATGTGAGATTGAAATTATCAAGGACTGTATCTTTCAATGTGAGATTGAAATTAGCAAGGACTGTATCTTTCAATGTGAGATTGAAATTATCAAGGACTGTATCTTTCAATGTGAGATTGAAATTATCAAGGACTGTATCTTTAAATGTGAGATTGAAATTAGCAAGGACTGTATCTTTCAATGTGAGATTGAAATTATCAAGGACTGTATCTTTCAATGTGAGATTGAAATTATCAAGGACTGTATCTTTCAATGTGAGATTGAAATTATCAAGGACTGTATCTTTCAATGTGAGATTGAAATTATCAAGGACTGTATCTTTCAATGTGAGATTGAAATTAGCAAGGACTGTATCTTTCAATGTGAGATTGAAATTATCAAGGACTGTATCTTTCAATGTGAGATTCAACTGCCAATATAATAATTGATAGGCGGATTATAATTAAAATTTAACTTACGATTGAATGGAAATTTGGTAACCAATAGGAAACTTTACGTCTTGACCTAAAAACCATAATTACATGTACCAGCCTCTATAAACAATTGATATTAGGAAATTTGATGCCACCATAAGCCCTGTTCTGGCACCCCCGTCCTTTTCACACCAGGTAAATTCATTTCGTTTGTAGCTCCCTGGGAATTGATTTTGCCGCCTCCAACTGGCATGGTTGCCCTTATTACTTTCCACGCTCATTATAATAAATTCTCACACCAGACACAACTAGTAAGGACACAAAAATAGCAATGCTTCTATAATTTTATTTCTACTTTCACAGGTTTTATATTGCTTCATTAACACATCTGAGCAGTTCTATGTTCACTATACAAATTCTATATAAAAAAATGTGTACAAATGAGTATTATAGAATTTTAATAATTTCAGTAAGAAGTAGCCAACCTATAAAG
Organism: Meghimatium bilineatum; assembly: GCA_034231615.1. Taxonomy (NCBI): domain Eukaryota; kingdom Metazoa; phylum Mollusca; class Gastropoda; order Stylommatophora; family Philomycidae; genus Meghimatium; species Meghimatium bilineatum. The sequence goes on from CM067298.1 coordinate 33,066,293, forward strand.
AGTACGTCAATGGTGCAGCATGGCGTGAATACAAATTTGGTACTGCACAGCTGTGCTAATATTAAAAGAAGTATAGTTATATAAAATGTACTAACTATTAACCAACTTTTAAGGAACCCAAAATTACATTAAATTATTCAGGGAAATAGAATTTCTCTTCCCAACTTTTGCCATTAATAACTGCAATGACTATTTTTTTTAGTTTTTAAATCTTTTAACTGCAGTTCTAAGAATTTATATCTCACGTGTGCCCAAACTAAAAGGAAGCTCACTTTTTGTGTACTAGCGAGTACAAAAATGCAAGATTAACATCTCTGTATGTGAGTTCGGGGAGAGGATTGGTGTTGAGACAGTCCCCACCTTCAACGTCACAAACCAAAGTGTGTCGGAAGTTTTATAAGACTTTACAGTTCTGTCTGTTCTTAAAAAAAACCATAAACATATTTTTAAAGAACGCAATGTGAAAAGGTGTCGATTGTGGCATTCGAACTATAGTTTGAAAAAAATGTGCGAATTTGAACTATAGTATGAAATAATGTGTAAATCTGAACTATAGTATGAAATAATGTGTAAATCTGAACTATAGTATGAAATAATGTGCACATTTGAACTATAGTATTAAATAATGTGCACATTTGAACTACAGTTTGAAAAAATGGGCACATTTGAACTATAGTATGAAATAATGTGCACATTTGAACTATAGTATAAAATAATGTGCACATTTGAACTATAGTATAAAATAATGTGCACATTTGAACTATAGTATAAAATAATGTGCACATTTGAACTATAGTATAAAATAATGTGCACATTTGAACTATAGTATGAAATAATGTGCACATTTGAACTACAGTTTGAAAAAAATGTGCAAATTTGAACTATAGTATGAAATAATGTGCACATTTGAACTAGAGTGTGAGAAAAGTGGTATATTGAATGCATGATTGGCAGCTCTTGACGCAGATAACTAATGGATATTAACAGTTTTGGACAAATATTCAAAGAAAACTATCATAAGTCGTGTGGCATGTTTGCAATGAAGACATTATCGGACCACATTCTGACTGTAGTAAATATGTAATATTGCTGAGCAGAAATATAGAAAGCATGATGGTTGGTTGGTTGCTGATCCAGCGGTCCATGAGCTCATGCCCTTTGACCTAATGCCATTAGATGGCATTATATTACTGGGAAGTCTGTGGATTTTCGGCCCACCCCGGGACAGAGCCAGAGAATAACTATCACACCTCCATGAAGGTAGGTTTCAACCTATGCACTGCTCCTAGCCACTGTAGCCAAGATAGGGTTCAATGTGCTCAGTCCCCGCCACCAATTGACTACTCGTTATGCCGAACTTCTCTATTGCTCCAGGCATGCAACCAAATGTTCACGTCAAAAGGATTGTCACGTCCTGAGTCACTGTGCCTCTATGATGGGCCTCAGCCATAGGAAAAACAGTGATGTCAGTTTCTTCCTCCTCAGTGCTTCACAGTACATCTCTGGCTCCCTCCCAACCACAGAGAGTGCATACATATATATATATATTCAGGCAAACATGAAAAACATTTCAACAACATAACAAAATCATAACTGTATAGATGACATGCAATGAAGCTTCTATAAGAAGATAACCTCTATATAACGGCATGTCATCCACTAAGGTTTTCTGTTGCATGGATGGCATGTCTAGTAGGCCATTGGTGAGACCCAAATACGCAACCATATGCGTAGAAAGCATGATAAACAATGATTATTTTGCGCAGCTTCGCAATGAGACATGTTAGGGCAGTTAGCAAGGGAAGGCATCGCTTACATAGGGAACATGGAGTTGTAGTTACTCATGGTAACCTACACCAGAAGGCAGAGATCACATGAGGCAGTAGAATATGCTAAAAATAAAATACAATTACACTATTCAACGAAACAAACTTTCATACAGGGTTTTGTAGACATTTTTTTGCTAACCATTTCTATAGAATATATTGTGAGTCTTAAGTAGTTTTCATTAGTACTGTAACTACTTCTTTTGAGTTGCGTAGAGCCACATATTCTGTTAAATATCGGTGGTTACGGTAGCAGAATTACATGAACTTCATTATTTTTTATAGTCAAATGGTCTGTTTAAACAAAATTTCACTCATGTCCACGGTTCCATACAACAGGAGGTATAAATTAAATGACCATGACCAAACAGCTTCGTGTCGACTACTTTTTATAAATATTACTTGCGTTGAGGCATGTGTGTGTGTGTGTGTGTGTGTGTGTGTGTGTGTGTGTGTGTGTTTAGACTGCTGAAAGTAAGAAAGAAATTTCAGAGAATAAAACTGTAACTAGTCCAGCAGAATTATGCATCTTAGTTAAACTCTGATGGAAGACAGTCTTCTCATGAATGTATTAACAAAATACAAATCAAAATTATGTGAGACACAATATGCAACAAAATCATTGACAACACGTACGTTCCTTTTCACAAAATGGGGGCTGGGGCTCTGCGGCACCACTACTGCCATCAATTTTTGATTCGGACTTGAATTCAGGTTGAGATACGCCTGCACTGTAACTTTTACTGCTATCTATTGCTTTACTACTCTCAATGTTTGGTGCAACCTTTGGCCCAGATGCAAATTTGACAAGTTTGTACAGTATAATTATGCCAAACAGAACACCATACGTGGTTACAGCCCACTGCAAAAATGTAATAAAACAGTTATATCAACAGTTGGATTCAACAATAAACAGAACTTCATCGTTCACTACACATAATTATGTATGAGAATACATATCTCAACATGCATGTGCACATATATACGCTGATACACAAATATTGAATCATCTTTCACATATTTTCATTAATTTTGTTTATCGTGATTCAATTTTACTAGATATACTAGTGGAAACTTATGCTGTAGCCCAGACGTTATCAATCCGGTGCTAGCGAGCACATTAGTAATCTCGTAATGACGTAGTGCTCGAGCCATGGGAGTAAAAAATTGCTCGCGAGTACTAGCGGTCATGAGTTCCCTCTACAATTCACACTTTATTATATAAACCGAAACACTGTTATACTATCCACGATATTGGGGGAAAGGAACGGGAAGGGTGTATGCGGTGCAAAGAAAAAGGTTATATATCCACAAATATAAATATTTATTTATTTGCTATTACATGTTATGGTGCTGGCACATAATTAAATGTTAAATGATTACCGTGGTTAAATATTAAATGTGGACGGTGTTCGTCGTGTGAAAAGGTTGAGAACCCCTGAAATGGCCTCATTATTTTTCTTATATAGTTTTACATTAAATATTTTCCGTATTTAACAAACAATCCACTTGAATCTACGAGTTTATACTTTATTTAGTCTGCTGGGGGAGTTCGAATACCGTAATTGTGTCCACGGTGACATCATAATAGTTTAAAAGGAGTAGAGGATTGACTTCATTGTTCTAGGCTTTCCCATGTTTACTCCTTACCACTCTGCCTAGAATATCGCTCACAACTCGTAAGTCCAAAGCTTCAAGCAATAATACCCAGGGAACTCTAAAAAATTCCACTTTAACAAAATGCGAAATGACTTAATCTCTATACCACGGATACCCACATATTCTTTTCTTCATCGTTCATTCTCAAAACCCCTCTGCTGGATCTCTCTTGTAGCAGGAGCATGATCCTACTAGCCTTCCAACAATATGTAGTTCAAAGAATGGAAATGCGTTTTGTCGCCGTTTCATTTGCAATAATGTCCCGATACATCCGTCACAAATACACACACACACAAATCAATATAATACACGATAAATGATAAAAAAAATAGACACAATGCCTAAAAATATACATGCGATCGTGTACATATTTCAGTACAGAATCTTCAATCTTTATCAAACTACACTGCTAATCAAGCTTGTAGTAAAGGGGCCGGGGTTCAAACACTACCTTCCTTTAGAAAATAAAAATATGACACACCCTTTGATGTAGGAGCTTGAAAGGGGATACACTAATAGCACAACTGTTACCTGCCATACATGGCGTAAGAGGCGACTTAGGCAGTTTATGGGACATATTGGTGCGGCGCATGGCCGAGAAGTTAGAGCATTAGTTTCACATTCGTGAGGTCCAGTGTTCAACACCCGGTAAGGACTTATTTTTTTTTGGTCAGAGGATAAATGAGAAAACTCACTATGTACACGACGTGGCGACAGCAAGAACATGCGGCCTTTATCACACAGCTACAATTACTACCCCCTTGCAACTCCTTAAAGAGAAGCATGCATTATTTGACAGTTTAAAAAAAAAAGTTGACTGTCATATCCAATAGATGATTAAAGTAATACAGAAGACGTGTTTAGGTGAATGTGTCAGGCCAAAAGGAGCAGGTATCGCATTCAAGCTGTAAATCATGACTGGATAAATCCCCGCTAATGTACTGGAGATACGTTGCAGCCAACAATCGTTGCGGAGACGACACTTAATGATGATGATGAATGTACTGGATTTGGAAAACGAAAGCACTAATAGAAGAAGAAGCTGTCACTTAGTCTGAGGAAGTCAGAAAACAAAGTGGGTAAACACCCTGACCATAACTGATTTCATTAACTGTCTCCGTCGCCCACCTCCTCCTTAACCTTCCTTCTAAATGTTCAACATAGACGATATGATCGCACCACACAGTACTTGCTGAGTACTGATAAATAATGTACAGAAAATTAAATATAGGCATATAATAACTAACTATTTTTGTCACGTCCGTAGTTTATCTTTTATGGTCACCAGTTTTGTCATATATGTTATTTTTCATTGTACACTAAGTGAAAGGTATCCAATTCTTTAGAAATGGGTGCCCTTTTTAACAAAACTATTATAACATGTTTATGTAATATATATCACAGCAAAAGTGTTAAGCAATTGCGAAAGAATAAAAACAAAAACAAAACAACCACAAATTGATAAAAATATTTCTATTTACCAAACTAATGAAATATATATAAAATATTGGCAATGTACAGAAATCAGAATTGTAATGTTTACAAAAAGTTTTATCAAGTTCATTAACATCCTAAAAACGTTATGACTATTTTCCATAAGTCACCTGTGGTGCTTCATGTGGAAATTTTTTATTTATGTATGGAGATACCCCACCCTGCTTATTTATTCATTTATTTCGTCCCCAAAAATATTCACTATTACTAGGAATAATCTGGTTAATCAGTGGAGAAAAAAAAAACAACAACAACAACACTCATTTTGAAATTTATATAAAGAGACAATAAAATCCTTTGTGAGACTTACACACCATAAAATAAGGTGTAAGTCTTCAACTAAGTGAAATCCATTAAAGAAATTACCAGGATACTAAATTGTTTTTGTTTATTTTATTAAATTTACTGACATAATAGTTTCTAAAATTGATGAATGTACAATGTAGTATGCATAAAGTTATTTTCTAATTGGTTCTTATAAATCTTCGGATCGGATTTAAAATATTTACCTTTTTTATGGATCGAATTAAAGTTACTCTTCTTCTTCTTCTTTCGTTCACTTGAAACATGTCTATATCTGCAATTCTGTCTCCTTAATAAAACTCACTGTCTTTTGTAGTTCATACAGTGTCCCATAGAGCTTTGATTCCAGTGTTGTTTCCTCTGGCCAATATGTCTGCCTCAGCGTTTCGTGCTCAGAACACTCTTGAAGTATATGTTTGGCACTCTGTACTGCCTGTCCACATGTACACATGGCCGTGTTGCCAATCTTGAACTTTGTATACATGTGACTGCGGAGTCGGTTGTGTCCTGTTCTGAGACGTAGAATTATAACTTGTTCTGATCTGTTCATAATGTGATAGTCATCTTGTGTTGGTGTTTGTGGCTTTCTTATTGACTTGATCATCTGTTTTTTCTGATGGTAGGTGATTGGTATATCTGGTTGATCTTCGGCAGCACCTTCCTTAGCCAGTTGGTCTGCTTTTTCATTTCCTGGTATTCCACAGTGAGAGGGTATCCACTGCATGGTTACCCTATACTGGTAAGACAATTCGCTAAGTAGTTTTTTCAAGTTTGTTAGTTTTCCAGACTGGAGAGCTTGAAGCACTGACCTTGCATCTGTCAGGAATACCACAGGCTGTAGGTCAGAGTTGGAGTTCAGCAGTTTTTTAGCTGCCACACTAATTGCCTGGATTTCTGCATCATAATTATTGCAGAATTTTCCTGTCGGTGTTCTGATTGTATCTCTAGGCTTGTGTGGATATTCTATATATACACCTGCACCTCCATTCCTCACAGCATTCTGTGCTGACCCATCTGTGTATACTCTGACCCATATATCTTGTGGATATTCCTCGTCCAGGAAACTGAGGGTGACTGTCCTCCGCTGCACACTGTTCTGTTCGTCATCGCTTAGTATTCCTTTCACATGGGTCTGAATGTATATTGGCATTCCATGCCTTTCACTCCATGGGGTTTGTTCTGGTACAGACCTTAAGGGGCTGTCAACTTCAGGTAGGTCTGTAAGTTGTCTACGGAGTCGTTTAGCTTGATGGATAAAGCTGCTTCTTTTCAGTCGCCCCATTGCTAGGTTTTGGAATCTTTCCTTCATTGGATGACTTGGCATACACTGAAACTTTTCCGCTTGAATTATTACTTTTGTGTCTCTGCGTTCGCCAAGTGTTTGCATTCTTCCCATTTTCTGCATCTCTGCTATGGGTGTTGATTTCATTGCTCCCAACATTATTCTAAGTGCCTGGTTTTGCACTTTATCTAGATCTTGTAATGTGGTGTTTGATGCAGGACACCACGCAGCTGAACCATATTCCAGGTGTGGTCTTATGCCTTGCTGGTAAACTTTACTGAGTATATTCCCACTGGCTCCCCATGTGGTTCCACTTAGTTTTCTCAGGATAGCTAACTTCCTCCTGGCTTTTGTTGTTGCTTTGTTTATGTGCTGCTTCCATGTCAGCTTATCATCAAAAGTAACTCCGAGGTATGTTGGTTGTTTGTCTTCTTTCAAGAGCTCTCCGTCTATCTTGATATGACCGGCTTTTTGTTTTGGTGAGAGGGTAAAGAGTGTAGTGCTGCACTTATCTGTGTTAATGCTGACACACCATCTATTTGCCCATAAGGTTAGTGCATCGATAGCTCTTTGTATTTGTTTAGTGGCCACTGTCGCATGTTCTTCCGTGCACCAGATCACCAGGTCGTCAGCATACATTGCCACTTTGATCCCGTGTGGTAGTTCAGCAACTAGGTCATTGATGTAAACCAAGAAAAGTGTGGGTGACAGGACTCCTCCCTGGGGGACTCCATGACGCAGTAGGACTTTCTTGCTTTTGCGACCATCTAATTGTACCCTGGCTCTTCTATTATGCAGGTATGCTTTTACCCATTTGTACATTCTTGAGCTAACCCTGCAATTTCGCAATTTCTTTAGGAGCCCTTCTTTCCAGACCTTATCAAATGCTTTCCTAAGGTCTATCCATGCTGCTAGTACCAGTTTCTTATCTTGGAAGGCATCCTCAATCTCTTGGGAGAGGTAGGTTGCCTGATCTTCAGTAGAGTAGCACTGTCTGAAACCTGCTTGCTGTGATACCAGAAGGTTTTCACTTTCAAGGTACCACTGCATCCTAAGATTGATAATGCGTTCCATTGTTTTGCATAAACAGCTTGTGAGGCTGATGGGCCTGTAGTTGGAGACTGTGTTGCCATCTTTTCCTGATTTGAGGAGTGGTATCATTATTGCTTCTCTCCACGCCTGTGGTACATTACCTGTGGACCAGCTTGTGTTAAAGATCTGCAGTAGCTTTGCTCTTGCTGCACTTCCCAGGTTTCTAATCATTTCATTGGACACTCCATCAGCTCCAGGGGACTTTTTCATTTTCAATTTGGATATTGCATGCTCCAGTTCTCTCATTGTGATTGGTGCCTCCATGACTTCAGGTATAGGTTCGTCTTGTCCAATGTTTTGCTGGTTCGCTCGAACCTCCTGTTGTTTGTCTGGGCTGACTTTGATGTTATTGTCTTCTGCAAAGGAATCTGCAAAATAATCAGCTGCATGTTTACCTGTTAAAATGTTTTTATCTTTATAAAGTGTGATCCTGGTATTTCTCCCTGTACCTTCATCATTTAGTTGTTTTACAAGTTTCCATAATTTCCTAGTATCTCTTTCTAGGTTCAGCGACTCTGTTTTTTCTTTCCAGCTGTTCCGTCTGGCTTGTAACTTGGCTCTTTGAAATTTAGCCTTTGTTTGCTGATATTTGTTGTGATGTTCTTGGCTAGGTCTGTTCTCAGCCTGCTTTCTAGATGTTTCCATCTCATTTTGCAGCTTTTCCAGTTCATCATTCCAGTAGGGTTTGTAGTTTTTGCGTGCCCCCCTGGGTATGGTTTTACTAGCAGCATGTAGTATACATCTATTAAATTCACTCACTGCTCTATTGATGTCTTTGTCCAAGTTCATGTCCTTAGCTAGAACACTGGTTAAATGCTGGTACATTTTCCAGTCTGCCCTCTTATAGTTCCACCTAGTGAGCGTGCTGCTGTCCTTGGTATATTCATTGTGAATTTCCAGAAATACTGGTCTGTGGTCACTACCCCCAAGCTGCTTTCCAACGACACGTGTGATGTTCCATTCCAGGCCTGGTGAGTAGAATGCCAGGTCTGGTGTAGAGGTGGTGTGCCATGCTCTCGAGTAGAAGGTTGGTGAGTCAGCTGGCTGGTTAATAAGAATGAGATTATTTTCATCCTGCCAGCTCTCAAGTTCCTCACCTCTCTTGTCGATATGATCGTAGCCCCAGCTCTGAGAGTGGCTGTTGAAGTCACCACACACCATAAGCCTTTCTTTATCTGGAATTGTGTCTAGTGCCAATGGTTTATCATTTGGGCAGTAGTAGTTCAGGAGATGGAATTCTGCACTGTCTGTTTTTATGTGGAGCATCTGGTATTCTGCCCCGTCCATGTATACTTCCAGCTGACATGCGCTGATATTGTTTTTAACTAGTGTCAGAATTCCACCCTTTCGCCTGTCTTTTCGGTCAGATCGGTAGCACTGGTAGCCTCTGATTTTGAAGGCTATGTCGCTGCTGAGGTGTGTTTCTTGGATACAGCAAATATTAACTTGTTCTTCACTGAGGACATTTTCAAGTTCCAATTTTTTGCTGTATCCATCTCTTTTACTGTTGACACCCTCAGCATTCCAGTGCATTATTTTTATTGGTCGTCTGTTTGTTTGGCCAGTAGCTCTATTCCCTTGCCTCCTGGCTCCTCGGGGCAATTGAGAAGGACTTCCAGTAACTGAGGTTGGGCCCTTTCGAGGTATAGGGCCCGGCACCGTCCCTGCCTGAACGTCCGCCACAGGGCAGGCACCATAACATTTATTAGATGCAGACATGTTTCCATTGTGTTTTATGCGTGGCAACCTGATTATCTGTGCGCCTTTTGGCTGGTTGCCTCCGTCTTCAGCACTCTGCTTACTTGGGCCGGACTATGGTCCTGCTCGAGTGGGAGTGCCCGACCAGTCTTAGTTTCTAGCCTCTGATGGCTGAACTAAGCCCCATCACCACTTCAAGGTTCTGGCCTCGATGGGGTAAAGTTACTCAATAAACGTTCTTTCGCATTTTCGGGTCGTTCAATGGGCTCGTGAAAAGTCCATTAGCTGTCTACAGTTTAAAACGGAAACAACTATGGTGTAGCGCTTAGACTTAAATGGTTTAGACAAATCTAACTCAAAAAATGCATTTGTCTATTGTATATTCTCAATCTCCAGTTGGTGTCGTAACTTTCACACTTGCCGTTGCGAATAGGAGTTTGTGAAGGAGATGCAGTCTGCGTTCCAGAGCCAGGTGTATTGTTCTGGTTGAGATGTAATCATGTTTATTTAGGATGGTCTTGATTTTGTCTGCCACCTTTTCCTAGGTCTGCCCTTGGCTCTGTATCCTGATTCCATCCTGTATCCATCATCACTGAGACATCTTAAAATTGACCTAAACTCATGGGAGAACCTCGCTCAGGATAAAATAGCATGGCGTTAGCCTTAGAACGGGAGCACTAACGGCGGAACAGACCAGGCAAGATACTGCAAGACAGAAGCGGGCACGAAAAAATATTAAAAAAACATCGTAACGTCTCATAGACACCCTCTACAGTTGTCAATTCTGTAGATGAACAATTTGTGCTCGCATTGGACTTGTTAGTCACTTAAAAACGCACTATTAACAGTTCCCCTTCGTGTATGACAGACGTACATTGAATCTTCCCCTTAATGTATGACAAACTTCCACTTCGTGTATGGCAGACGTACATTGAATCGTCCCCTTAGTGTATGGTAGACGTACATTAATCTTCCCCTTATATTAGTGTATAGCAGAGTTACATTGGATCTTCCCCTTAATGTATGGTGGACTTACATTGAATCTTCCCCTTAGTGTATAGCTGTTGTAGTATTTGTTAAATCCTTTCAAGTCCAATTCCGACTCAGGTACAAAGTCACCTGCCATGTCTAATGAAATTATTTCAAGGTCGTTCGAGATACGCATACGTCTGGACTGGAGTTTGCTGACAGAATAGAATGAGGGTAATATATAACCTTCTACAATATAATATCTACCTGGTAAACGAAAATGAAGCATTCGTGATGACACATTTAACTATTCCCGCGATTTACATTGTTTACTATGATTACGAGGGCCGAAGAAGCACATGTGTTAGTGAGCTGGCTTTCCTGTTCATGCGATCCAAGGTTCACTTTCTAATTCAACTGGAAATATTTTAAATTCACCAACGGCTCCAAGGTCGAAAATGATAAGAAAATGGGTACCAGATTTTCTCTGAAAGTAAAGGAGGCGGGTTCGATGCTGACCACTTCCTTTACAGATATGCCGGATTAATGAAAAATATAGGCCTCTCACCGTATTCTCCAATTTGTCTGAATGGTGTGAAAATGGGAAAACTTAACTTTTTTTACTATGATTATACTTTGTGTGACAGCAAATGGAAATGAAGAACATACTCAAACGAGTTATTTTTAGAAGGCTGGATTTACCATTAGCAACTATGTCATGTGCCATAGACGGTCATGTTAGAATATATATTTTTTTACAGAACAGAAACCGAGAATAAAACATCATGAACGTCACTAAACAATTTTATTGCTATACATGAATGAGAATGAATTTCAAGGACAAATGATGTCATTTGAATATGATATAAACTATACAAGTAGAATGTCAAGATAACAATGACAGCCAGTACAGATTCCAGGAGTTATTGACTATCTACTATACAATTACTCCTCCTTCTCGACCACACCGCATCCCTAAAAAATATGAGATTTTAGATAACACATTTTTCCGCCGAAGACGGATGTGCCGGGTCATTGGCGCAACAAACCAGCGGTACACACGCATTTCCATTCTCTGGACTACATCCTGCTAGAAATCTAGTAGGACAATGATCTTGCTACAGGGGAGATCCAGCGGAAGTTTGAGAATGAACGATGAAGAAGAAGATAACACATTTAGATAATGTATATTCTGAAGCTACTAGGAATATAGGATTCTGGATTAACACACGGACAACAACACACACTCGACAAGTTTATAAGTTTATCATGAATCGCAAACATTTAACATTAGTAGGTGCCAAATCTGGCTCAAATCTCGCTTGCTGCATTACTGTCTATGTTAGGCAAGCAAGACAGCTTAATTATTTCCATCTTCAGTGACTGAGAAGCTCAGGATATGCGATGGTTGGATCATTTCCCTGATACAGAGATCTAAACAAGTATATCAATCCTGCCTTATTGATCTGCTTCAACTCCCTGTAGAATTTCTTTCATACATACTGTTATATGGTGAGCTTTGCATAGGTTCAAGTGGGCGTCAGAAAAAAACGTTTAAAAGACTAATTGAAGACATCTCCTAAGTACTGCATCGTTGACCGAAGCTCTTGGGAAATTACAGCTCTTGACTGCCCAGCTGGGCATGATCAAATTAGTGCAAATATTTAAAACTTTAAAAAGTGTAGAATATTGCAGACAATTTGCATGATACAAAAGGTAATGGAGAAGTAAGACACTACTCACTAATCTCTCTTAAGGCCTTAACTCTTGTTCCCACAGCAACATATATCTTTGAGCCCGAATTATATATATATATAAATATATATATATATATATATATATATATATATATATATATATATATATATATATATATATATATATATATATATATATATATATAGAGAACGAAAAACATCAAATAGAAAATGTCATTCAAACCAAAATACGATGTGTAAATCAATGACAAATGTTGACTTTTTATTTAAAACGCTGAAGCGGAACGATTAATCACGAAACATCTCGGAAAGAAGAGATGTGGATTTATATTAATTACTTCCACTTTATAATTTCATCCACATCATCAATCCCATAAGATTTCAGTCTCGTAAGAGTGCCATTTCGGAAACAGCAACAGAAAAAGCTTGCAATACCACTATATTTTCGGCTATTTGTTTATCATCATCAGGCAGCATTTCCTGAACAGGATGTAGCAGTCATCACAGTGTTTTGAAACTTCTGTCGATCTTGATCTAGTCCTCCTGCTTATGCTACTGTCATATTTGGGTGTTCTTTTATGTCTTGCATCCATATTCTTCTTGGTTTCCCTTTGATAGTCTCCCTAGCATCATCCATCTCATTATTACCTTCTCTAGGTCGTCAAGGCGTTTGAGTGTAGAGAAAATTAATCCTGTTTGTAATGTTATGAATCCATTCTTTCATTTGTCTTTCCACTCCCTCCCCCATCAACTGTCCCCTTCACATAAAACAGTCCTGAAAAGGTAATAATTCATCATAACGTGTTCAAATGACACATGCTTGCTACATTTTACCACTGCCAGATGTTCTTGTTCAAATGCAACATCATTTAGTTTATTATCACTTAAACATTATTTTATATACTGTATAATGGATCGTAATAATCGTCTGTAACATTTTGTTTACAGAAGTATTTATTCATCTTTCTATACCCGCTGTAACTGTCCAACTCTCTTATCCATAAAAAAGCATTATGTATTATTTAAATATCTGATAGTAAAATTGTTGCCATTTTTCTTGAGGTATCTAAGAAAAACAGCAAAAAGAACAGAAGAGATCATTTGAAAAACGAAGAGATTACACGAACAGTTTGAACAACGTCTGTGATCAAATATATTGAAAAACAGAGACTAAGTTGGTTCGGTCACTAAATGAGAATGAACGTTTATTGGCCAGCGGCAAGATAATACAACATGAAAATGGAAACAGCTAGATAAAGAGGAAGACCAAGACGAAGGTGGATTGAAGAAGTTACCAACATTCTGAGATTGCATAATATTACTGCACATCTAGTGACTAAACGTGCCATAGCCCGAGAACAGATCTTCATTCAATCCTACGACGCCTTACAGCAATAGCTGAGAAAAGACTATAGTATAGAAATGGCGCAAGTTCGTTTTAATTCTACATTGTGACCTCTGCTATACTTTCGTGGTATTTCCTAACCGTTGTTGTGTGATTTGGCAAGCTTACGGTTAGGTTACTTACAGTACGGTTAGGATTGGAAATAATATTACTAATGTGTGCGCGCACCTCGCTCCGTGTGTAGCGGGAAGAAATACTGATCGCTCAGTACAAATAATAGGAAATGGTAAAAAAATGTGTAAATTGGAAAAGAAACAGATTATGCATAAGTTCGTCTGTGTCTAGATTTGAACTCAGTGATTGCCGGGATGTGACGTCACGGCAGCCATTAATTTCATTGGTGTTAAACGGAAATCCGTGGCGTCGCCTAATTAAAAATGTAAACAGTGTGCTATTTATAGCACAGTGTAGAATCAAAAGCAACTTTTATAGATATATATAGAAAGATTATATAAAGATGCTTTTAACTAGATCTTCACTGCCGTACTTGTTCTGCTTTCCATATGGTGCTCAATCTGGTCATTGTCACAGTTATTAATAATAACTTATTATCTTTATGAGTGCCCACTATCGTGCTTATATTGCCGATTTCATAACTTGTAAGACCATAAGTATTTATTCTCTAATGTGCAAATGATATGAAATACTGGTAATATATGCAAACTTATCAATGATGGCAATACAAAGAAGTACATTTGTTAGGATAATATCATGTTTTAGATTATATTAATTTAATTTATATCAGTTTATTTGTACCGATAGTTTACCTCACAGCTCCATTTAGTAACCAAGTGGGTGCACATCATTGCAACTCCGATCTGTGCTCTCTGGTGCTCTGTATTAGTAATTAGTGCATTCTTGATAGAGACAAATTTACAATTTGGTGTCATAAAAATTCCGTCTATAGTGCGTTCATAAATAGTTGTCCACCGATATTGTCTATTTTCTCCGTAATTACATAACGTACAGGCTTCATATTTTGCATGAATGCATTATTTCTTAACCACGTTACAGAATTATGATTAATATTTATTTACATTGATTAATATTTATTAATTGCAGTCGCTACGAATGCCGTTTTTAAGGTAGTACTGATTTTATTGTATGGGAAAAATAAATTTTACAGTAATTGCTGGTATAGGCGTATCGTTAATATGTCATAGCATGGCTTAAAATGAAGTACAGTATTCCGAATGTAATATTTTTCTATAGCATTATTATTTTTCTGCATTAAATTATTCTTTTTAAATGTATTATTGTTTACGTCAACTTTTCATGAAAGCATTTCTTCCTCATTGTCAACAACTATCGAACATTATCATATCCCCTCCTTCTTAATTTGTTGACGCGATTTATAGACAACCCCTATATCGTAAGACTCGGCAACTTAAGACCTACTTTCTCATTGAGAGTCATCCTTCTAAAGTGAAGCATGGGGCTTTTCCCTCATGTCATAACAGTTGTCCATAAAGATAAACGAGAATTATTAGTTCACATACATGCACATACACAACACAAACATTGGACACACCACGATTCATACTTTTATACACACACCTACGTATACACGATGTGAACAGTCATGTGTTAATTTACAATGTCATGACTTTCTTATCTCAGAATAGAAGGTGGTACTGCTAGTAGAACATAATGGAAAATAATACTCACGTGTAAGACAGGTAATGAAGTCCTACTGAATGACGACTAAAACACTACACACTATCACTAACGGATGTAAATATGGTACATATAACAAAACAAAACACAGAATATAATCTACAGATGACAATACACAGGACAAAGTCAACGTTTCGGACTAATAGGCCTTTTTCAAGATACGGACATAACATTCAAACATTAAAAAACCACAAGTAAAAATGAATGCGTATCCGAGTGAAATGTGGTAGTAAGATAGATACCGGAAGCATACGAACAGGAAGTACACACAGACAATAATACAGGTGGAACGAGAGGAACAAAACGATGACATAACAAAGACCAATACGACCGAGAACTAAGCGAAAGAGTGGTCGGAATTGAGTCCAAATGGCTTGATGGTACCCAACTCGAAAATGAGACGATTTTCGAGGGCGTACCTAGATCTATCATCGGTGGTGCAGGATCTGATGGCAGTGACCTGAATGTCAAGGACACCACGGTGGCCATCGCCGTTGAAGTGATTAGCCACAGGAGTGGGTGTTCTGTGTTTGATAGCATGCAAGTGGTTACAGAAGCGGTCGCTCAGTCTAAGGCCAGTCTCACCGATATATTGGTCACTGCCATCAAATCCTGCACCACCGATGATAGATCTAGGTACGCCCTCGAAAATCGTCTCATTTTCGAGTTGGGTACCATCAAGCCATTTGGACTCAATTCCGACCACTCTTTCGTTTAGTTCTCGGTCGTATTGGTCTTTGTTATGTCATCGTTTTGTTCCTCTCGTTCCACCTGTATTATCGTCTTTGTGTACTTCCTGTTCGTATGCTTCCGGTATCTATCTTACTACCACATTTTACTCGGATACGCATTCATTTTTACTTGTGGTTTTTTTATGTTTGAATGTTATGTCCGTATCTTGAAAAAGGCCTATTAGTCCGAAACGTCGACTTTGTCCTGTGTATTGTCATCTGTAGATTATATTCTGTGTTTTGTTTTGTTATATGTACCATATTTACATCCGTTAGTGATAGTGTGTAGTGTTTTAGTCGTCATTCAGTGGGACTTCATTACCTGTCTTACACGTGAGTATTATCTCAGAATAAAGTATTATTTTGTTTTATTTTGCTTCAATAATAATAATAATAATAATAATAATAATAATAGACACTTTCCTTCTTTCCAGATGTTAGTAATATGTTTGTGCTGTAGTAACTATAATTTAAGATCCGTGGTGATAATGGATGTGACTCACATAATCAATTAAAGCCACAAAGAGTCTTCCAGAATATGTGCAAGGAACTTACATGTTAGTTTGTACCGTAGTGCGTTGTTGTGTGTCTTCTTAGATGTGCAGCCCTTGAACTATTTGAGATCACTTTGTCTTTATACCATTTCTGATCTTTCCTCTCCACACATTATGATTAAAAGCGTAATATTCCCACGATTCTGTATCAATGCTCGTATCATGCAAATCGCGTTTGCATACGTCTTTATACCGAAGTAGATCTTGATGCAGACACAGATTCGTTGGGCAGGTCATTTGGTGCGTATGCCAGACCATCGTCTGCCACAGATACTTCTCTATGGTGAGCTGGAGAAGGGCACACGATCTCAAGGTGGCCAAAAGAAGCGCTACAAAGACTCGTTAAATAACTCACTAACAGCCTTTGAAATAGACCAAGATACATGGGAAGAACTTGCACAAAATAGATCTACATGACGTTCTAAAATCAATAAGAGCGCATCATCTTGTGAAAAGAGGAAAAATGCAGCAGCTCAACAGCGGAGAGCAGCTAGAAAGTCACGGATAGACCAAGATCCGTCTATTGTCGTCATTCCATATCCGAACTTTCCAAGGACATTTACAGCTCGAATAGGGCTCATTAACCATCTACGAACTCATAATCAAGGACATAACTAAAATTGAATTTTCAAAAGTGGATGTAACAAATGGTCATCATCAGTTGTGATGGACGAACAACAACAACCGAAGTAGAGGTCGATCCTGAGCTCTTATACCAGACTAATTCTCCATAAAGGAGATCTATCGTTATTCTGCCATATTACATCATCCTACAGCGCCCAACCATCGGAGTCTGTTGTGACTGAGAATAGTAAAAAATTGTGGTATTGCCTGTTCTTGTCAATACCTCAGTGTTAGTGAATATGTGTGAGTTATTCATCTTGTTTTAGCATTATGAAATTTAAATTCTATAGAGTTTGGAAATATAAGAATATATGATGATGTTCCAGTCGACGGAAAACCGGTTACTTTCTTGCGTCATGCAATGGAATTTGGAAGCAAACAGTGATATTGTAAACTTTGTTACAAAAAAATCAAAACTTAAAAGAAAGAGTAGGTCAGATGTACACTATTGTTTGCAAAATACAATACATGCTAAACAAAATATATATTTTCTACTTTGTCAAAAAATACCATCACAAATACAATTCCATATATGTGTAATGTACTGACATTTTTTACTCTCTTGCTTGGTGTATTTTTCTATGTTTTGCACAAATGCATTAGGTGTAATTAAAAACGAACTTCTATATGATTTCCATTTCATATGAATGTTGTTTCTTTGTCACTGTTATTTATAATAATTTAAGCAAAATGTTTTATTAAAAATTACAAATATAATTTTAAAATATGAGTACATAGTTCCAAACCCATTTGTGATTAAATACACTGGGATGTATTTTAATTTTTTGAAATAAAATTGTATGTGCACGAGGTGACGACTGCTAAAAGTCTCCCTATACTACTTAGCAGGAACACGATTGGAAAGGAAAGTTTTTATTTATTATTCTAGTCCTTTCTTACACTATACATAACCGTCTGCATTATAAGACCTACTGGTTAATGGGAAATAATGCCTTCATAATGACTCATTTATCTATTCAGGTTATTTTCATTGGTCATTATGATTATATTTTAGGTGTCGACCAATGAAAATCATGTAACAGTCAAATGAATCATGTTAGAAGACTTAATTTCCCATTAGCCAATATGTCGTATATTTATTTCATCGAGTGCCACGTGTTACCTTGCTACTCAGACAGAAGCATATAATTTTCGTAATGCGATCAATTCAATTCCCTGAATGATAATTAAAAATTAGTTTTTAAATTTAAGAACAATCATAATGCAGCATAAAACAGAAACTAAAGAAGAACAGGAATGGCTTAAAGTACTTTCAATGACATAAGGGAAATATTAACATCTAAACAAATTACAAATAAGGTAAAAATGAGAATTATAAAATGCTACACCTATTCTATACTAATGTAGGGCTCGGAAACATGGACACTAAATAAACAATTATAAACAGAGTAAATGCCTTTGAGATATGGATATATAGAAGAATAGGGAGAACATTATGGAAAGCGAAGAAACAAATAACAAGGTTCTAAAAACACTTAATATAAAGAAAGAAATATTAAGGGAAATAAAGATCAAGCAAATAAAATATTTTGGACACATTAAAAGACATGAAACCTTGTTGAAGACCTTACTTGAGGGTAAAGTCAAAGGGAAGCGAGCAAGAGCTACAAGTGGGAGAGTAACATCACAAGATGGACAGGTTACAGTTTAGCAGAGTTTACCATCAAAACAAGAGACAGGGGATGTTGGAGGTCTATTGCAGACATACTTGATGATGATAATGCAGCAAAAAAGGATTTGAACCAAATGCGCTCAGATGGCACACACTCGCCTTGCAACTTGAGTCCACAGATTTCCGTATTCGACCACACCGCATCCCACCAAAAATGAGATTTTAGATAAGACTTCAAATGTTTATATTCTCAAGCTACTAGGAATATGAGCTTCTGGATTGACACACAGACAACAACACCACACAGTCAACAGGTAGGCTATGTAAATTTCTCATGAATCACAAACATTGAACATTAGTAAGTGCCAAACCTTACTCACATCTCGCTGGCTACATTAATATAAACTTAATATATAAATTTGTAATATGTACTGCACATCTCACATTAAAACAAAACAAGGCAATGTATGATAAGTAATTTATTTATGTAGGAAAGTACATACTGACTATTTGAATGTTTTTACTGTTGCAGGTGTAGAGGTAGAAAACTTGAGACGGAATGTTAACGGAGTGGATGGATTACAGGTGGTGGCGGCGTTTTGATAACTGTCGTTTGTGGAACAGCTTTGGTCGTTGTCTGGCCAGTAGATGCTGTATCGTCCACTGAAAGAAATCACAATTCATTGTCAGTTGTTAGTTCATGACAACTAATACCAAAAATACTTATCCAAAGACATTACTGAAATTTTGAACTGAAATAGTTTCAGTTGAACTATGTTAAGATGGTGAGCATTTTCAAATATTTTATTATTTCTTTATTACACCAATTCTAATTCATGATGATAGCACATTTTTTTGGTTACGAGTGGGTTTGCTTACAATCTTGAAAAAGTTGAGAATGACTCGTCTAGAACAACCCCAAAAACTAGTAATTTTTGTGCGATGTGCAGGCATAACACCACTATTGCATACATTCTTTTAAGTTATAATATAAATGTTCTGAGTTTTGCTGAGTATTATTGAGTATTGCTTTATTGTTCCTGCAGGGCATCACCTGTCTAGATTAGGTGCTGGTGCAGAGTGTAGCGTATACTTCAATATAGGAGCTACTGGCTAATGAGAAATACAGCCTTCTTAGTGACTCATTTGAATATTACCGTGATGTTTTTTTGTCATCAGCTAGCACCATACAGAGAGAATATAAATATAGTTTCTGTCACACAACAACTGACATCATACAGGGAGAATATAAATATAGTTTCTGTCACGCATTCGCTGGCATCATACAGGGAGAATATATATGTGGAGAATATGAATTTATTGTTTTAACATGTTAGTAATACTTATATTTACCACACACTCCACAGAACCTTGGGCAGTGATCCTCAACCCAGATCCTGTAATTAGGATCGGAACACACATCTGAACCGTAGGCTGGGCAGTCTGGTTGTGCGTCTACACACGGCTTCGGGGGCGTAGGCACTCCTGTCAGTATACAACATGTTACGGCAACTACATGGAGAGCTGATTAAGTCTTTGGTATCTCTACCATAGAAAATGAGTATAGTCGATTTTAAATTAATTTACTGATAAAATAAAAATAAAATAAATCAAATATCCAGGTGTATAATCTGAACATGAGTATAATCGATTTTAAATTAATTTACTGCTAAAATAAAAAAATAAAATAAATAAAATATCCAGATATTCATATTCATATTTTCATCGATCAATTTTGATATAACAGTTCAGGTTAAGCAACTATGGCATATAACTGCAACTATGTATCAGTGAAATGTTTTACTTTTTATCATATAGGATTGATACAAGATACACGAAGTAAAACTTTTACAGTTCAGAAACAGATTTAATTAAATGAAGAAAAACATTTAATAGTTCACGAAACAGACTAAATTTAAAAAAATGGGAAAACAGTTAACAGTTTGCGAAACTGTTGGAATGAAATGAAAGAACAATAGTTAACAGTGCAAGATGTACATATAGCGTATATTTGTACGAAAAGACCGTATCTTGTGACAAATATGCTTTTTTTAAAATAGTTGTTTTTTTAAATTAAAAAAAACCATTTTGTTGATCTGAATTGTTATGAGTATACTTCTTTTTATGTTATATTGATCTATTCTTTAATGATCTTTTTAGACATATGTCTTCTTTCTAGGGTTGTATTTCTGGTCATCCCTTATCTGAAAGAGGTTTAATAATAGTTTTACTTTATTCCTAGGGTCACAGTTTTAATCATCATATTTTTTGCCAGCAATGTGACTTATCAAAATTGGCTAGTGTGTCTTTCATCGGTAATTCGGTTAGAAAAAAATGATATTTGTGGATAATTCATTTAGAATTATGTTTTATTTGGTTTGTGCTAGATTGATTTTCGTTAGCTTCTGATGTTGTTATTTGGTTAGTGACATCAGCTTTTACATATGGAAGTATATTTTCATCAATTCTATCGTAAAAGAGACAAGAGGAAATTTGCGTATTTCCTCATTGTCTTTATTGAAGAAAATTTCATACCTACTATGAGAAAATTTTATTTGTGTAGAAAACCTTTGCCAAATTTCATGTAATTTATATTCCCTTGGGATTGAACAATTTATTATAATTCTCATACACTTCAGCACTTCTTAAGATTTCATGTAATTAGCATTCACTGTCACTGGGAACTTATGACTATTATTAATTTACAGACTTGACTCAATATTCATTGTAATTCTCTTCTTCTAGGCACAATTCAAACTTCGACATATCAACAGTGACCACAGCAATGCTTACATATCAAACACACACTGACCTTTACAAACGCCGCAGTAAAGAGGACAGTTATAATTGCTCCAGGGTAAGACAGCCGAGTTATTGCAAATATCGTCACCGTAGAGTCTGCAATCCACTTTGTCCACGCACACTTTGTGGAGTGTAGTGAGATATGAAATAGGTGTGTGGGGTCAGGAGTGAGTACATTGTACAACGCATAGTACATTGATGCAATTTACATTCATTACATCGAAAACAGTTTGTTTTAAAAACGTTCATATTTGAGTCCCACCTTAAAACAAAATTTCAATGGTTCCATAAAAATAACTGTTTTCTTCACATTTCAACTGTGTAGACACTAAGTTATGAATTATATGATTTAGATTCAATTAGTCTTTTATCCCGAATAACGTGTGTTCTACCCCAGACGCTGAAAGGGAATAAATGGTTTAGCGAATATATATATTCAATACGATTTAATCCAAGTTTCAGTATGCTAACCCCACTATTAAAATGATGTAATTTAGCATTTAATGAAGTCAAGAATCCATGCTCTGAAGAAAGTAAGTCCTTCTAAAAAAATGACCCTCACAACGTCACTTATCTTGGCTGATGAGAAGGATCATTTATCCCAGGCGAATACTTTTATTTTGCCAGCCAATGAAAATTAAAAGTAAAGTTTGCTCATCAAAGATAAATAACGTTTGGAATTCGTGCGAAAAATAATTCGGGATAAAGGACTTCGGTAAATGATTAAGCAGAAACTAGATACTGGTTTTGTTTGAAAATGTGTGAAAAACATTTTATGGCAAGCGGTCAGCCTGAGATCGTAACGCTAGATTTCTACTGGCGGTATTTCTTTGTATGTCATCATTGGCACTACAGGGCTTTTGGGATAAATTAATATTCATCCTCCTAAAATGATGCATTGGATTTTTTTTTTGTGATTATCTATGACAGTCGACACAAAGTAGACTCAAAGTGACCAACCAAAAACACGGGAAAAGTCAAATGAATTACTTTAGAAAAATGAATCCCGATTAGCGGCAAAAAAAGGATAAAATTACAGACATGACGAAATTGTCTAGTATTTGTAAAGAGAAATATGTCTAAACGGAAAACTATTTTCGTTAGAAATTTTACTACCAAGGAAAAGTGGGCTAAGTCAGCTATACATTCAGAACATATTATTTTAGCAGGGTAGGCTTATATTGTGCAAATATCTTTGATAATTTAGCAAAAAACTGGCAAAAAGGTGGATGAGATGACCTTTCGAGCGTCAAGGACACGAAAAGTAATTTTGTTTTTATGTACAGGATATTTTCTTCACTGTTATATTCAGAATCAAATTAACCAAAAGAAAAATAAGGTGTGTCCCTGCGCACCCTCAGAAAAAAAAAACGCTGTTAAATATTAGATTGTAACATAATCACAGACAGAGAAGTCTCTCAATGAATACATTCACTACCACCTTCATCTAGATCAACATTATTGCACATACCGCAATAGAGTGGAAAGTCATCTTTGTGTGTGAAATCTCAATAGATTTACTCCCTAGAAATAGTTGATATAATAACAAAGCCTACTCAGGAAGCATGATCAATTCACAATGTTTTTTAACGTAGTTATTTTATAGGCAATATGTTATGTTCAGTAGCTTGCCTTCCAAAGCATCCAAATGCAGAATTTCCTGAGGCGGAAATTAAATCTGATACCTTGGTATTACTAGGCGCTGATGTATCTTCCCGTCACAGAACCAGACACTCAGAAGTCAGAGTTATGAACAAAAGTGAAAACTAATAAAACCTAGTGAGGAAGGTGTGAACGTCTCACTATTGGCCTATCAGGCAAACCATTGGCAACAGTAAACTCTCAGTAGATGACATGCCAATACAGTGAGATTTTCCTCTTTTGGAACCCCCATTGTATAACGACGGCACAATTACGTTATCCTTTGTTATGCAGCATTGATCGAACCCAGACTTGCATATCACACCGAGGAAACCAAATGTACTTCGGTCATGACAATGATTCTAGCTGTCAACGCGTACGTGGTGTCTAGGTTATAAACAAATGGCACATTGTGTGTGGTGAAAAGCAATTATGTACAGGATGTGATAATTTCCTTGCAGGACCTAGAATCATGCAAACATGTAAATGCAGATTAATTAGAAAGTCCTCATGGATGACGTGGAATGTGTATTTCGCTGCCCCAAAAATCCCGAAGTCCATTGCCCTGAGTTGGGTTGCTAGGGACACTGCTGATGGGAAAGGATGAATAGAATGTGAGCTGAAGCGTATGGTACCTACTCTGCTTATGATTTTAAATAAAGGTAAAGGTGGGTTCCATGGCATCTGCCGTCGGGGATGAAGATAACTCTTCATGTACTAAGCCGCAGCAACTATTAGGTGGAGTGGCCAGTTACCTTCCTTGCTGTTTTTACCCACCCTAACTCATGCGCCAGGTACTCATTTACAGCTGAGTCGACTGGAGGAGTGGTCGTGTCAAGTGAGAAATCACAACCCGGATTTTGTTATATGTCAGGACGTGGTTTCGAACCTGGCACGCTGTAACCAGATGATAGCAAGCAAGCTCACTAACTACTAGGCCACCGCGCTCCTCGATTTTAAATAAGACTGGAAAAATCTCCCATTGCACAAAATTTGTTGTATTACTCATAATTCAAGGAATCTAAACACAAAAACAAACAAATGCATAGCGCTGATATATCAAACTTACATTCAGGAGGTATTGTTGTGATTTGAGCGTCAAGTTGAGCCAGCTGTTCAGCTTCACATACAGAAAATAATGACACAAATTAAGTGTGCATGTGATAGGTTTAGTAATATAAAATGTGTGTTAGTGCATGTGATAGGTTTAGTAATATAAAATGTGTGTTAGTGCATGTGATAAGTTTAGTAATATCATATGTGTGTTAGTGCATGTGATAGGTTTAGTAATATAAAATGTGTGTTAGTGCATGTGATAGGTTTAGTAATATAAAATGTGTGTTAGTGCATGTGATAGGTTTAGTAATATAAAATGTGTGTTAGTGCATGTGATGGGTCTAGTAATATCATATGTGTGTTAGTGCATGTGATAAGTTTAGTAATGCCCAAATGTGTATCAGTGCAGTGATAGGTTGTAGTAATGTTCAGATGTGTGTTAGTGAAGTTATATGTTTAGTATGTCCAGATGTGAATTTGAACAGTGATATGTTTAGTAATGTACAATTGTGTATTAGTGCAGTTATGGATTTAGCAATGTCCAGATTTGTATGCGTGCAGTGATGTTTAGTAATGTCCAGATATGTATTAGTGATGTGATGTATATTAGTGCAGTGATAGGTTTAGTAATATCCAAATGTGTATTAGCACAGTGATAGGTTTAGTAATGTCCAGGTGTGAATTTGTGAAGTGACATGTTTAATATTGTCCAAATACATATTAGCGCAGTGATAGATTTAGTAATGTCCTGATATGTATTAGTACAGATAATGCGTTATAGGTAATATGTATTTCAGAAAGGTCTACTGTCTATTTTCTGTCCCTAGATGAATGATGGTTGATCTTATTCTCACTTGCCGTTAATCGTAGGGGTGGAAGGCTTTTCAAGAACAGATGTGTCGCCATAGTTGCATTTAGTCCATGTTTATTCAAGGCTATTTTGATGTTTTCTATCCACCGTTTTCTTGGTCTACCTTTGTCTTCAAGCCCGGATATTCTTTTGTTATATGCGCTTATTAGTATTTAGTTTAGGTCCATTCTCATAAGGTGACCGAACCATTTTACTTGCAGCCACTCAATATGATATTATAACAACTCCTTTCCTAATTTCGTAATTTCTTATTTTATCTAGTTTTGCATCCATTGCAGATTTTCTCAGACACTTCATTTCACATGTGACGTTTTTCCTCTGCTGCGAGACTCTTAAAGACCATGTTTGATATTGGTAACAGAGTGTAGGTATACACATTTTAGATATCATCTTTTTTAAATTTCCATCTTAATCTGTGGGTGAAGAAGTAATGGTGAAAGTTGGTAGGTCACTGTGTTTGCTTTCTGTCACAATCTTTCTATTTCTCTGTTTAGTCTTACATTTTCGGAAAAAATGCAGCCTAGATATTTACATATTTTGGCTTGTTTCACTGTGGTGTTATCTATTGTTATATCCATTGGTGTTCAGAAAGATAAACACAGCAAATGAAGCAATTAAAGCCTGACTATTATTATTAACATGAATGATGTCTATTGTTTACATTGTTATCCAAAAGTCAGTGTAGAACAGTCGGTTCTTCATTTTCCGCGTTCGTTCTCAAACTCATTTACATCTGCAGGTTGTGGCCAGGAAAACGGAATGAGTTGTGTCATGATTTACAGTTTGGCAAATGTTTGTGTACATTTCGGTCTGAGAAATCCCATTAGAAATAATTTAGTAACGATATGCAATAAGCAGACATTTGATGTTATCTTGCGTACAATAATCTCATTAGTTTTCAATACCTTTCAACTTCATGAAAACAGCGTCAATAGACGAATATATATTGCCACGATAAGCTTTGGAAGAGCAAGTGTTCGATGGAAGAAGACAAGGAAAAGTTCATGAAATAACGAGGCTTGATTCTATCAGTGCCATGACCATTTGAAAATGTTGGTGGTCGAGGTCATCTCGAGAATATATTTTCCATCCACTTGCATCCTCGATACATATCTCATTCTGTGAGATTCTTGGAGATTGGAGAAACGGGCTGACCATAAATCATAAATTACATCAATAATTAGAATGGGAAGGGGTGGGGGACGGGTGAAAATGTGTGACAGTTGTGACAAGGTGGGGGAGGGGTGGGGTTAACAAAAAGTTGTAAAGAAAAATATATATATACTAATTAAATGCTTTGCATTGAATATTTTTCGAACAATCTGAACAAAGCCCTTTTCTGTTTCGTTCTTTCTGTTATTTATTCTTATGGGGGAGGGGGAGAAGAGTGCAAATTTTTAAAAATTTTAACTGTAGTCGTAGGGGGGGGGGGGGGAGACTCATTAAGTCTTGACAGTTTGATCATAAGTAGGGGACAGAAGGAAAACTATTGGCTAAGATTTGTTGGCGTCATGTATGGACTGCTCCCACTTGAGTTCTCGTATCCTCATGTGCAATGAGAATCTTTCTTCGAGACTATTTTCTATCCCGATGTCTCCAACTCTCGGCGCTGTATATTACAGTGAGAAGTTTACCTTTTACTCTTTTTGCTAAAAAACATAATTGTACAAATGAAATAGCGTGAGACTTCCACAAGAGGTAAACCTCAGTACAGAGACATTTTATGCGCTAGGGTTTTACTGTTACACGGTGGTTAATCTGGTGGGCTACTGGTGAGACCATCAAAACTTGTACATGTAGATTTCTATGAGTAGTATAAGGAAACAGAATATCGTCAACCAGTTAGAGGTAGCAGTAAGTTTACTGAAAATCAATAAATTAATACATGTTTGAAATCACATTTTGTAAGAGTGTGCATAAACAAAATTTGATATCACACCTGTACATAAACGACAGAATGCTCGGCAATTTGCTTCCGCCCACACTGAGAACTGTGGAGCGTCACAAGTAGATTTTCCGTAGCTTTCACAATCGCTCAGTAGGTCTGTGCATGGAGGAGGTTGTGTTGGAGGGGCTGAAAAAAACCAAAAGCCATAATATACATATTGGAAATTTGTGGTTTATTTTACACCGTCCACGTCATAGGCTCCTGAACATATTGAAGCATTCCGTATACTGGAAGAGACTACCGGCGAGCACAAGATCACGCCTTCTAAATTTCCATGATTACTACTCAACTGCGCTTTATGCAAGAAAAAGAAGTATGACGTTAAAGTACGCTTGCAATGGTCCCGGGTCCATAGCACATTTTCATTTGGATCATTGACTCAATAACGGACATTCAAGACTGATCTTGTAGACGCTTCCAGCGGACGGAAAGTTTCCGTGCTTTTTTTTTGTTCATTGCAATGGGAACTTTTAATTTTCTCAGCAGATTCTCCCATCAACACCTTAATATCTTACAAATAGTAACTAACTTTCAAAAACAACTTTTTCTTTGTTTAGTAGACGTTTCGATCTTCAAAAACAGTTGCAATAATTCCGCTCTCCGTCTACAAAGCTACAATCAACGATGACAAAGGATGATAAAGGATGCTGAACATCGCATCATGTGTCATTAATTATCTAATTGTGATTGGTTAATAAATCAAGGTCATAGCTCTCCAAATAAACATATCGATGCAGTCTATTCCAAAAGACGTTGAAGCCAATGATGCTCTTACCTGCCGCATTTAATGCTTAATTTCATCCCTCGCTGCATTAATGGGATGTTAATCCTAGTGTTCAAACCTAGAAAGATTACTGATAAATAGATATGCAAGTTTATTGTCTACCCTTAATCATAGCCAAATTTCCGACCATAGATGGTTTGAATTGCAAGATTGTATTCAGTTGCATTTGCATTAAAGAATACATGCCCGGGAAACATATTCCTATGACTTTCATATAACTGGAGGTAGCTATAGATGCCACTCAATGATAAATAGATCTGTCTTTGTGGATCTTTCATAACTGGGATATAGAGTTGAACACTACAAATGTCCTAGTTAACTGATGAGCTTTAGTGAGAATTCGGAGGAAAGCAATAATAACCTTAATCTCAATGTTCATACTCGAGGTGACTGTCATGTATGACATTTTATGATCTGCGGTGACAATATGACATAATCTAGTTATAAACTCTCAATGAATCAAGTACCATGCCGATTGGCGTAAGCGATCATGTTTCTCCACGACTTTCTGTCTCTTGTGTTGTCAATAAGCTCGGTTGGTGAACTTCTACCGTGCATCTACTAGTCCATCTAGCAACTTTTCTCTTTGTCGTGCCATGTCTCTTCTCTCCTTGATCTTTCCAGTGGTTATTAAGTATTCAAACTGTGTTCTTCTCAGCACATGCCCTAGAAACCTTGACGGTCTGCCCCTAATGTTTGATATAATTAATGTTTCTACGCCAGCATCAATGAGAACATCTACATTAGTTTTCTTAGCTGTCCATGGCATTTCATAATTTTTCTCAGAAACCACATATCTATGTTTCGTCATATATCTATATTTCTATATATTTATATTTCTATATTTCCGCTGACACTGGTATGTCCAGACACAAATATGAACAAAACATGAACATTGTTTCGTGTAGTATTAGACCACTTCACCAACTCAAACCACTGTCTGCGCGCCCAACCATTCTCTATCGTGGGTGCACATTATATATATATATAATTTCAGAAAAGAAATGACTGAGTTTCGGGAACAAATGTCTTCGTAGGATAACTAACACCCATTGGAGTGAATTCAAATCGAATGATAAAATCAGAGAAGAGACATATCAAACTTTCATCACATATATTATCAGAAAGCGCCGTTGGTTCTACATCGGGCATGTCCTACGCGCAGACATCAACAGATTATACCATCAATCTCTTGAATAGATACCTACAGGCAAAAGAGCCGGGGGTATACCAAAAGAAACCCTCAGAAGAACAATACTTAGAGAAAGTAAAACAATCAATATTCATACTATTCAAGAACTGCACAGAATAGCTTTGAACGGACAGAATTGGAGAGATCTGACCTCTGCCCTATGCGCTAACTTCTGCGCAAATGGAAAATGAATACATGAGTATATATATATATATAATATATATATATATATTATATATTCATAATTATACTTTAAAATGTTCACGTCATACTGTTAGTAACTAAAGGTAACGCATAATCATGCCTCTAGATTCAGATGCACACTATATACACGCCCGTAGACTTGGGGTATGTTCTCACCTCCTCCATTTCCGTGCATTACAGCACTTTAAATCAGCTACTCAATTTTTCTGGTGAATCTCCCATCGTTTTAATCTTCGTTCGGTCCAATAGTTTTAGAGTTCCATTTTTTTCCCGAGGGCACGAAAATTAAAACGTTGTATAGGGAAAGCACCGCTGTAATCGATATTCATATCTACACTTCTAATATCTCAATCACAATTCATCAATACTCACGCATGCAAAAGCCACATGTCACTTCACAGTTTAAACTGGCCCAGGATTCATATATACCAGTGCACGCACTTTGTCCATATGTCTTGCAATTTAACAACTTGTCCTTACAAACTAATAAGAACAGATTTATAGAGACGATATATCAATAGATGTTACGTGCAATCAACATTCTATATTATCTATTATAGTATTATTAGTATTTCATATTAACAACAGCTGTCTACGTGAGTTACAGGTCATCTTAACTACAACGGCATTTTTTGACTATTTATCTAAATCAACATACGTGCAATCAACATTCTATATTATCTATTATAGTATTATTAGTATGTCATATTAACAACAGCTGTCTACGTGAGTTACAGGTCATCTTAACTACAACGGCATTTTTTGACTATTTGTTAACCTTTTCAGATTGCGAGCAGCGCTCACGTGTAACGTTAGTGCTCGCGAGCGCTTTTTAACTCGCTTGGCTCGAGCACATGACTTTACGGGAGCACAAAGGTGCTAGTGAGCTCGAGGTTGAGAACTCCTGATCTACATTAGCAGATCCTAGTTAGTTCATTGGTTAGTGTACTAACGTCGTAATAGTGTCTTCTAAATTTTCGATTTCCAGCTAAACTGGAAATATATTTATATCATTAACAGCCAACAGGTAGTATCTCCACATTAGTTATCTTTGTGAACACTAATCATCTACTACATCTGTAAGAACTAAATATTATATCCTACATTAACTACAGGAAATCTTGAAGCGGGGTAATGAAGTTTTTCTAATATCTAGACACAGCCATATGCACACACACAGAAATCGATGTCTCTACCAAAAGGCCATCAAGGTTGCATACGCGTTCGTTACTCCATCACAAGTGATGATGACCATTTTTTACATCCACTTTTGAAAATTCAGTTAGAATTATGACCATGCATAATAGTTCGTAGATGGCTAATGAGCCCTATTCGAGCTGTAAATGTCCTTGCACAGTTCGGACATGGAATGGTCACTGTAGGCGGATTTTGGTCTATCCTGTGAAAATGACTTGCACTGAGGATTTTTTATTAAAGTGAGGAGGAGCTGTGCACAACGTCGACCTCACTCTCTTGTCGGACCTCATTTGAAACCAGTGACAAGACAAATTGAGACGATTGGAAGTGAAGTACAATGCAGTGGATTACTATGGTTTTCTACGTGGCTCACCATGTCCAATGCGACCTTTTTCTATCCTTCTGGCCACTCCCATATCTCGCTTGATATGTGAGCGCTAGTTGTGTCGCCCTCGCACATCGTTTTTAGATGTATATGTAACTTTTATAAAGGCCCTTTGGTCGAAACGTGGATTTTGTGTGTGATTATAAGTGTGTCTAGTTATTAGCACATCTTCATGACCACATTTCAAACTGTCCTGTTGGATTTCGGTTTTGCGCAGTGAGTACACATTATACATGAATTACAATTGTCAAAACTAACTGCAGCTGCTTACATTAACAACAGCTTTCAAAACCGTAGCTTCAATCGATAATTCCCAAAGATTTCCGAAACAAATTCACGTTTTTCTTCTTCTTCTTTCGTTCACTTGAAACATGTCTATATCTGTAATTCTGTCTCCTTAATAAAACTCACTGTCTTTTGTAGTTCATACAGTGTCCCATAGAGCGTTGATTCCAGTGTTGTTTCCTCTGGCCAATATGTCTGCCTCAGCGTTTCATGCTCAGAACACTCTTGAAGTATATGTTTGGCACTCTGTGCTGCCTGTCCACATGTAGACATGGCTGTGTTGCCAATCTTGAACTTTGTATACATGTGACTGCAGAGTCGGTTGTGTCCTGTTCTGAGACGTAGAATTATAACTTGTTCTGGTCTGTTCATAATATGATAGTCATCTTGTGTGGGTGTTTGTGGCTTTCTTATTGACTTGATCATCTGTTTTTTCTGATGGTAGGTGATTGGTATATCTGGTTGGTCTTCGGCAGTACCTTCCTTAGCCAATTGGTCTGCTTTTTCATTTCCTGGTATTCCACAGTGAGAGGGTATCCACTGCATGGTTACCCTATACTTGTAAGACAATTCGCTAAGTAGTTTTTTTAAGGGGGGGGGGTCTGTTAGTTTGGTCTGTTAGTCTGTTAGTTTTCCAGACTGGATAGCTTGAAGCACTGACCTTGCATCTGTCAGGAATACCACAGGCTGTAGGCCAGAGTTGGAGTTCAGCAGGTTTTTAGCTGCCACACTAATTGCCTGGATTTCTGCATCATAATTATTGCAGAATTTTACTGTCGGTGTTCTGATTGTATCTCTAGGCTTGTGTGGATATTCTATATATACACCTGCACCTCCATTCCTCACAGCATTCTGTGCTGACCCATCTGTGTACACTCTGACCCATATATCTTGTGGATATTCCTCATCCAGGAAACTGAGGGTGACTGTCATTCGCTGCACACTGTTCTTTTCGTCCTCGCTTAGTATTCCTTTCACATGGGTCTGAATGTATATTGGCATTCCATGGCTTTCACTCCACGGGGTTTGTTCTGGTACAGACCTTAAGGGGCTGTCAACTTCAGGTAGGTCTGTAAGTTGTCTACGGAGTCGTTTAGCTTGGTGGATAAAGCTGCTCCTTTTCAGTCGCCCCATTGCTAGATTTTTGAATCTTTCCTTCATTGGATGACTTGGCATACACTGAAACGTTTCTGCTTGAATTAGTACTTTTGTGTCTCTGCGTTCGCCAAGTGTTTGCATTCTTCCCATTTTCTGCATCTCTGCTATGGGTGTTGATTTCATTGCTCCCAACATTATCCTAAGTGCCTGGTTTTGCACTTTATTTAGATCTTGTAATGTGGTGTTTGATGCAGGACACCACGCAGCTGAACCATATTCCAGGTGTGGTCTTATGCCTTGCTGGTAAACTTTACTGACTGGCTCCCCATGTGGTTCCACGATTCACGTAGAAACAAGAAGTCGTGAGTGTGATTCCACCTTGATATCTCTTGGGCGAAAGGGAACGGCTTAACCACTACATCAGGGAGGTCAACTTTAAGGCATCTTTTATTTGAAATCACATATGCTGGACCATGGAAGAGTGGACACGAAGTTATTAGTTATATGAAAGCGTGTGACAATTCAAAAATATAGACTGCAGAAGTCACAATAAATTAAATTAACATATGGTTCCACTGTTTAAGAAAATAAGCGCAACATTTTGGGACTTACTTTTGTAAAAGATATTCGCTGATTGGACATCATTTAACCAATCGAGTGTGTCCATCTGGTGATGAACTTCTCGTGGTTATCTGAATTGTACTCACCTCAGTATTCGTGAGGTCATAAAAGAGGTCAAGGTCGGAACATCATTTTTTGGCAATAACTCGTGATAGGTTAATGAAAATCCTCTGAAACTTACTGAACACAAAACTTTCTGATCATATTATTGAATGCATATAAAGTTTACCGGTCCTTGAATAAATTAAGTTGAAAAATTCAATACGCATTATGGTACATCTCACTAAAGAACAACGATACATCATCAATGGACGCTTAAAGACTGGACAATCACAATGTGTATTGACCAGACATTTAATTTTGCTAGGAGCACCATTAGTCACATTTGGAGGTGATTTCAACAAACTGGCTCAGTGGCAGACGGCCCTCGCAGTGGAAGAAGAGTTTATCGCAGAGTCCATGAGCTCTACTCCCAGAAGAGTGTTGATGAGACTCGTCTACGTGGTGGAGGGTGTGTACTGATGTGGAGGGGGGGGGAAATCATCTTCATGCGCTGAAGTGACCTGTGCAAATTGAAGGACGTCTTGAATGCCGATACGTCGCTGAAATTGTTTGTCATCGCGTCCTTCCAATTTTAGATGCACAAGAGTCCATTATTTCAAAAAGATAACGCTCGACCTGATGCGGCACAACTCACCATCCAGTTTCACGCTGACAACAACGTCAAGACCATTTCGTGGCCAACCATGTCATCAAACATGAACACCATGAAAGACTTATTGGATGAACTCGATAGACGACTTCGCCAGCGAAACGTGGTCCAACCCATTCTCCGACAGATGTATATTGCACTGCGGGAAGAGTGGGCAGCCATCCCACAACAACAGATCCAACAGATAATCGAATCCGTGTCACGGAGATGTCGTTCTCTAATACAGGCCAGAGGAGATCATACACCTTACTTAAACGGAGACCTCAGTCGCAAAGAATAAAAGTCCAAACCAAATTTAATGAACATCATTTCATTGAGAAAATCTGATAGGTTCTTCATGCCAATGTTGAAACAATAATGTCGCATAATAAAATTGTTGGTACACGTTTGAAATTTGGTGTCTTATAGCACTGTAATAAAAGTGACGTTTATTGTTTCGGAACAATATAGTTCTTAAATGCTTTACAACAGTGTTTCCCAACGCGCCCCACAAGGGGCAATTTTATTGTTTAAAGGGGATGGGGAAATTTGAAAATTTGTTTTTAAACTTCATTTAGGGAATAATTCAATTTTTATTATGGAAATGTGTATATGTTACATGGGAAGGGGGAGGGGGCGGAACCATAATTTTAGAAAGACTTAGGTGGGACCAGTAAAAAAAGGTTGAGAAACACTGCTTTACAAGCATCACAATAGATTTGTCATGCTACGTGAGAGATTCAGCAGGAGTTTGAGAATGAATGCTTAGAAAAATATGTTTCAGTATATTCTGCAACTAATAGTGTTGACAGCACTAAATAACACTATTCATTTGCCATATCTAGAACAAGCTTGTATTCTACTTACTATGTGGAGGAGGAGTTGTTGCCGTTTGGACAGTTGTAGTTTCAGTCGTCACATAGAGAATTGTCCCATAAGTAATTTCATCAGTAGTTGCAGAGCATAATATGACTATCAAACACAGAACTGATGCACGCATGAAAGTCTTACGAAAATTCATATTTTATAGATTGTAGGAGGTATCGATTTGAATCTATTTGATATATCTAAAATATTTAAAATCTGTATTTGACTACTGTGAGTCAATGTATGCTTTCATCTCTAAGATTATTATCAAACATTCAATAACTTTTCAACTTCTCAAGCGTAACTGTTGGCTTCTTGACGACAATAATTTAGCTGGTTCCTGTGTTACGTGAGCGAATAGCCAATGAAATATGTAGGCATTATCTGGAATTTTATAGGCTAATGGAATTGAAGAGAGAGGCATATGTTGGCTAGATAAGGAAGACTTTCAACTGTGGACACGAACCGACCTTGTGTTTTATCTAAACGAGTTTTAAAAAAATACAATTCATTGCTATGATTATTTCTTTGTCATGCTATATCATGCTATATTGCTATCAAATATAATTTAACAAAAAGACTTTCTCTAATTTTCGGATGCCATTTTCGGAAAACGAATAGAAGTCACACGTGTATATATATATATATATATATATATATATATATATATATATATATATATATATATATATATATATATATATATATATATATATATATATATATATATATATATATATATATATATATATATATACTCGCTGTACGAGTACGTTCCGGCCTTGACCGGAAGTGAATTCAAACGTATTAGCATTTGTTTGCAGGTCTTGAACAATATAATCAAAAGAGAAGAGTTATAAGAAATACCGCCGTCAGTCCTTGGCATCAGGTGTAAAAGTTAGAGAATTACAAGTTTTTGATAGTGTAGTTTTAAATCACTTAAGGGTGAAGAACCATGCACTTTCATATCAACCAAATAAGTTGACGTCCAAAGATAAATGACTATATCATATTGGCATATTTAGATATATTCCATAAATACAGGAATTTTCAATAGTATGTACTTAATTAATTTACTGCATAATAGTCACCCATCACATGCTATGGTAATAGCAGTCCTGACGTGTGTTGGTTGTCCTATCTCTCTGGTGTGTACGGAGAAAACAAAAATTATGGCATATAATTTCCTGCGTAAGTGACTGAACTGTAGCTTTTGACGTATTTGGGTTCAAGCACGTTCACATTAAAGTTAGAAGTTGCGATAAGTGTCAACCTCACATTAGACCAGAGGTCGGTAACCATGTATGTTCCAATGACCAGATACACAAATACACAACTGGTCTCGAGCTTAATCACAAACAGCTAGTTCTGCTCGTTTCCAGAACTGTATGTCATCTCCCTAGCGTACTGGTTGCGCTGTTCACCTTGTGTTCAAGAGATCATAGGGTCGGGTGGGTCGTGTAAAGTGTGCAGACGGGCCAGATTCGCGGACCGCAGGTTTCCGACTTCTGCTATAGACAATTAGAGGAGTTCGGAATCTATCCCAGTGGGTTGAGAGGATAAGAAACTGCATCCATGGAAACATGACATGTACCACCACCAATGTAATTCGTTCGGTGATTAGTTAATAAGATTGTTTTTTAAATCATTCGAAATTCCTAATTTTATCATTATTCACTCGGTGTCACCATCCAGTGCATTATATAGTTACAACAGTATCTAAGTTGTGTTGCTGTAAAAATGTGGGGCATGAGTGGATGACTAAGAAATCAAATTATGTCATAGAATTCCCTGAGTAAGTTACTGAAAATTTAGCTGGTGATGTATTTGAATGTAAACTCTGTCTTGTTAAAGTTAGGAAAAGTTGTTCAAATCGTCAACCTCACACTCTCACCGATTTGACACCGGTGGAAGGGCGAAGTAGAGACTACTGAAAATAGTATATGATGAAAGAAGTTCAGGGTGGTCTTAGTTTCTCGCCATGCTCTATGCGATTAATGCCGTTCTGCCCAAAGTAGCATTTCGTCCCTACTTTTCATCTTATAGTAACATCCACGTAATCCACCGATACCAATCTCCATATGCTCTGTAATCATACTCTATTTGCTATGATTATAGCTTAATCAATCGCTTTCACTTATGCATGTTTTCTTTTTTTTTTCTAAATCTCGGATTCTCCCAGAGTTTTGCATGGTGCATCTCCACATGTTGCAGTTATTGAATTCTACATGTGAGAGTTTGATGGAGGGTGGGCTCAGGGGATTAGAAACTGCATCCATAGAAAACACGACGTTTTTCACTAGCAATATATCGATATCGAAGAATGGATTAGTTTGTGTGTTCAATTTCTATATAAATTCCTTTTTTTCTCATTATCCACGTGACGCTCTCATAGAAAATGAAGTAAGTATCTTAAGTACATAATCAACGAATCTGTCCACGTTCCCTTGAAGTAAATATATCTGATATCTCATTACCCTGTGCCCCAGGCATGACCAAGGAAAGTGTTTGTGATTTGCTGCAACATCACGGCATACCTATATCAGTTCAATCTATTTCAGCAGACATTGCAGGTATGCGCAAGGATAACTCCCGTGAATTGGAAATTGTACTCTCTAAGTTCTTCCTCTCAAAGTCATCCTTCCGTTCTCATTGCATACAACTCTTAATTTGCGAGATATTAGATTAAGAGACTAGTTCTATACTCATCCAAATAGTATCTACAGATAGAATATATAATATATAATCTATTCATAATCAGTGAGTGACCACAAATGCTTCTCATTATATCAGCTTTCTAATCACACACATAACTATAACAGTAGACATACGCAATTTCCTGCAATGTGAATTCAAAATGGACTCCATGCATTCATGTCTCAAGCATCCTCCAATCTGTACCAGCGGTTCAATTCCCGATGGTCTAAGCATTTTTAATTTATCCTTATACTTCCTACTTGAATTTACTTGTATAAGAAATTATTTGAAACAACATTGTACTGTCTATATGGTGTTTATGTTTATATGAAGATTTATTGCCCGTGTAGAACGAATACGGATTTTATAAGTTTTTTTTCTTACTGAGTATACTTCTATATTTGTACGGGATGTTCGTTGTTGTTGTAATAGTTATTGTCTCGATTGGTCCGTTCTCAGTGACTTGAGTGATCATTATCATCAAGTGCCGTCTCCACAACGAAGGTTGGCTGCAAACGACCTCCAACATCCCCTGTCTCTTGTTTGGTGGTGCACCCTGCTAGACTGTAACCTGTCCATCTTATGATGTTACTCTCCCACTTGTATCTCTGCCTACCTCTTGCTCGCTTCCTTTTGACTTTACCCTCAAGCAAGATTTTCTATAAGGAATCATGTCTTTTAATGTGTCCAAAATATTTTATTTGCCTGATCTTTATTTCTCCTAGTAACGCTTTCTTCATATTAAGTGTTTTTAGAACCTCTTTGTTTTATTCTCTTTCCACGATGTTCTTCCTATGCTTCTACATACCCACATCTCAAAGGCATCAATTATGTCTTCTAATTGTTCGTTTAGTGTCCATGTTTCTGAGCCATACATTAATATAGAATAGATGTAGCATTTTATAATTCTCATTTTTAACTTGTTTGTAATTTGTTTAGATGCTACTATTTTCCTCATGCTATTGAAGGTATTTTTAGGCATTCCTATTCTCCTTTTTACTTTTATTTCCCATCTGCCGTCATTTGTGACTATGTGTCCAAGATATTGATACTGTTTTACTTGTTGTAGTTTCTCTCCATGTATGTTTATTATATGTATGTTCCATGTATGTTCTTGTTCTGTCTCTATGCTGATTATCATGGTTTTTGTTTTTTGGATGTTTATATCCATTCCATATACTTTACTTGATTTATTAATTTGACCTATTAGTCTTATGGAAAAACAACAGAATAGAAACGAAATTGCTAATATTACGAACTTTTATTTTTCGGTTGCAACATACGACTGTGAAACATGGACCCTAAGTAAAACAGCGGTAAAGAAGATCAACGCCTTCGAGATGAAATGCTACAGAAAGATACTTAGAATATCATCGAAAGAAAAAAAAAGGAAACTCAAATATTATAAACACATTGACGATTCCAGAGTGTTGGTTACTAAATATAATAAGAAAAATAAAACTACGCCTGTTTGGTCATATAAAGAGACATAACTGTTTAGAAAGACAAATAATGGAGGGAAGAGTACCTTAGAAGAGGAGAAAAGGAAAAACCAAGAAGACGATGGACTGACGACATTAAAGATAACATGGATGCATCGCTGGAATATGCAACCGCATCGCCCAAGACAGAGAAGGGTTCAGAGAGTTCATTGGGAAGACAACATTCTGGAAAGGAATACGTCACATGACATATTATTAGTCTTTGTAGTTCATGTTCACTTTCTGTTAAAAGAACAGTGTTATCTGCGTATCCCATGTTGTTTATTATTTTTCAATTGATCTTGAGTCCTGGAATTTCTTCTATATTTTTAAAGATATTCTCTGTGTAGATATTAAATAGGCTTCGCGATAAAATGCATTCTTGTCTTACCCCTCTTCTTATTTCTATGTTTGGGGAGTAGCTGTTTTTGCACCTTATTTATGCCGTCTGCTCCCTAAATATATTTCTAATCAGTCTGATATCATTTCAATCTATGCCTATTTCTTGAAGATATTTGATTAATTTTCATGTTGGATTCTGTCAAAGGCCTTGCTGTAGTCTATGAAGCAAAATTAGATACTTTTTGGACTTCTATATTTTTATCTATCACTAAATGTATAGCTTCTCTGGTTCCTTTGTTTTTCCTAAAACTGAATTTTCCTTCACACCTCCGTGTCTCTCTTGTTTTTAATTCTTTCATCTTTTATCTTGAGAAGTATTTCTGTACAGTCCACAGCACTGGACTTCTTAGGTAGTGATATGAATATTGATGATGTTAGGTCTTTAAGTATGTAGCCTGTTTCATATAAGTCATTGCAAAGTTCTGTGATAATATCCACACCAAGTTCATTTAGAGTTTTTATTATTCTTGCTGTTATGTTGTCGGGCCTGCAGCCTTTCTACATTTTATTGATGTTATTGCATGTTCGAACAGAGCAAGAGACAAATTTTCATGTTCAAAGAATGTATTACATATGATCATGTTTTTCTCTCACAGAACTGTTAAGTCTTTCTCCTCTGTCATTTCTTGTCCCTAATCCAAATCTCCCTACAATGTTCTTGTGCCTTCGTTTCCCTATGTTTGCATTCATGTCTCCCATGACTATTAAAATGTCTGTTGATTTATTCAAATGTCTATTGAAATGTCTGTGACTTGAGTACACAGTTTGAATGTCTTGACAAAATCGCATCTGTTTTTTTGGAGATGCGGTTAGTCAAGTACGGAAACTCCATTTACTCTTGTTGCCAGGCGATTTGGTGCCGTTAGAACGGACTGTTTCATTTCCCGTTAGACTGACGATTTTTAAATTTATCATAATGCTTTTTACTTGAATTTACTTGTATTAGTAAAAGGAGGGGGTTTTACCTTAACTAAAAGACATATTTTTGTGTGTAGTTTCCTCTTTTTCATGAGCTATTTGATACCATTTAGGACGTAGCAGTTCTTGTTTTCGTAACCATCTAGTTGTACTCTAGCAATTCTGCCATGTACGTATGCTTTTATCCATTTGTAGATCAAACTATTCGCCCTGAAATTTCTCAAATTCTTCAGAAGTTACACTTTCCAAACCTTATCAAAAGCTTTCATCGGGTCTATCCAGGCTGCTTGGACCAGTTTCTTATCTTGAAATTAATCCTCTATATCTTGAGAAAGATATGTTGTCCAGTTAAGGCTGGGTCGACATGGAAACTGTTACGATCTACAAAAACATTACCTCCTCAACTGGGAATGAACTCAAGACCACTCATATGCAAAGCCAGTGCGCTAACCACTGTGCTACGAAGGAAGATTTTTTTTATATAAAGGTATCCCTGAAGCCTTAGATTGATAATACGCTTCATTTTTTTGCGTAGACAGCTTAGGAGACTATCTGTAGCTGGAGACTATCGTGCTGTCTTTATTATCGTTTTGGTGTCATGATTACTGTCATCCACGTCTGTGAAATTTTGCCTGTAGTATGCTATATTCAGTGCAGGATTTACATATAAGCTAAACAAGCCATAGTTTAGGGCCCCCACTTACTCGGGGACCTCAAAAAGTCATATTTGGCACAGACATATAATATCTGGACTTATAAAGGGCCCCATATCTCAAATAGCTTTGGGCCTTATCGTGTCTAAATCTGACGCTGCCTAAATTGATGATCAGTAGCAGCTTTTTTTCCGCTGCAATTCCCATATTATTTATTATTTCATTGGACACTCCATCTGCACCTGATGACTTCTTTACTTTCAGTTTAGATAATGTGTGCTTCAGTTTTCTGAGTATGATTGGTGCCTACATTATTTTCAAATATAAGTCCATCTTGTTTAATGTTTCCCTGCTTCTCACGATGTCCTGTTGTTTTCCTGGTCTAACTTTATGTTACTTCTGCAAATGTGTCTTAAAGCAATCAACTGTCTGTCTTCCCATGATGCTGTTTTCATATTTTTGTAATGTTGTCATTTTATTTCTCCTAGTACCCTCATAATTTCATTGTTTTATCAACGTCCACAGTTTCTTCGAATCTTTCTCAAGGTTCAGTGATTCTGTTTTCTTTTTCCAGCTACCCCGCCTGGCTTATAACTTGGGGCTTTTAAATTTGGCCTTACCTCATTGCTATTTATTGTGGTGCTTGTTACATAGTCTGGTATCTGACTGCTGTCGAGTTGTTTCCACTTTATTTTGTAGTATATCTATTTCACTACTCTAATACGGCGTGTAGTGTTTACGGTGGCAAGCTGAAAATGTATGGAAATGTCCATTGTACAGTGATTCTGGTTCCTAATTAAGAGTTATAAGAGTAAAAGTCATAATCTAAATTTAGCACGTTGTCCGCCACAATCAAAATATAAGTGTGTTGTTATATCGTGTTTGTTTCATTTTATGATTCGATTTATAACGTAGCATTTCATTTTATGATTCATTTTATAATTTAACATATCATTTTTTGATTATCATCATCATTAATGTCATACCTTTAAATATGTGTTGACTTACGTTCTTATATTATTTCAACTTGGTACATACGCATATAATAAAACACGATCTGGCCGACTAGAACGAATGTGTTCTCGTTACGGTGCTCGATTATCGGTTGTTCCTTCCCGAAAGTAATAGCAACCTACGGGAATATTGTACCTAGAAATTTCCAATGGATTAATCTAGCTTTT
This sequence comes from Meghimatium bilineatum, assembly GCA_034231615.1. Taxonomy (NCBI): domain Eukaryota; kingdom Metazoa; phylum Mollusca; class Gastropoda; order Stylommatophora; family Philomycidae; genus Meghimatium; species Meghimatium bilineatum. The sequence goes on from CM067298.1 coordinate 33,107,932, forward strand.
TCTCTAAAAGAAAACTACACCTGTTTGGTCATATAAAGAGACACAACTGTTAAGAAAGACAAATAATGGAGGGAAGAGTACCTGGGAGAGAAGAAATGGCAGACCAAGAAGACGATGGACTGACGACATCAAAGATAACATGAATACATCACTAGAAAATGCAAACCACATCCCCAAGACAGAGAGAGGTTCAGATTGTTCATTGGGAAGACAACGTTCTGGAAGGAACACGTCACATGACACTTACGAATATAATAAAACACGATCTGGCCACAGAGTCAAAAATAAAAGACGAAGAAAAAGATGGATAAATAACATCAAAGATATTGTAAACAAACATTAATATAGTGTGAGCGAGGTGAAACATAGGCATTGTAACACAAGTTAAACCCTCCCACCTTACGCTTAACGGAAAGTATGAATCAGTAATATCCACCTTGTGCAAGACCATATAGAATATTTTTACCTACCTAAACATATTATATATCACTAAATCCATCTATGTGTCTGTTCACTTATCTGTGTCTGCCATTTATCTGCTGTCTATCTATCTTTTTATCTGTATGTCTGTTTGTATGTATACCTATCTATGTTTCTGAAGAGCCAAATACTGTACAAACCAGTGCTCTCCAGTTTGTGCGGTGTGTTCTCTTGTGCAATTCTTGTGTGTTTTTGAGAGCCATAGTCATACTCTCTTTGATGATTGTTCTTTGAAAAGTTTCTCTTGGTCTTCCTCTTTTTCCCTGTCCATCTGGTACCCATTTTAATGCTTGCAATGGCAGTCTTTTTTCATTGCATGTAAGTCCGAGTCCGATATATGTTCATCGTTTTCTTCTTATTGTAGTTGCAGGAACATGTTGTTGTTAATATTAATATTGTTAATGTTGTTATTAATGTTAACATTGTTGTTGTAGAAACATGTTGTTAATAGTAAACGCACTTTCTGGTCACATTTTATTGAGAATAACTATACGTTTAAATAAATAATGTTATATGTAAAAAATATTTATTTTGGTTACTGCTTTTATCCACCCAACTGTCTTCCACAGGTAGCAGAAACAAGAATAATTTAATCAACATGAAACAAACATTTCCGAAAATTTAATTTGGATCATAATTCTTTTAGTAACGTCATATGGTAGTCATGAGTATACATTATTTGAAATTTGTTCAGGAATGCTAATTCACACGAGTAAGGTGTTTTCCTGACCATACTGGAAAAGGTAATCTTGTTATTCTGTCAAGAAAAATAAAACCAGGTTACTATATAGTCAAAATATGGGACCTTAGCTTATTTTATTAGCTTAAACTACACATTTCTATTATATTCGTTTGCAGATTTAATAATGACTACACAGAAAGTCCGGTTTCCTTGATAAATGTTCCTATTTAAAAATTAAACTGTAACTGAAGAGTATCACGGAATCTATTATGCTTTCTGCACTTACACTTAATGTACTAGTTTAGTATTTCATTTGATCAACATTATTCTAACTACAACATTTTAATTTCTTTCTTGTTTTCTTTTTTGTGTTCCTATGTTTAAGAGGGTAAGCTTGATCACCTTATTAATGCACGCCTCAAGAGGCTGGTGTAGATCCGACTTCGGTGGGCTTCTTTATGTTTAGGTGTAGATATATTCTCCATATAATCTTCCCGTAGATATATTGCGTTACTGGGTTAGAGAGCTTTAATTTGCACTACACCAACCGAACTGTCTGCTATCCAAGTTAGCCCGGTCTGCAATTTTCACCCCCCCCCCTATATCCACGCTGTGGCCCACTGATAGGCAATCCCCACAACCCGCTGACTAAATGTGGTTGATGTGCATGACAGCTGTTTAGTGGGATTTGTTGCCTCTTAGTATCAACGGGATGGCCATGTCAAAAAAGTAATGTTAGCACAGAGATGGGCCGTATGACTAGACCAGGTTTCAATTTATTAAAGTAAACTCATAATCATTCAATCAATGAAATATAACTTTCCATTTCTGACACATTTTTTATACATATCTAAAACAGAAATACATCCAGCACATTGATTCACAAGTATTCATTTCATATTGACTTTCAATTTGAGAAAAAAATCAGAATTAGCTTAAAAGGGATACATACATATATATTCCTCTAAAACGATAGATTTAAATATGTAACTACATGTTGCAGTAATAGCAAATTATTGGCATATTATTTAAAAGGCTTAGCAGCAATGAAGGTTATAGCTGCTGCACAGTGTGAGCAGAGATTATTTCCTTTGTACCAGTGTTTGGTGGTGGCTGTGGCGGAATATGCACTGGCTATTCTGACTCTTAGCCAAACTCAGATCGAAAGACTGGATAAAATCCAGAATGCAGCAATGCGTATCATTCCTGGGTGCACAAGAGACACATCGACAAGAGCTATGCGATACCTACTTGACTGTCCAACAGCTGAGCACAGATTACAGTATTGCCATGCACGGGCGTACCTTCAAATACATGCAGATAAGGAACACCCGTTGCATTCTGAAATACAGAAAGTTAAAAGCAGCAGACTCAAGAGAGGGAGGTCGTGGATGACGTCCTGAGGATGGCATACAAAGCGTGTGCAGATGCAAGATGTGGCAGCAGGTGCGGAATGGATAAGTCTAACCAAAGATTTCGAACACTTTTTGACAGTAGTAATATCACTTAGCAGGGAATGCTGAAAATGGTATCCCACAGCTGTGAAGATTAAAGCGCAGGCTTTGGTCAGTGAGAATACCAAAGAGGGGGATGTGACTATATACACTGATGGATCTGTGATTAGAAATGTTTGCAGTGCTTGGGCCTTCACAGCTCAGAGCGCAGGTAAAACGATCAGGCATGAGAGTGGTGCCTTTGCGGTTACTACGAGTAGCATGAACATGGAGACTATGGCGGTGACCAAGGCATTTGAGTGGGTATATGCACACAGAATGTAACGCAGGTCAGCATCTTGAGTGTATACATCAGTATAATTAAAAAGGTACAAGTGGATCTCGTTCGCGAACAGTGGATTGAGGCTGAAAGTGAGTAAATTTATTTTTTGTGCCGGGACATGTGGGTGTGCGAGACAATGAAAGGGCGGATCAATTGGCGTCATGTGAGATTGTGGCACATGGCGATGGGGCAATGGAACGAACTGACGTTTTGAACTCCTTAAGAGATATATCACGCGAGAGTGAGACTATTGTGGATGATTATTCCTTTTCAATTGCCAGGATTAAAGATGAGGGATTGAAATGCGGTGTTGCTAGAAGTGAACATTTTGGAGGGCGCAGAAGAATGATGGTCAACCAGCATAGGACCGGTACTGTCAGTAGATGTGTAATGGCGGATACACTCAGGGAGAGATCGGGGTAACTATGGACGTGTCAGTTTGCAGTGATGATGATCCGACGACTTACTAACTAACTAACTATTGGCAGATAGTCGATACTTACGCCCATGTAGTAAGGGTGTAAGCGTGGAAAACACTTAATAATTTAATTACCTTCACAATTTAATTCCTCTCAAATTTTTTTCAAGCAGAACCTTTCCAAGGTATTGTATAATTATGTAGCCATTGTTAAACTGAAAGCAATATATCATGGATACTGAAAACAATTTCTGAACTGAAATGACATCAGATCAGAAGTGGGCAATCTTTGATATCAGATATGGAAGAGGACTAGTCTTCAATGCAACGTTATTTCAAGAAATGTAAAATAATTATTTTAAAGTACGTCATGTTGGGATCAAGTGATATAAATATCTCGTTTTCTCAAGAGATTATTTAGTGTTGGAACGCACAGCTTTGAAAAAAAACAGTGGAGTGATATTAAATTATAGAAAAACTGTCATTGCAGTTAAAACTAAAGTTAACTGTGTACACCATTTAAAAGAATTATTATATTCTTTAAATTGTAAAGTACAACGCAAAAAAGAAGAATCTTGGTCGATTAGAGGCTATGTCAATTTGAGACTAATATCATTTTTTTCTTCTAGCAAAATTGTTAGATCGAAACTTGAATTGTATGGAAGCGTGTGAATACCACTTGATCTGTTGTCTTTTGATGTGTTCCAATGCTGGAATTGTTTTGTTTATTTGTCTGATGTTTTATCGTTTCTAATTCTATCTCTTAATGAAACTCCGAGTATTCTTCGTAGACATGTCATTTCTGTTGTCACTATTTTTCTTTTGTCTTCTGCTGTCGTTGTCCAGGTCTGGCACTGGTAGCACAGTGATAGGATAATAATAGTCTTGCATAATGCAACTTTAGTGTTTATGTTTACATTTTTGTTCTTATAAATACGTGTCGTCTGTCTTAGGATCTGGTTTGTTTTGTTGCAGCTATTTTGTATCTCTTTACTACTTTTTCCTTCACTTGATATAATGCTTCCTAAAAAGTGAATTTTAACTGTTTAAGGTGTTTATTATCGATGTAGATAGTGATATTTCTTTCTTTCTTTGCTATTGCCATTATTTCGGTCTTATAAATATTAATCTTCGTATTGAATTTTTTACAAGTTGTGTGGAGTCTGTTCATATGTTCTTGCAATTTTCTTCTGATGTCGCTATTAGTACTTGGTCGTTTGCAAAGAGCAGTTCGTTTAATGTGTCTTTCGTGTTATATTCTTCGTTGGTACTTGTTAGTTTACAGATGTGGTCGATATATGTTATAAAAAGTAGAGGGGATATGACACATCCCTGGCGAACTCCTGATTGGATATTCTATTCATTCAATTCATATGTCTATTATACGTATTGTGTACACTATCTGCGTTATATGTAATAAGACATTGACGGAAAGGCTAAATGTTGATGATGACCTGCCTAAATGGGGTCTGCTCACGTTGACCCCCATTTACATCTCGAGTACCCCACTTTTTTTCTCGCTGACATGACCCCCTTCAAGTTCAAATCGACTCATGGAAGTTCATATACACTACTTTGAGAAACACTAGTTTAAATAAAATGACATTTAACCGCTGGATATAATAGGACTTTAATTATTGAAAATCATGAAAAAAAAACAAGGTCGGAAAATTAAAACTGACAATTTCGACAAAGGTGTTATTGTACGTGAGATGCTTAAAATAGTTTTCCCCATACCCTTTCTCGAATCTTACAACATGCATGGTCGTTAATATTGGTGTTATTATTTATTCCCTATATCGAAGTCTGGACCTCGGTATCACAATGGTGAACATTATTATACTCTGATAATCGATACCATGATTATCTTTATCACAATCGATAATATTGTCCTAATATGTTGATTAAATTATCTCGCCTGTGTTTTTCTCCAGTCTCTTGAGAATGACCACCCATTCATAAAACCGTGAGGTTCGAGTATTGGGTGCATAAACAAATACCTCTAGAATTCTTTATTATAGCCATGAGCACGAATGTGGAAAAATAGCGACCTGCCCAGTATTTGATGCTGTCTACCCATGCTGTTTTTTGGCACCCATCTACTTCTTTCACCTTCAGCTGTTTCCTGCAAGATAGGTTTTTTTTGTAAAGCAATCATGCGTACTTAAAGGTCCAAACCATGCACGTTTTCGTTTTTCTTAAAGTAGCGATTCTTGTGGATCTACAAGTCTCTCTAAATTGTTTCTTACGTACACATCTGTCTTATTATTTTTATATGAAATGCGCTCAATTTGTCTATAACACTTGTAGAACACTCGAAGACGTATATTTAATCTGTCTCTACATGTCTGGAGTGCCCAACTCTCACAGCCATACAGCAAAATTTCGATGCTAGGTAATAACTTCAGAATCACACAGGCAAAACATGGAACAGGATAATGTTATTTTTCTGATCACCAGTACCACACACAAATTGACGTTTCAACCAAAAGTTCTTTATCAAGTACAATTCACATTTTATATGATCATTGACAATATAAGATATACTGGCTCAAAACGTCTTAATAGCTCATTTGATGATTACAGAAATTTTTATTGATCATTATGAGTATATTTTGTGTGACAGCCAATGAAAATAAAGGGAATAATCTAATGAGTCATTTTAAAAGACTAGACTTCTTAGAAGCTGTTAGGTCTTACAGTGTTGCCATAACAAAGTTTTCATAACGTAACATTCACAAGTTTTCGTACTCGTTCAAACCTTAATAACTCATTTGACGATTACAGTAATTATTAATGGTCACTATAATTAAATTTTGATTATATTAGAGGAGCGCTTAGTATACACGATACTCAAATACTTTGTAGTCATTCTTGTGAAAAATAGGTCAAGGATGTGACATCCTGATAACGCTTCTTGACCATCGCCTCTTTATGTAAAGCCATAGCATGTACCGTTTATATATCTAGGTGATAGTGTCCGATTTTTTTTTTTAAACTGACCTTCGCAATAACTGCAGTGTCGCGGACACCGTTGTTTCATGTAAGGTATGTACTCAGGGTCATTGCATTGTTAAGTCAAAGAAACTGCAATTTTATTTTTCAACACAAGTTCCGTCTCCTGAAAGAAAAAAGATCTTATAAGAAAATGTGTGTCAAGCTTATAGATAAAAGGGTAGGTTTATGAGGATTCAAACTCCATACTCCCACCTCCTTACGAAGTTCGATAATGTTGTGTAGTAGTAAGGGATTGTAATAGACACACCTGTTTGGAAAGATAAATAATGTAGGACAAAGAATCTGAGTGGAGGTTCAAAAGGCAGATCAAGAAGACGATGGACTGACGACATTATAACATGTATAATTCGTTAGAAAATGCAAGCCACGTGGCCCAAGGAAAAAACGAGTTGATGAAGTTCATTGGGAAGACAACGCTCTGGAGAGAATGCGTCACATGACAGTAGTATAGTACGGTACACCAGCTTTGCCCAAATTAATATTTATGTAAGTCAGTAAATATATACAACGCATATAATTGCCATTTTGTGTATGCATTTGAAATTGTATAGACTACGAATAAATGTTTTCATTAATATGCAACCACTAGTTTCAATTTTCGTTTATATGCGATATAGATCAAAAAGTCCATTTGTCGACATACATAATACATACATTTATGAAATATTCAGCAGTAAATTATAAGACGTCATATACACGTGATTGATTTGTAATAATCAATGTAATAGTAGACGCGGATATGCCTAATCAACACCACAAAATCTCTGTCTGAAGCGGTAAAATTTATTTTCTCAATTCATAATAACTAGTATGCCAACAACGATCAAAGGATTTATTTCGTGTTGTATAAAAACTGGACACGATACACAAATATAAAGTATATATTTATTTGGTTTAAACAAATATAACACCATATGCAAAAATTGAGATTAAAACGTTCGATGACTAATCAGATAATTACATTTGTTTGAGGGCAAATTAGTGAAACGTGCTAAAGGTTACAATATAATTCGGGTAAAACACCCCCTCTTCGCCTTTTGTTTCCCAATTAAAATTTCATTAAAAATCCCAGTAACAATGATGAATTTGTTAGATAAACTGCCCTACCTCGCCTAGCCATAGATGTGACAACAGGCCTGAAAAGTTTGAGATTCTTCTTCTTCTGTGTTCGCTCTCTGATAACCAACAGAAAGTTCGTGATTCCCGACGGGGAGCGTGAAATACGTTGTGCTGTTAATTTACAGCATAGATTCCATTTTTATCTGCGACAAAACAGCACCCACTCCACAGAGACATTACAGATCACAATGGTTATATATCTGTTGATACTGTCTGTACTCCACATTCCTACTGAATGCTACACACGGGGTGGCTCTCTCAGGGTGTAGCGCGCAGAAATAATAAGCCCATTTTATAGAAAAATGAGCCCGCAACTAAAATGATGGTCGTTTTACTATCTTCGCGCTACGGTAGATAGCTAATGAGTTTACCTATCTTTTGAAGAGGCGCGCCCCTTTCAAATAGTTGGCAACAAAGTCCAACTTCGTTATATTAGGACGTACTACCATAAAATATTATAGGTAACAAAGAGTCCAAGTTTAAAAAATGCACGTTACGGTAGGTAATTAATGTATTTGTCTCTCTTTTGGAGAGGCGTGCCCCATTCTACCAGCGGACAACAAAGTTCATTTAAGTTATATCAGGACACACTGCGCGTTTGTTGTTTGTTTGTTAAATGGGGGATTAAAGCCTCTTAGCTGAGGCACGACTATTTCAACCTAAGACAGATGCCTATTTTGGTTATATCAGGCCGTATTAGCTGTTTTCTTCTTCTTCGTTCATTCTCAAACTCCTGCTGGATCTCCCTTGCAGCAGGACCATGGTCCTACTAGATTTCCAGCAGGATGTAGTCCAGAGAATGGAAATGCGTTGTGTCGCCGTTTATTTGCGCCAGTGGTCCGACACACCCGTCTTCGGTGGAGAGCTTTTATCTAAATGTGACCTAATGGTCTGGGTGTTTGGAAAGCCGTGCGTGCTATTGCTATAAATTATCTATATTGCTAGGTGGAGTTGATGTTTATTTGTGGCCAAGATGCCTTTTATCTAAGTGTGACCCTATGGTCTGGGCGAATTTTGAACCGTGCGCGCTATTATTGCAAAAGAATGTTGTGTTGCAAGTTGTTGTATTAATTTGTTTATTTCCGGCGGTATTGCTTTTTATTTAAGGGTGACACTAATGTCTGGGGGAGTTTTGAAAACCGTGCGTGCGATTATGTCAAAAATTGTCCATATTGCCAGTCGTATCCTGTGGTGAGCGTTCCTCAGTTGTATTTGTTGAAAGCTGTGGAGAGAGACCAGTAGAAAGACTTTGACGACAAACAATGACTTACTTTGTTTAGACTTGGTTATATTCTTTTTAAATTAGGGCTTTAGTCCTGGTTATAAATTGTTTAGTTTTAGTCTATCTGGTGGTACATCATGGCCCAGAACCTTTTTTAATTTATATGGTATTTTATTGTTTAGGTAGTAATCTTTTAGGTCTTGCCTATGATGGTTGTATTTCTGACAATGGAGTAGGAAATGATCTATTGTATTTTCCTCTTCACAGTCTTCACATATTGGTTCGAGTATATAATGTAATGATTTTCGAAGTCTAAGTCGTAGTAGTTTCCTATTGGCAGGTATTTTCAGCTCTTCCTTGATTTGAGTGGTCCTATTGGGTCCTTTTAGCATTGCATGTGCTTGTCTTCCTTTTGCACTGTTGTCCCATTTTACTGTCCATTCCAAGTATTGTGTCCTTTATTATGCTTCTTGTTTCCGATCTGCCAAGTCCTATCTGGATTTCTGTTCCTTGTGTTCGTCCTTTCTTTGCTTCCTTGTCCGCTGCTTCATTTCCTGGTATTCCGACATGGGCTGGAATCCACATTACATTAACCCTCGTACCAACGTGAACTAGGTTTGTTGTTAGGCGTAGTATATCTTCTACTATATTTGGCCTTTGGCTGTCATGTTTATTTTTTATAGCCTGAACGGATGATAATGAGTCAGTCAGGATTGTTACATGTTTAGGTGGGTTATCATTTATTATTTCTAGAACTTTTAGAATTGAAACTAGTTCAACCGTGAATATTGATGTATGTTCTGATAATTTAAAGCTCTTATTGATGTTCCTGTCAGGTATTCTTATTCCTGCACCAGTTTGGCCTTCCTCTCCTTTGTACCCAACTGTTAATACTTTTAGACTATTTATTGTTCTATCATTTATGTGGTTAATTGCTCTATTTTTAGTTGAATAAGTAGTATAGCGACGAGGTTATGACCCTCCCCCTCATTTGAAATTATATACCAACCCCTCAAGTGATATTTATATTACTCCTCCTCATCACAGTTAGGAGGTGGGAATCATAAAGTGAACAATACGCAAGGGTGGGCAATATGGTAATAGTACGTGATCGATTAAGCACGATAAATGACCAAACAATGCCGCATTGTGTAGCATAATTATGGTGTAGGAGAGCGATAGGTCAGTATACATGTCCGCTCGAAGGTGGTTGTAATATGTGTGGGGGTTGTCATATGACGTATTCCTTCCAGAACGTTGTCTTCCCAATGAACTCTCTGAACCTCTCTCTGTCGCGAGCGATGTGGCTTGCATTTTCTAGCGATGTATTTATGTTATCTTTAATGTCGTCAGTCCATCGTCTTCTTGGTCTGCCCCTTCTCCTCCACCCAGGTACTCTTCCCTCCATTATTTGTTTTTCTAAACAGTTATGTCTCTTTATATGACCAAACAGGCGTAGTTTTCTTTTTGTTATTGTGTTTAGTAACCAACACTCTGGAATATTCAGTGTGTTTATAATATCTGAGTTTATGATTTTATCCTTCCATGATATTCTAAGTATCTTTCTGTAGCATTTCAGCTCGAAGGCGTTGATCCTCTTTTTATTTTTTTTATTCATGACAGTATTAAGACATCTAATTTTGTACTGTCTTTGACAACATCTAATTTTGTAAAGTATATTCTGTGGTATTGTCTCTTCTTAGGCTCACAAAGAGCTAGCTCTGCGTTATCGGGGGAAAAAAGAATCTAAATACAGCACATTATCTTATCAACATTAGGTGCCGTCTCCGCAACGAAGATTGGCCGCAACAGACCTCCAACATCCACTGTCTCCTGTTTTCGTGGTGCACTCTGCTAGACTGTAACCTGCACATCTTGTGATGTTACTTTTCCAACTTTTCGCGTATATTCTACTTTATCCTCAAGTAAGGTCGTCAATAAGGTCTTTTAATGTGCCCAAAGTATTTTATTTGCTTGATCTTTATTTCTCTTAGTGAATATGTCTTCATTTTAAGGGTTTTTAGAACTTCTTTGTTTGTTTTCTTCTCTTTCCATGATGTTCTCCCTATTCTTCTATATACACAAATCGCAAAGCCATCAATTCTATCATCTAATTGTTTGCTTGGTGTCCATGTTTCTGAGCCATACATTAATATAGAATATATGTATTATTTTATAATTCTAATTTTAGCTTGTTTGTAATTTGTTTAGATGTTACTATTTTCCTCATGTCATTGAACTGATTCCAGCCGGGGAGACTTATACAAGTCAGTAAACCTTATGTCTTCTGGCCGGAAAGACTTCTATAAGTCATACTCCAATGACATTCATGTTGTTTTCGGTATTTATATCAACATAAGAATGTTTCCAATCGAAAGTGTAATATGTCTACATTACTTCTTGCAATATTTTTATGTGTATTGATATCAATTTTGTTAAGTTATTGATAAGTTTTGATAATGGGGGTCTGTGACGTCATTTTTCCTTATATGTTTTATATATATTTTCCAATTTACTTATTTTCGTAAAATAATAACTATTTTATTTGCTTTGGTCTCATTTATTATGAAATCCAATCTGGCAAATGCTTCTAGCATCCTGTTTGCAAATTTACGCCATTTTGTAAGAAAAATTGACCATATTTTAATTTGAGTTTCGTGTAAAGTTAAGTCTACTGTTTTTGATAGATGTCGAAGTTCTTTCTAAATAATAAATTTTTGACGCACTATGCATATATATTATACATTATTGTGTTCGTAATTGGATTATCTACAGAAATGATACAGTTTGAGTGGAATTTATTGATTTAAAAATGCGGTAAAGTCAAATATCATATCTAAAATAATATTTATTTGTCATTTACATATTTTCTTTTCTGTCTAAAATCATTTTTATATATAATAACATAACATTTTTTTCAAAATGATCTTGTGATAATCACATTCTCTGTCCATTTTTGTTTCGAAATATATATATTACATTTTAATGTAAATATATTTAGAAGTACTATTTCTTGTTTCCGTGATGCATGTGCACACACAAAAATTGAACACAATTTAATTACGTTTAAACGCTTAAAATATTCCGGCCGGAATCAGTGACGTTACTTCTAGCCATTCCCATTCTCATTTCAATCTTTGTTTCACATCTGCCGTCATTTGTGACTGTGTGTCCAAGATATTGATAGTGTTTCACTTGTTGTAGTCTCACTCCATGTATGTTTATGTTTAGCTCTTGTTCTTCTGTGTCATTGATGATTATGATGGCCTTTGTTGTTTTTTGTGTGGGATAGTTATTTGTAGTCCGTATACTTTACTTGATTCATTGACGTGATCTTTTAGTATTTGTAGTTCATTTTCACTTTGTGCTAAAAGAAGAGTGTCATCTTCATATCTCAGATTGTTTATTATTCTCCTACTGATCGTCAGTACTTGCACTCCTTCTATATGTTTAAAGATATTCTCTGTGTAGATATTAAATAGACTTGGTGATAAAATGTATCCCTATCTTACCCCTCTTCTTATTTCTATGTATGGTGAGTAGCTGTTTTAACACCTTATTGATGCAGTCTTGTTCCCAGTATATATTTCTAATCAGTCTGATGTCTTTTCCATCTATGCCTATTTCTTGAAGACATTTTATTAATTTTTCGTGTTGGACTCTTATAAAATGCCTAGCTGTAGTTTATTAAGCAAATATAGATACTTTTTTAAGACTTCTATATATTTATCTATCTCTAGTCGGATACTAAGATATTACTTCTAAGGTCTCCTTATCTTTTATTCTATCACGTGTGCATTCTGTTTCCAAGTAAATTTCAATGCCTGTTTTACTTAATCAATCAATCAAGTAAAATGTCCATAAGCGTAGGCGATCATGTTTCTCTACGACTCTCTGTTTCTGGTGTTATCAATAAGATGGGTTGGTGAGCTTCTATCGTGCCTCAATACAAGTCCATCTAGTAACTTCTGCCTTTGTCGTCCCCTATCTCCCCCCCCATGATCTTTCCAGTGGATATTGAGTGTTCAAGCTGTGTTCTTCTCAGCACATACCATATAAATCTTGATTGTCTGCCTCTAGTTTTTGCGAGAATCTGTCTCTTTACTCCAACAACTGAGGACATCTACATTAGTTTTCTTAGCTGTCCATGGTATTTTCATCATTCTTCTCAGAAACCACTTTTCTGTAACCTCTAATTCGCTTTGAATTTTTTGTTGTTGTTTGTTTACAGTTCATGCTTCACATCCAAACAAAAGAATGTGTTCGATATAACATCTCAGCACTCGAATTCTGGTCTGCATTGATAGTCTTCCATTGCACAAAATGGTTCTCAATTTTTTGAATGCTGATTTGGCTTATGCTGTTCGGCTCATTATCTCACTTGAGCATCTTCCTTCTGATGTTAACAGGGTGTTAAGATATTTCACTTGTACATCTAGTGATAATTTGTGTCATTAATTATTATGTTGCATCTTGGTGGTGTGTGTCTCTTCGATACAACCGTTATTTCTATTTTCTTCTTGTTTAAACTGAGGCCTTTGTTTTCACTTTCTGTCACTACTTTATCTATTAGAGCTTGTAGTTCATGTTCGTTTCTTGTGATCAATACTGTGTTATAAGCATATCTCAAATTATTTATATTGCATCCTCCCACTTGTATTCCTGGCATATCTTCTATATTTCGCATGTCCTGTTATCTGAACTTTTCCATGTCCATAGTAATCGTTTAGTCTATTTAGACGTCTCATTTAGTCTATGTTAAAAAAAGAGCACGACCTCCATAACGTTATCCAAGATAACATAGTCGGTGGGCCTAGTATAATCTTCTACCGTTACCACGAAAAGGGTCAGACAGTTATTAGGGGAGGTAAACAAGTAGAGATCCTTAAAGGGAATGACGCCAGCGCCCTTTATCTGTGGGCTTTATTGCAAGAGATGCCCACAGATTTTCCAGTTATTAGGAAAGAAAACGACGGGTTCAAACTTCGAAAATTGAACAAGTATACCGTTCAATACAGGGAGTATCTCTCATGGGTTGCCCACGAAAATACCGTACTGTTGAAAACGCAATTCAACGGACGGGAAATGGCTTTAGGAACCAGAAAAATTCGAGTCTATGGATGGGACGGGGTTAATCATATAGCCTATCAAGTCTACCGGTGCCTCTTTCACGGGCACCTTGACTGTCCTTTAACGCTAGGTAAAACAATGAACCATGTGAACAACAATCCCTTTGCCGAACTATACCAAATAACTCGAGAGATACAGAAGTACCTGACCCAAGACGTTAATGTTAGGGTGTAGAAATGTGGGAATGCGAGTGGCATGCATTAAAGAAAACAGAGCCTTCCATAAAAATATTCTTGGCAGGAATGTTAAAACGTACTCAACCATCCTATACTAAATTTAGATATCCCCTTTCTAATACCCATAATTTACCTTCCGTTATGGACGGCACTTGCTTCGATCTGGTCGAAAGCGATATCCGCGTCCGAGACAGCCTGAAAGAGCACTTTTCTGAAATGATCCCCCCCCCCCGTCTTTAAAAAGGTAAATGTTATCCGCGAAGATATTGGTGCTTACATGAGAGAGTACGCAAAGAAAAACAAACTCTTGTCAGCACCCAGGCGTACATTGATAGGCTGCTACATCGGGAATAAGATTCTTCTAGCGACCCCGTTACTGAAGTGGTATTTGAACCACGGATTGGAAGTGACGAGGGTCTACCAAGTTATCGTGTACCACCCTGAAAGATGTTTCAAAGAGTTTGCGGACGCGGTATCGGATGCGCGGAGACAGGGTGATAGGGACAATATATACTCCATAACGGCAGAAACTATGAAATTGTTGGGAAACTCTGCTTAAGGCAAGACTGTAACGAATAAAGCTAGGCACGCGAACGTGTTGTATTGCAAAGGACAACATACAACTAAAGAAATTAACGACCTCTCTTTAAAAAAATGACACAAGTAGGCGATGAAGATTTGTACGAAGTAGAGATGTTAAGAAAAATATATTATGGGATTTGCGTTCCAGATAGGGTTTTTTGTCTATCAATATGCCGAAGTTGAGTATAATGCAATTTTACTATGATTTTCTAGATAGGTTTATCGATAGGTCCGATTTCCAATTCTGTGAAATGGATAGTAAAGCAAAATTAATTAACAGGTTACTTACTAAAAAAACACTTACCTTGCCTATAAATAAAAATATATAAAAAAAGTATATATAAATAAACATACAATAAAACTAAACATGATAATTCTCCACGTATCGGCTCAAATGGAACCTTTTTCAAGAGACAAACAACAGTAAACCCCACAATAAAAACAAATAGATGACTTAGCCTGTCTAAAGCCACGTCCTCCAAAACATAAAGCCACGTCTCCATGACGCAGGAATGGAAACACATCTAGTAAAAGAGAAAATGCGTGCATTCATTATAAACACACTGGAAAATGGGAAATTAGAGGCAATATAGATGTGGTTGGGATGTTTATAATGAATGCAAGAATAATATAAGAAAAATACCCCTTTTGTCACTATCAGACAGGCAGGGTTTAAGAACATAGTCACAACAGGCAAGACTGAAAGGAACAGAGACAGATGGGGACAATGTGAGAAAATATTAGTTTGACAAACGAGCAAGGCATGGAAACAACAACGATACTGATAACAATACTGTGGACAGAGAGCCATGGTCACCTACGCCAACAAGAATGGCATATGATAATGATTGATGAGTAATGATTTGGTTGTGTGGTGGTGGGGTGAGTGGGTTTGGGGAAGGAAGGATACAAGAAGAATCATCATTTGAAAACGCATGGAATGAATATGAAACCAAATATAGACATAAACATATATATACATCCACACCTAAACATACATAGAATGTATACACACACCAGGAGTTAAGAAATAAATATATAACAAAATGGACACAGATGTGTGAAGGATACCAACACAAAATGCAGAGGCATGTAAATGTATCCACACATAGGAAAGGGCTCACACCAGAATAGGCATACATATTGGCACAGAATGGTGATACGTGCATTAACATAAATAAGCGCTCATGTAAATACACACACATATATATACATAAATATGAACATGCATCCACATAAACACTTTCTCACATAAATAAAAACAATAACATGAACATTCGCACACATAGAAACATATACATATATTGATATAAATATAAACGTTCGTATTTATGTATATATATATATTATATATATATATATATATAATATATATATATATATATATATACTATATATATATATATATATATATATATATATATATATATATATATTAATATATATATATATATATATATATATATATATATATATATATTTATATATATATATATATATATATATATATATATATATATATATATATATATATATATATATATACCACACAACCTAATCATTACTCATCAATCATTATCATATGCCATTCTGGTTGGCGTAGGCGACCATGACTCTCTGTCCACAGTAATGTTATCAGGATCGTTGTTGTTTCCATGCCTTGCTAGGTTGTCAAACTAATATTTTCTCACATTGTCCCCATCTGTCTCTGTTCCTTTCAGTCTTGCCTGTTGTGACTATGTTCTTAAAACCTGCCTGTCTGATAAAGTGACAAAAGGGGTATTTTTCTTATATTATTCTTGCATCATTATAAACACCCCAACCACATCTATATTGCCTCTAATTTCCCACTTTCCAGTTTGTTTATAATGAATGCACGCATTATCTCTTTTACTAGATGTGTTTCCACTCCTGCGTCATGGAGACGTGGCTTTATGTTTTGGAGACGTGGCTTTAGACAGGCTAAGTCATCTATTTTGTTTTTTATGTGGGGTTTACTGTTGTTTGTCTCTTGAAAAAGGTTCCATTTGAGCCGATACGTGGAGAATTGTCCTGTTTAGTTTTATTGTATGTTTTATATATATATACTTTTTTATATATTTTTATTCATAGGCAAGGTAAGTGTTTTTTTAGTAAGTAACCTGTTTAATTCATTTTGCTTTACTATTCGTTCATTCGGTTACTGCGGCACCCTCCCCTTTGTCGGACACTCTCCGACCATTTGGTTATTTATATGTGAAATGGACACTGAATGTCTGTACCTTTCCCTATCCACCTCGTCTTTAGAAGATGCAGCCCGTCCCTAGCTGATTAAAATTACGAAGAATATGACCGGTGGTTCCCCTCTGAAGTCTGTCCGAAACACAGATCCAATTTTATTAGCGGTAAAAGTAAGGTAACATTTCAGAAATGTAACAAAAGAAAATTGTATGACAAGATAACTCCGGGTCTGTTTAAGTTGGAATATGAGGGAGACGGAATGGTATCTCTCTGTTCAAAGACTTATCATTGTTTCGGAAAATATGACAAAACTAGTACTAAAGGGCTCAGCAAGTCTTACAATAAACTAGGTAAACAAACATTCTTAGATGTTCTAATTGATGAAAAAGCCAAGGGAGGTAAAAAATGTGAGGTTCAGGACGCAGGGGATATCTATGTATTCATATGAACAATACAGACAATCGCTGTCCTTCTTTTACATAAAAAGACAAGTACAGACAGATAAGGTCACCACATCGCCTCTCAACATTTAGCTCCTCTTGGTAGTCTACCTCTTCCACTACTTTCAACTTTAGACAAAAAATACTCTCTTTTTATGTTATTGTATATAACATTTTTATTGTTTGTGTGTGTTTATAATACTTAAATTTAAAAAAAATATTTGTGTTCAATTAATTATCTTTATTCCTCACGTTTTTCTATGTTGTACTCCATGTTATGTATTATATCAATGAACATGAACTTGAACACCAGCAACTCTCGGAGAATCCTTTGGCAACTATAAAACACTATATATAAAAATAAACAACACAATGCCTATAAATTTTGACAACAAGATTTTATTAAATCAAAAAGATCACAACACCGAGTGTGCAATACTGACTGAAATAAATGTTTCTTTATCCACTCGTCTTTACTGGTCTAGTGTATTTTCTCTTCTGGCAAGGAGCATCAGGAACGGCCATAGGTTTAGAGCTTTCCTCTTTCTGCGAGTAATACTCCGCCTTTTTCTGCATCGAGACAATAAGAATGATAATAACAATAGTTTAGCTTGTCTGTAGTAGGGCACAGTCTGAGTTCGATGTTGTTGGGCTGCTGTTGAGCGACGGCTTCTGGTCGTTTCAGGCAAGCGACCTCTACTCTCTCATACTCGGCCAGTATCTCATCTTTCATATCAACCAAGTCTTCGTACTCGCGGCGATTCAACGTGAAACCGTACCTCGTGGGATACTTCTTGTCAGTGTCGCCAACGTATCGACGCAAATCTATCATAACTCTGCCGTTGTAAGCTGAGACTGAAACTCCCTTAATACCCGTATCCAACAGATTAATAAGTTCGCCTTGTTTGCTCATGTAGACGCAGTTAACCAAACAGGATGTAGACATCCTTTAGGGTTGGTAAAGATTCTTGAAATGCAGAGCGAGCGGTCGGTCCCGTCTTTATATATCTTACCAACCCTTAGGGAGACTCGAATACGATTGGCTATTTTTAGAAAGGACGAATTCCTCTAATTTTAGCTTGTCCGACTAATAGATTGCAGAAAGAGTTCTGCAGTGCTATATAACCCCTATACTAACATATGGGTGCGAGTTTTGGACAATAAACAAACTGGAAAGTGGGAGATTAGAGGCAACAGAGATGTGGTTCTACAGAAGAATGCTTAGAATACCATGGACTGCCAGAAAAACTAATGTAGAGGTGTTGAAAGAGTCAAATGTGAAGCGGACCGTGATCAACAATATAAGAAAAAGGCAATCTTCTTTTTTTTTTTGGGCCACTTCATGAGACAGGCAGGTTTAGAGAACATAGTCACAACAGGCAAAATTGAAGGCACCAGAGACAGAGGGCGACAACGTGAGAAAATATTAGACAGTTTGACAACCTGGCACGACAGGGAAACAACAACGACTTTGATACATAATACTGTGGACAGAGAGCTGTGGAGAGCCATGACCGCCAACGCCAGTCGGCATGGCACCTGATGATGATGACTAATCGATAGATGAGTCTATCGTTTTGCCATTGTCTCGTAGATGATAAAAAAGGGTAAATTACTCGATGCATACTTCCACCTCGATACTTGACGTGTAAGACATAAACACAGTACAAACCGCAAATTGCGCTGACTTTATCTTGTGTCTGCTATTGTGTCATACTATTACCAGGTTTTTGTAAATATTATTGATCGGCATTACACAAATAAACTAACTACACAATTATATTTTAGTTTCAAAATTATTCATAAATATATACAGATGTTCTAACTTGTAACATAAATATTAGGAACATTAAGGTCAGGTGTTAGTGTTTTTCTTTCAAATTTGATAATTTTAGTTGTTTGATCCATTTGAAAGTGTAAATATTTGTGCAAAAAATGATACATGTTTAGTTGTAATCATCCATCGGGAAGTATTTAAATTAATTTTTTAAAGTTTCCATGGTTACTGGTTATTTGGGTAAAATAATAAGAAAACTAGAATGGTGAGGCCATGATCATAAGCCTACGGGCACAAGACTCTTAGATAAAGTATACACTGTAAGTTATAAGGAGCACATCATTTATAGAAAATGGCAGAACATATAAAGGAATTGAAGGAGCAGGAAGACTAAAAAAAGCAGCAATAAAAAGAATTCAGGTTCAACTACTAAGGTGCCATTAGGTCAAGTGTGGGAAATTTAGACTCATAAAGAAAGCAATATGGGCAATCTGGGAACATTTACAAGGAATACATCTAAACTGTACACAATCAAGGTGTCATAGTCAAAACAGGAATACGCTGACTGATTTTGTCATAGACATAATGAAACCTATTTTTTGAGGATCCTTTGGATGATCATTGGTTAAAAAGTTTGTTTGTCTGGTGAAACACACAATTCACATGAAGCATTCCATCCAGTGGCGTATACTAAGCATAAGCAAGGCAAGCATTGCATGCCTTCAAGAGTTGCGAAAATGATAAACCAGTCAGTGATCTATCCCCCATCCAAACTTAGCCCTTGCAGCATTGCTCAAAAATATATTTTAAAATATTTTTCTCACAAATCTGAATTTTTCCGAAAATTAGTGCTGGCAACACATATGAAAGTGGCCACACTGAAGCAATTTTAAAGTTGCTTTCGTTAAAATAGTCCCTTTACATATAAGCGCAGTGATATACTGTGTGTTTTTTTAAAATCCTTGTCTCCAGAGTAAGCTTGCGATGAAAAAAAAATACATTTTATGATTTAATCACTATTATAACAATTTAGCACTGGCAAATAATAAATTGATTGATGAACAATTATTTACTGGTGTGAAACAGTGCAATTTCTATGTTCTAGTACTTTTATTTGAATGTTAAACTAATGATAACAATGCAAGCAATTTAAATCTTGATTGCATACACACACACTTGTTTAGTAAGCTATTTCTGGTCACTTTTGGTACACGTCACGTGATCTTACTCAACACACACGCACATTTACACAGCGATGTAGTTTCGATTTCAAAACTTCAAACGTGATTTTAATCAGCTGATATTTAATATTTTGTGTTTGTACAGAAACATGTGTATTGCTATTGTTAATTACTAAACTTAGTATATTTGTTTACTGTGGTGGTTATTATGGCTGATTCTATTAATGATGTTGTTGTAGATTTATTTGAGCGACCGTTTCAATCGCGAACATTTAATGAAAAATTGGACTTGGTAAAAATGGGCAGACCGATTCCTGCGTTAAGCAGTTTGAAACGAGAAGGAACAAAATGTGTCCGTTCATTTAACAATGATTTATATAAGAAAGTCGTTTGGCTTTGTGGTTCATAGATTTCTTTTGAACAAAGGACTTCACAGTGGTCTTCCAGAACTTCATAAACTTTGTGAATTAATATTGACAATTCCTGCATCGTCGTCTTCAGTGGAACGTTCGTTTTCTGCATTAAAACGCATTAAAAATGTCATAATGAACTCGCAGGGGCAATGTCGTCTTTCTGCTCTATCAATGATGTCAATTGAAAAAGACCTTCTTGTAGAGATGAAAGGCAATGATGACTTTTATAACAAAGTAACAGAGGACTTTAGCAGAAAGAGCCGCAGAATAGAACTGAACTTCAAATAACTGGGTGAGTAGAAAATTATCATTTTTTTAAAGTTGCATGCTCTCTTTCAGACCCCAGGATACGCCACTGATTCCATCACCTGATCATGGATAGTTGTCATAAAGCAACATTTGTAGGAAAAGAGAGATTAGAATTATATGTAAATGATGCATGTCATTTTGGTATTCAATGAAGGGAAGCTAGGCAGACTAAATTTCAGGACTGTCATTTGGAAGAAATTAGGACTGAGCTCCACAACGTACCACAATGTCACGACATTTCTGCACATCGGCCGACCCAGAGTAAGAGAAGTCGAAGAAGGAAATATAATAGATAGAAATATCAAATGAGCAAGAAAAAGTGTACAAGAAGTCAAGGAACATGATAAGGATAATTCCTATGCAGCAAGAGCTTACTAAGTTTGGATTTACATAGAAAACCAGCATGGTAAGTTACATTTTTGCATTTTTCTCAAAGCGAATAATTTCAAGGTGTAAATTATCTCAAACCGTTGGTTTTTTTAAAGATGTTGTTCATTATTTCTGCAAATTGTATTGGAAAACAACTGACACATATCAAAATTGTTGTTAATATTCATGGCGAATTGTAACATTCACAAGCTTTACATGGTTGTTCAGGAGTGAATAGATTTCGATATAGGAATCGGCTCTCTGATTGTTTGCCAAATGTGGAAACTACTCACTGCTTTTCACGATGCACCAATCATGCGATAGTGATAGACATAAAATATATAATCACCTCTCTACTATTACAATTACTTTCTTCCATAGTGATTTTATAAATCCATTTTTTACAGGCTGTCCAACTCTGTAAATCGTGTTCGTGTTCCAAAAATATGACCGACTAGGTTAACCACATCTGTTTAACATGTACACAGAAAACATCGTGTATAGAATACGAGACGACCCACGTTCTGCACAATTGCAACCTCTTTTTATTGGAGTTCATGTGATTCCAGAAAATGTAGATGACACCACCCTTTATATTACAATCTCTACAGGTCTAACGCAATGATTCTGTCAGTAAATGTTCATTGTAACGTTCAAAATCTTTTCTTCGATGCAAAATACCAAAGTAATGCTGATCAACAGAAATGTACAAACATGTACAGCAACTATCCAGTGCGAACAACTACAAAATGTCAATCAGTTTGAATACATTGGGTCAACCAATACAGTCACATGAAATTGTTCAGCAGAAATCAGAAAGAGATTAGCAGTGACCAGACAAAAACATCACAGATACAAACAATATATGGCAATGGACAAAACAAACACAAAGTTGCAACGATTAAGAAATGATATTTTTCCGATCGCAACGTACGGTTGTCATGCATGGCAGTTACAACCGTAATTGAACATAAAATTACAATACATGTATTTGCAATAAAAAGCGATATAAATGTTTTAAGAATATCAAGAACATTAGTAAGATAATACAAAAATGGTTCAAAATCAATTTTTTAAATAAGACACACAGATTTAATTTTTCGACCACTAGAAATGTGTCAATATTAGGACAAACACTGACTGCAATATAATAGACACAAAATTACTTACTTTGGAGGAACGTATGTAGACATGTATTTTACCATAGGAGAAATAGATATAAGTAACGTAGAGTAAAATACGTTTGTCATAGTCATATTGGACGTCGTACTGTTTAAATGTCTGCGTTCTAGTGCCTCTGTAATAGTAACGTTGTTTTTACTCCTTTTATTGTTTGTTCACTGTTTGTTTTGTATATTCCTGATAAAGACCTAACGGTCGCAACGTTGAAAATGTATTGTATACTGTTATTTGTATTTTTTTCGTATTAACTCCCCATATTCCGATAGTGATATTCTGTTAGTCGTCGTCAAGTAAAACTACAAAACGTGTGTTATACGTAGGTACTATTGTTATAAAGTTGTACACAGCAGTATTTCTTTTCATGGTTTTTCAAACAAAATGTGGTGCATCCATTAAAATTCTGATCACAATATTTCAGTACTCACTTGTGCAGTGACCACATGTCAAAGGACAGAACATCTTGCCCCATAATTTATATTCGCCATGGCAGGCAGTGTTCAGGTTATAGCTCCGGCAGTTGAACAAAACATCATTGCAAGCTAAGAATAAAAGAGTTACTCATAGACCAGATGTTACGTGCAATCAAATGGCTGTTCATAGATCAAATAAGAATAAGTTAAATTAGTTCAGTTTTCACAGGCTCCATTTCGACTGTATTATCAAATATTACACAAACGAGGGGCGGGGGGACGAATCTAGTGCATGGGTAACCAGGTAGAGTTTGCTAATTAACGCATTATAGAAACAGCGTCAATCACTGACAGAACACAAGCTCTTATAGATCTAATAATTGTCCAAGTAGAATAGTGTGATTTTAAAAACCTGGATTGATTATGTCAGCCATTCGCTGTTTTAACGAGAAACCGTATGAATTAGATGTGCATGGCTTAATTTTTGAGTAAATAATTTTACTACTGACATGATCAATCATATTGTTATCACCGGACACAGACATGTCGTAACGCAGTAAATGAGATAGCTCTCTGTGTAGAGTGGATCCCAATGGCCCGTGCGACATCATGGAAAGACAGATGTAGTGGTTGAAATATGTGATAATCATCTATACTGACTGTGGTCTTCTTGACTATCGATTCTCAATACTTCCTCCGTGATCCCATCTTAGAGCTAAATTTATCTCTGTGGCACCCCTAGAGTTACATTTATCTCTGTGGCACCCATAGAGTTACATTTATCTCTGTGGCACCCATAGAGTTATATTTATCTCTGTGGCACCCCTAGAGTTACATTTATCTCTGTGGCACCGCTAGAGTTACATTTATCTCTGTGGCACACCTAAAGATACATTTATCTCTGTGGCACACCTAAAGATACATTTATCTATGTGGCACCCCTAGAGATACATTTATCTCTGTGCAAACCTAGATTTACATTTATCTCTGTGGCACCCATAGAATTACATTTATCTCTGTGACACCCCTAGAGCTACATTTATCTCTGTGGCACCCCTAGAGTTACATTTCTCTGCGTGGTCCTCTACGGGATCATTGGTGGTGCAGTTTTAAATTTAAAGATCATGTGTCTCTCCCATTGGTAAACAACCAGCTGTTATGATGTTAATTATCTAGCAGGAATCTTCTGAAAATTTTAAGAGCTTAACTTGCAATCAGTAGTCACATCATTTATTTCCCAGCTTCAAATATTTCGCCGGAGTAGTTGGTGTAAAATAGATAAAGAGCCGAACAGGACAAGCCAAATCAGCATTCCAAAAAAAATGAGAACCATGTTGTGCAATGGAAGACTATCAATGCAGACCCGAATTCGAGTGCTGAGATGTTATATCGAATCAATTATTTTTTATGGATGTGAAGCATGGACTGTAAACAAAAAAATTCAAAGCGAATTAGAGGCTTCAGAGATGTGGTTTCTGAGAAGAATATTATAAATACTATGGGCAGCTAAGAAAACTAATGCAGAGGTTCCCATTGATGCTGGCGTAAAAAGATCAATCATATCAAACATTAGGGGCAGACAGTTAAGATTTCTAGGGCATGTGTCTATATTGACTACTATTACATATATTAACTATAGTTGTCTACATGAACTACAGTTGTCTATATTGAACAATTGTCGATATTTACTACAAGAATCTGTATTATATAACAATGCAATATATTAACAGTTGTCTATACTAACTTTCATGTCCTACTTGCAGACACCAACAGAATACACCACCAATCTCTTGAATGTATATCTACAGGCAAAAGAGCAAAGGTTCGACCAAAAGAAACACTCCGAAGAACAATACTTCATCATCATCATCATCAGGTGCCATGCCAGCTGGTGTATGCGGTCATGGCTCTCTGTCCACAGTATTATGTATCAAAGTCATTGTTGTTTCCCTGCCGTGCCAGGTTGTCAAACTGTCTAATATTTTCTGATGTTGTCGCCCTCTGTCTCTGCTGCCTTCAATTTTCCCTGTTATGACTATGTTCTCTAAACCTGCCTGTCTCATGAAGTGGCAAAAAAAAAGAAGATTGCCTTTTTCTTATATTGTTGATTAAGGTCCGTTTCGCATTTAACTCTTTCAACACCTCTACATTAGTTTTTCTGGCAGTCCATGGTATTCTCAGAATTCTTCTGTAGAATCACATCTCTGTTGCCTCTAATCTCCCACTTTCCAGTCTGTCTATTGTCCAAGAGTTGCACACATATGTTAGTATAGGGGTTAGATAGCACTGCAGAATTCTCTTTCTCACCTCTAATGACAAGGTCATATTACACAGTATATTTTTCATTTTTCTGAATGCTGTTTTTGCCTGTTCTATTCTGCATCTTATTTCAGTTGAACTTCTTCCATCTGCTGTAATCATTGTACCTAGATATTTGAATTGGTGGGCCTGTTTTAATACAATATCATTCACTTTGATCTTGCAAGGTGTGTTATTTTGTTTCTTTGAAATAACCATTACTTCTGTTTTCTTGATATTTAGGAAGAGGCATTTCTCTTTACTTTCTGTGACTACTACGTTAATTAAATCTTGAAGGTCTTCCTCACTTTTTGCAATCAGAACAGTGACATCCGCATATCGCAAATTATTTATATTATGTCCTCCCACTGATATTCCTGGGATATCTACTATTGCACGCAATATGTTTTCACTGTATAAAGAGAACATGTCTGGTGAAAGCACGCATCCCTGTCTGACTCCTTGTTTTATTTGCTGAAAAGGGCCAAATTGATTTCATACTCTTATTGCTGCTGTTTGTTGCCAGTACATGTTCTTTATTATTCTTAAATCCTTGCTGTGAATGTTCAAATTCTCTAGCATGTGTATAATTTCGCTATGTTTAACTTTATCAAATGCTGTGGTTTAGTCTATAAAACAGAGGTACAGATCTGTTTTTACCTCTATAGACCTCTCTATTAGTGATCTCAATATATAAATATCATTGTTGGTACCTTTGCCTTGTACAAAGCCACATTGTTCTGGACTTATTTCTGATTTTATTTTGCTTCTCACTCTCTTCATAATGATTCCGAGAAGTATTTTGGTTATTTGGCTCATGATGCTGATTGTACGGTGTTCTTCACATTCGGTGGTCCCTGGCTTCTTAGGTAAGGCTATAAATATGGACCTCATTAAGTCATCGGGTATGTTTCCGCTATTATATATGTCATTCAGAAATTTTGTGATTATTTCAACTCCAAAGTCATCTAAAGCTGCTAATTCGTCTAATGTGATATTGTCTGGACCAGGGACTTTGCCATATTTGAACAATACTTAGAGAAAGTAAAACAATCACTATTCATACTATTCAAGAACTGCACAGAATAGCTTTTAACAGACGGAATTGGAGAGATCTGACCTCTGCCATATGCGCTAACCTCATCGCAAAAGGAAAATGAATGAATGAATACTAACTTCAATTGAATATACTTCATGTCTATATTAAATACGATTCTCTATATTAATTACAATTTTACATATTAACTACATATGCCTATAGTAATTACAATTGTTTATATTGACAATTGAATATATTAACTAAGTTGTCTATATTAACTGTAAGTTCCTATATTATCTACAATTAAATACATCAACTACAAATCTCTATATTAATTTGAATTGAATATCTTAATTCCAATTTAATATAGTAACTACAATTGTCTATATTAACTACAACTGAATATATTAATTATAATTGTTTATATTGACTACAATTGAATATATTAACTACAATTGTCTATAGTCTATAAATACATATGAATAAATTAACTATAGGACCATAATTAACATAATTTATTAACTAGAATTGTCAATATATTAACTATAGTTGTATATTGCGGTATAGTACAAGTAGACAAGTATCAGTTGATAAACATTATTTTTGTTTATACCAACTCTGTGTTACAAATGTCAAGCATGGCCTTTGACAAAGACACTAGCGAAAACGATCACAGTTTGCGAAATGAGATGTTTGAGGAAAGCTATAAATGTCACCAGAAGAGACTGCCGTAGAAATGAAGATGTTAGGAAAGAAGTAAAGACTATCTGAAGTCAAAACTACATCGAGAGGCAACAAACCAGATGGTTTGATCACGTCACGAGAATGGAACCTAGCAACCAGCCCTTCGTGCATACATCAGCAGAAGACCGGGCTACACGGCACGAGGAAGACCAATATCTTGATAGGCAGAGACAATTAAAGAAACATTAAATAGATACCGACTTCCCATCAGCAATGCAACTAAAATGATCGAAGACAAAAAATATCCGCGCGACGCTTAACTCCACAAGTGGAAATGACAACAAATAGATAGACAATTAGACGCCACCACATAGTCGAGTTATTTCACTTGTCTGTTTGTGAATTTCATGTTCATCATATATTTTAAATATTAATGTATTTTAGAGTTTTGGTTAGGGTATTTATATTTGTTTCATAGACTACAGTAAGACCTTTGACAGAGTTCAACATGAAATGTTAATCAAATGTTCAACCTTCTTCAAGAAATAGGCATAGATGTAAATCTGATTATAAATATATATTGGGAACAGACTGCATCAATAAGGTGTGAAAACAGCTACTCACCATATATAGAAATAAGAAGAGGGATAAGACAAGGATGCATTTTATCACCAAGTCTATTTAATATATACACAGAGAATATCTTTAAAAATATAGAAGAAATACCAGGACTGAAGATCAATAGGAAAATAATAAACAACATGAGATATACAGATGACACTGTTCTTTTAGCAGAAAGTGAACATGAACTACAAAGACTAATAGATTAAGTCAATAAATCAAGTAATCAATATGGACTGGATATAAATATCTAAAAAAACAAAAACCATGATAATCAGCAAGGACACAGAAGAACAAGAGCTAAACATAAACATACATTGAGAGAAACTACAACAAGTAAAGCATTATCAATATCTTGGACACATAGTCACAAATGATGGCAGATGTGAAACAGAAGTTAAAAGAAGAATAGGAATGGCGAAAAGTACCTTCAATGGCATGAGGAAAATTGTAACATCTAAACAAATTACAAACAAGTTAAAATGAGAATTATAATGCTCAGAAACACGGATACTAAATAAACAATTAGAAGACAGAATTGGTGCCTTTGAGATGTGGGTATATAGAAGAATAGGGAGAACATCATGGAAAGAGAAGAAAACAAAGATGTTCTAAAAACAATATAAAGAAAGAATTACTAAGAGAAATAAATGTCAGGCAAATAAAATATTTTGGACACATTAAAAGGCAGGACACCTTATTGAAGATCTTACTTGAGGGTAAAGTCAAAGGGAAGCGAGAAAGAGATACAAGTGGGGGAAATAACATCATAAGATCGACAGGTTACAGTCTAGCAGATTGCCCCACAAAAACAAGAGACACGGGATGTTGGAGATCTGTTGCAGCCAACCTTCGTTGCGGAGACGGCACTTGATGATGAGTGTTAGGGATAGTTGTGTTTTACATAATTAACCCTAACCCCAGCCCTAATAAATAAATATTTCAATTATTAAATGATGAACATGAAATTTATAAACATAGACTAGCGACATAATTAAACATGTGGTGGCGCTACTTGTACTGTACCTCTATTTCTTTCGCTACAGTGTGTATATTCTCTTGATATAAAGTTATATCGTTCCATCTGCCAAATATAACGCTTTGTTTTACACTGTTCCTAACTTAACCATTGACACGAGTGTTACTTTTATCAACAATGGCGGTAGTGACATCATGACTCTGGCTCTTCTTGGTGATTGTTTTGCTATTTGTAAGTTGGTGTTTAATTCATGTGTTCAGAATATTCAAAATAGAATTAATAGGCACATTAATCCTGTAGTTTGGCATTGCTTCTAATCAAAAATATTTTAAGTACCATTCAATATATTAACTGTACGTTTATACATTAACCATAATTGAATATATTAATTAAATTGGTAGCGTATCCTATTCTAGAAGCAGCTATCAACCCAGCACTTTTTGGCTGTAGTCATTTTTTGGGGGGATCTGTGGCGGAGTGGTACAACGCGTGTCTGCAACTGCAAATGTGCCGGGTCCGATCCCCGCTAAAGGCAATTGTATATACAGACCTTTAAGAAAGCAATGGCACACTATTTAACATATTTATATTGCTTAGAAAATTACCACATATTAACTACAATTGAATATATTAAATACAATGTAATACATTAACTACAGTTATCTATATAGGGTCTCCGGCGAAAATCGGATGGGTCGGGCCATTGGCGCAAATAAAACGGCGACACAAAGGCATTTCCATTCTCTGGACTACATTCTGCTGGAAATCTAGTAGGACCATTGCCCTGCTAGAGATCCAGCGGGAGTTTGAGAATGAACGCTGAAGAAGAAGAATATAGGGTCAGTGTATGTTCTTCTAGTCCAAAGACCAGCGTTCTGCAGCCGGTTCCTGGCCGTTTGATCTGGAATTCGACGAGCTGCTGGCATTGACTCTACTGTAGAGGACACAAATATAAATTGATTCCTGAGGTGGCATAGCCGAATGAAGCGGTCTTCGGAGGGAGTTGTAACTCTGGATCTTCTACTGCGCGGCCGGTCTGCCACTAAGCCAGTTTGTTGAAATCGCACCCAAAGGCGGTTAATGGTGCTTCTAACCACAATAAATTGTCTGGCCGCTACACTTTGTAATTTTCCAGTGTATAAGCGCAGAAAGATGATGTATCGTTGTTCTGTAGTGAGATGAGCCATAATTGAGCATTGAATTTTCAACTGAATCTATTCGAGGCATTCAATAATATGGTCAGAGAGTTTTGCTATCAGTAAGTTTCATGCAAATCTCATGTTACAAGTTATTGCCAAAAATGTTATTTTGACCTTGACCTTTTTCATGACCTCATGAACGATGAGGTGAGTACAATTCAGGTAGCCACGAGAAGTTAATGACCAGCTGGACACAGTCGATAGTTTGAATGATGTCCAGTAAACGAATATCTTCTATAAAAGTATTTCCAAAAAAGTTGCGTTTCCTTTTTGAACACTATAATTGGCAAGACGTAATTGAAAAGAATTTTACAGAATGTTGGCCGGTGAAGACTATCAAATAACTTTAACTAATTTGCATGTCTAGTAATAATAGTTTACGTTACATACCTTCTGATGAAATGAAAAATATCAAACTCAAAACCTGCACAAACTGTATGAACATTTTTCAAACACTAATATTTTTACAACGCGCTATTGATTTGATTGTATTAATTATGTCTACAAATATATATAGCCGTACACTGTAAATGTTATTGAAAGCTATATATTCCTTTAAAATTCTCTCTTAAATATTCTCTTCGATAATGTAATACTCCTTATCGTAAAAGTGACAAGCATCTGTAGTATCTAACAGCCTATGAAATTGTTAGATTTATCATTAATTAGTAGCACTGATCTCTTGATATAAGGATAAACTATGATATTTATCAACGTTACAGTAACAGTCATTTGTAAAGAAACATACATTTACAGTGTAACTGGGAGTTCATTTACAGTCTTACATATATTAGGTAATATGCATGTTGATATGTGTTCAGTTCTCCGCTGTAGTAAATCTCTCAGGGTCTAGTGGCTGATGGTTGCTGTTCTATGTTGGATCAGTGCTATTTTTGAAATCATTGATAGGGCCACGCCTATCCTCACTCCCAGTTCGTGCATTCTTGCTATTGACTCATGCTCAGTTATCGCGTCCTCTAATCAGTTAATCAGTATATGTATAAGTGTGTGTATATATATTAGGGCTGTACCGGATTCAAATTTTTGAATTTGATTTTCGAATTGGATTTATGGATTTGGCCGGATTTATGAAGTGAGATCCGGCCGGAGCCGGATTTACAAATAAAAAAATAATAAAAGTTGAATAATGTACTACATCACTTGACTTAGGTGAGTGGAGTCACTCGGCTGTTTATTACTGCAGTTCATTACAATAGACATGACAAAGATGACATATACTCATATTAAATCATTTAAATGTAAAATAATTATATTTACATTATAATAAGTAATATTAAGTTCCATAAGTTCAAGATGAAACATAATACATAAGCACATAATGCTAATTTAGTCATTTTAATTTTTAGTTTTCAGTTTTTACATTGTTTTCAGTTGGCAATTTGGCAGCTCAGTTATAACTCACAACAACAGTACATTGAACAGATTGAATTTATTGAAATACATTCATTCAGTACGTTCACTATTTCAGTCAGTCAGTCTTCATTATGGCTGTGAAGTTATGTGGTACACAGCTACTACGGTGGTTAGTGATAATGCCTCCTGCAGTACTGAACAGCCTTTCCGAAAGCACACTTGTAGGTGGTGGTGCAAGAAATGCCTGGCCAGTCTAACCATACTTGGAAATCTGTGCTTATTGGCATGCCACCATGAAACGATCTTGCTGTCGAGTGTGAAGTGGCTCTGACAGGTACTGTGTCACCTCAGTGTTAATGCTGTTGCCTTCAGCACTTGCAGAAAGATCTGTGGTGGGATTTTCCTCGACAATTGTATCAAAACAGCTCCATAGGCTGGACTGTGCACTGACTGTATTTGCTGAATGAATAATGGAGTTAGCTGCTAACATCATATGGGCTCGTACATCACTTCTGCCACGTTCGGAGAAGAAGCACAGCGTGAATCGAGGTTCCAGTAATGTGGCACAGATGTAAATACTGTTAGATTCAATGTCTGCAAATCTGCTGCTAACAGCTTCAAACAGGGATGCTTTCATATTTTTAATTCCGGCATCACTACCTTCTTTCTGCAGGAAAGCCATGAGTGTTTTCACAAATGGGATCACAACTGATATTGATGCCTGAGCTGCACTTATTTCACGTGTGAGTTCTTCAAATGGTGCCAAAGTAATTCCACATTCTCCATTACTGCCCACTGATGTGCCGTTAGCCCAGTTTCCGAATCAATTTCAACACAGTACAGACTGATGCTGCGCTGTTGTTCTAACAGACGTCGTGGCATATAAAACGTTGAGTTCCATCATGTTGTGACGTGCTGGATAAGCTGATGTTGTGATAGGTTTAATTCATTTTGAAGTTAATGCAAACGACTGGTTGCTGAAGAAGAGTGTTTGAAATGTCCTACCGATTTTCTTCCAGTACTGATGATGTCAGCAACATACTTTAGACTCAAAATACCATCACGCACACACAGAACGCAAAACATCCAACACTTGAATAGCTGCCATCACGAAAGCATTTGGCAATGTTAAATGCATTGTCTCTCACAACAACATGGCACTTCTCATTTGTAATTGACCACTCATCCAGCACCATTTCAAAATGTGCAAGCAAGTTTGTGGCCGCATGATGTTCATCACATGCAGTACAATGGAAGACTACACTGCGGTGAACGAAGGAGTCTGTTAACTAATGGCCAGTGATGCCCATAAATGACTGAGTGGTGTGTTTAGCTGTCCACGTATCTGTTGCGAGTGATTTGTAATCAGTGTCAGATATCATTGATGCAAGTTTTACCTTCAGACGTTAACACATGTCAGGAATGACATGTTCAGCAATGTACTTTCTTGACGGCAATTCCATCCTTTTTTCCATTGTATGCATCAACTCTCTGAAACCTGGTCGTTCAACTACTTGAAAAGGCTGCATATCTATGGCTATCATTCGGGCTACGGCAGCATGAATGCATTTAGCATTGGGACTGTGATGTCCCAAATTTTGACCCGGTCCCAAACCTGTATAATTGACTACTGGGTACTGGTGCTTGCTTTGTGCAAACACGATCCCAGATTCATCATAGATGTCGTCGCCAATACACTGTCCTCCAGTGATGCTTTCTTTTCCATCATTTCGTCATAGCTTTTCCTGTGCATCGATCGCAAATGGGTCTGCATTGATGATGTTGAGAAGTCTTTGGGGCCATCTGATCGTCCACGCGAGAACTGTGTGACACAAAACTTACATATTACCTTCGCTGAATCATCGTCTTTAACCTTGAAGTAATCCCAAATGGCGCTGTATGACTTAGATTTTGATGCCATTTTATTTTATCGGCAAGACTAAAGAAAGTTACGAAAATTCGAAATATTCAAGTCCCACAAGCTCATGAAGTAATGTACCATTAAAATTCAAATGAATGTTTTTTTTCTTAAAATGCTTATTTACATCAACGAGAAATAGTAAACTGGAAGTGCTACTGTGCTTGACCTCATAAAACATGTACAGAAAATTCACCTGACTAGGCAACACAAATCTGGCAAATTGGGACCGGAGCCGGATTTGTAAAAATGGCCGGATTCCGGATTTACCGGAGCCGGAATCTGGTACACCCCTAATATATATATATATGCATACTTTTTTCTATAGAAAAAAGTGCGCAACCGCTTTTTTACTAAACACAATATCCCTTACTTTCAACTCCTCACATAGACACACACACAACACACATAGACACAATTTCAATTCATTACTTCGAAAACATTTTATGTTAAAAACGTCCATATATGTCTTCCATTTAAAAATGTTCAATGTTTCAATAGAAACAGTATTTTCTCCACAGTTCAACTATATAGACACAGAGTTCTGAATTATTTGATCTAGATTCCATAAGGTTTAATCCAAGTCCCAGCACAAACTATCTCCACAATAAAATGCTTTATGTTTTAGCATTCAATGAAGTCCTGAATTCATTCGCTAAAACAAACCCTGCTCAAAAATAGTTTTTCACGTTGTAACTTATATTGACTGATGAGACGGATCATTTGTCATTGTATACGGATAACTGTAACACTGGAGTGTTTTACTTTGATTCGCAAATCAATGAAAATCACGAGAAAAGTTGACTCAGCAAAGATAATCGAAGTTTGGGATCCTTCCAAAGGATTATTATGAGGAAAAGTCTTTGGTAAATGGCTAGCCAGAAACTAGATACTGGTTTTGTATGAAAATTGTTTTATGGTTAACTGCCAGCTTGAGATCGTTAAACCCGATGTCTAGCGATGTCTATATTCCTTTGTTCATTACCATGGACAATAATACAAGACGTGTGGACTAAATTCTAAAGTGATGCATTTTACTTTTACCGTATTTCTTTTCTTTGGCTGCCATCACACAGTAGACACAAAGTGACAATTGAAAACAAGAGAAAAATCAAATGTGTCAATTTAGACTGATGAATTAAGCCATCAAGACTGTATACATGATGAAAGACAAAGTGAAAGTGTCAATTCTTTGTTAAAGGTGAAATCATATATTTCTAAACGGAAGACTATTTTTGTTATCAGCATTACTAATACGGGAAAAGTGAGCGAGGTCAGCTATAAAAGCAGATCCTGATATTTTAGCAAATTAGACCAATATAGTTAATGTCCTTGATCATTTAGCTAAAACTGACAGAAATAGATGAGATAGCCTTTCGAGTGTTTCACCGTAGAATTTTTGCTTTCCTGCGCTGCAAATTTTCTTTTATTTTGATACTAAAAATAGATATAACCAAAGAAACACGTATCCCTGCTCATCCCCAGACATTTGGTATGAGATCTTCTTCTTCTTCTGCATTCGTTCTCAAACTCCTGCAGATTAGCAGGATGTAGTCCGGAGAACGGATTGCGTTGTGTCATGGTTTATAGCATTGCTGCGATATCTGCACCTTTCGGCCTGACACATCTGACTTCAGTATGACTTTGGGTCACTGACCATATATGGGGGATGGGACAGCCAACTCCATCCCATAACCTCCTTAGTCGCCTTTTACGACATGCATGGAAGGTAAACAGTGTTGCTATTATTTGCTCTCCTTTCGGGCCCCAGCAACACGCGGGCGGTATGAGGAGATGACTAAGACATCCAATTCTTGCATAGAATCCCTTGTGTGTGTGTGTGTGTGTGGTAGAAACTGTAGCTGGTGATGTATTGAATTCAAGAACGGTTCCATTAAACTTACCGATGTTGTTCTCATCGTCAACCTCTTACCGATTTGACATCACTGGCAATACAAAGCCGAGACGACTGAAAATAGTACAGGATGCAAAATGACCAGGGTGTTCTGAATGCCTCTCCGTGTTCTATGCGATTAACAATGTTGTGCTCAAAGTCGCATTCTTACACACTGTGCTACCTGTTAGCATCATCCAGGTAGTCCACCAAGACGAACCTTCACATGCTTGGGTAAGCAGACCCAATTTGTGATGATTTTGATTTTATAAATTACTTTCAATTAAGCATGTTTTTTTTTTGTATTGAAGATTGTTCCAGAATGTGCCCCTTCACATGTTACAGCTATTAAAATGCACATGTGAGAGTTAGAAGGTGGGTAAGCTCAGAGCATGAGAAACAGCATACAAAGGAAGCACAACGTGTTTCACTGCCAATGTAACGCTATCCGTGATTGATTTAGTTTGTAAGTGAAATATCGATAGAAATTCCTATTTTTGTATTATCCAAGTAGTGCTCATACAAGTAAATGAAATCAGTATCTTCTATAAATAATCAGCGAACTTCTCACTGTCCTTGAAGCAAGTCTACCAGCTCTCGCATTACCCTGTTTCTCAGGCATGGCCAGAGACATTATTAGTGATTTTATTGACCAACTATCTCATTTTTCTGTGTCTTATTTTTCTGAACCATTTGCAAATCTAACATTCCCCGCCATCTATGAGTATGCAACAGAAGGACAAAGTACAATGTCCACTGGCCTGTATCTCTTCACCGTCCGTCAGAATTATTTAAGAAAAGACAAAAAGTAAGAAATTGAAACAAGACATGCAGTGACAATTTTTCTAATGTGACAGTTTGTCAACCTGTCGCTCAATCATGGTTTTTTAGTCGCCTCCCATGAAGGCTAGAAAGAAAAGCAGTAGCTTTATGCTTAGCACACTGAAATAGAAGTTCATGTCCCGGTAGTCCACATGGCATGAGAAATAGAATGGATTATTCCATCATCACCCCTGCCAACAATGTATATGTGGTACAAAGTATTATATAATTGGTATACTAATACGAGAATAACCGAAGACATTCAGCAGACATCGATGTCATAATATTATACCACAAATAACGACTTTCACCAATGATGAAACAGCTCACGATTTCTAGGAGTCATCTTGTACATCTGCTAATATATTTAATAAATAATATAATATGATATAATAAATAAATATATATAACAGAGGATATACTAAAGTAGCATCTCGTGCGAATTTGGGCCCTTTTCCGGGCTAGCTGCCACTTGCGTGAAAAGGCTGATATCTGATGTGTCCTTCTCAGGGCTGACCGCCTCCGGGAAGATATGGGCCTGCTGCCGCTGAGCCCTTCTCAGAGCTGACAACCGCCAAGTAGAATGGGGTTGCTTCCGGCAGTCATTCTCAGGGGTGACCGACCCCACGGAGATCTGGACTACTGCCTGTGAGCCCTTCTCAGGGCTGACAGCCTTCTAGAGACATAGGCTGCTGCTGGAGAGCCCTTCTCAAGGCTGACGGTACCCATTAAGAGGGGATTCTGCAAACTATTCTTCATAGTGTGTTGAAATACAGTAAAGGTGTCATGTGCATACCATCCTTGTATAAAGATAACATAAATGGCACTAGCCATAGTCACTCCATATCTCTCCATTTTAATTTTTCAGAAATCATGACATATCTCCTCGGGGATGTCCATAATTTTCATGAATAATTGTTCTTTTACTATTACTATCACCCCCCCCCTAATTTTATGATATATATAGATATTTGTCTGAATACATTTTGTCTTGATATACTTTATCTAGAGGTCTTTGAGAACATTTGTTTTTACATATTTTGTTTGGGGATAGTTTATCTTTGAAATATTTTGTCCGGTATATTTAGTATAGGAGTTTTTGTCATGGAACATTATTATTAATTATTGTTATTTTTATATTTCACATTTTCGTTATGTGCCGTTATTTATATTTCTCTTTTAATTTCGCATACTTGTATTGTTTTTTTTACTTCTGTGCTACACTCCTATTATTGTTATTTTTTTTTAGTACTACATAATTCAATGTAGTCACACAATATATTGTTCTACTCTGTTTGTTTGTCCCTCTCTTGACGAAATGCGGATTTTTTTTATCTCTTGTATTTCTCTACGTAAAACTGTTATTTAACTTTTAATTATATAGAAGTGTCGTTAATTATCATCATCATCAAGTGGCATAGTCTTTCCAGAACGTAGTCTTTCCTATGGATTCCTTGAATTCTCCGAGGTCTTGAGCAAGTTGCCCTGCATCTTCCAGAGTCATGCGCAGGCATTCTTAAATGTCCTTTGTCCAACGGCGTCTTGGTCGGCCTTTGCCCCTGTTGCCTTCTATCATCCCCTCCATTAAAACGCTCTCCATGCCGTCGTGTCTCTTAATATGACCGAAAAAAGATAGCTTTTTCTTTAATATAGTGTTCAGAAGCCAGCCTTCCTGGACGTTAATTGTTCGTAACACCTCCTGGTTTGTTTTCTTCGCTGTCCATGGTATTCTCAAAATCTTCTATAACACTTTAATTCAAATGATGTTATTCTCTTGGCCACTGTTTTATTTAGTGTCCATGCTTCACATCCATATGTCGCCACAGGAAATACACATGTTCGTAGTAAAAACAATTTGGTTGTTATGTTAGTACCTAGCCATAGTTTATTTATGTTTTAATTTTGCCAGCGCCGTTCTTCTCTTGATCTCAACTGCGCAGTCCCCCGCATTGTTTATTAGTTCCTAAATAATCAAAATGTGTCACTTCTTCCAAATTGCAGTTCTCAATATTAATTTTGGGTCTTGATTCACTGTCCATACCAGATGTCGTTAATCACAGTTTTTAAATAAAGCACATCCCTAAATATTCAGTAAATGAAATATTTATTTCTTTAATTTATCACAAAACATCCTGGTATATAATTTTATTGAGGCATTTAATTTGTATCTATGAATTATTTTGATTGTATAAACCTTTCAGGTCGATATCACTAAGACCAGCTGTTCTAACAGCTTGCATTTATATCCTGAATTTTAGTATTGCTTCGGTAGTAGAATGTAAGATTGGTTAGACAAGCACACTTAAAGACTGAAAAGATTTTGGAACACCCATATATAATTCAAGACGTTAACGACAATATAACATTTACTAATGAAATACAAATAAGATGATCAATCATGTTTTATGTATTCATATTTTCCACTTTGTCAATATATATTTTTTTACCAGACAACATCCGTGTTCTTTGTAAATACTTGATCCTTGACATGTTTTCTTCTACTTTTTGTCAATCCTTGACATGTTTCCACCCCAATTTTCATCAATAGGCATACCTGACGTTTTCTTCTAGTATTTGTCAATACCTGGCATGTTTCTACTTTTTTTTTCTAATAAAAGTAAATAAAATTATGAAACCTTAAATTACGTAAAACGTGCTTCTATGTTCATTTTCCTCTTGTGCCCAGCTTGGCGCATAGGGCAGATGTCATAGCTCTACATGCTTGTCGATCAACAACCTATTGTTCCAGATCGGTGGTTTTCATTTCAGGTGTTGGTCTTCCCCTTTTTCTTTTCCACTCGGTGACCATGTAAAGATTTGACGTGCTATTCTGTCTTCATTCATTCTGAGTGAGTGACGGATGTATGCCTTACGCCTTTTTCTAATAACGTCTGTGATTTACTCTTGTTTTGTCTTTTCTCTTAGTGTCTCGTTTGACTTAGTCTTTCCAGTTTGTGTTTTTCTTGAGGCATTTGATTTCGAAGGCAATTAGTTTGTTTTCTAAAGATGTTGATTCCCAGCTTTAACACCCGTATGGTAAAGCCGAAATACCAAATGCGTTGAATTGTTCTATATGTGTTAGAGATAAGGTTATCAATGTACATTATTTAATAGTTTTTCTGTTGAGATAGAGTATCGACAGATGTATTCTAATTGAGAAAATCAATACTCATATGAGAAATGTGTGATTATTTATCTTTTTATTTTCTAAGCCATTAAAATAGTAGTCATTTATAGAGCTCCAACGTGATGATAAAGTTGAAGGGAAGCGAACATGAGGTAGGCAGAGATACAAGTGGGAGAGTAACACCGCAAGATTGACAGATTACAGTATAGCAGAGTACACCACCAAAATAAGACACAGGGGATATTGGAAGTCTGTTGCTGCCAACATTCGTTGCGGAGACGGCATTTGATTATGACGAGCGTGATGGCAAGCTGATTAATCATCAATTTATGTAGATACTACTAAGGTCAAGAGTCTATAGATTAGTGGAATAGCAAACAACCATAGATATTTATTTATATATACTAGAAGCAATACCCGGGGTGAGAATAACAAAAAAAAATTAAAGGTGAGAAATTCAAACATGTCTTTAATCATCATATATCATATACGAATTGACGCCCGTGTGTTGCTGGGGCCTGAAAGGGGAGCAAAGAATAGCAACACTGTTTACCATCCAACGCATGTCGTAAAAGGCGACTAAGGAAGTTATGGGATGGAGTTGGCGGTCAGTCACCCAAATC
Organism: Meghimatium bilineatum; assembly: GCA_034231615.1. Taxonomy (NCBI): domain Eukaryota; kingdom Metazoa; phylum Mollusca; class Gastropoda; order Stylommatophora; family Philomycidae; genus Meghimatium; species Meghimatium bilineatum. Next base: position 33,147,414 of record CM067298.1, read on the forward strand.
CATGCTGAAGTTGGATGTGTCAGGCCGAAAGGCGCATATATCGCAGCAATGATGTAAACCATGACACAACGCATTCCGTTCTCCGGACTACATCCTGCTAATCTGCAGGAGTTTGAGAACGAACGCAGAAGAAGATATACGAATAAACATGTATATGATAATTAAAGACATGGTCGTATGTGGAATCATGTTGTGCCCTTCAAACTAAGATCTAATGTCATGTGACGAATTCTTGCCAGAGCGTTGTCTTTCCAATGAACTCTCTGAACCACCTTCTGTGTTAGCCGATGCGGCTTGTATTTTCCATCGATGTATTCATGTTATCTTTAATGTCATTAGTCCTCTTCTTGGTTTGCCCTTTCTCCTCTACTCGGGTGCTCTGCCTTCCATTATGTCTTTCTAAACAGTTGTGTCTCTTTATATGACTAAACAGGTGTAGTTATTTTGGTAACCAACACTCTGGATTCTTCAATGTGTTTGTAATATTTGAGTTAACATCAAACATGAGAGCTACATTTTATGACGATTAAAATTATTTTAATAGTCTGATAAGATGTACTATATATTATTGCAGAATCAAAAAGTATGTGATTGTGTAATGATTTGGGTTCATTCTCAATGTCTAGAGATTCTACATTTGTCTTGGAACATGTTTGCTGGAGTGCATTGTTGTATTTGCAGAATCTATGTCTATTGTCTATCCCCAGGTGAATAATGGTTGACCGTATTCGCACTTGCCATAAAGCGTAGGGATGGGTGCTTAAGCAGTCGAACGCATGCCCACTTTCTCAGTGAGATGTGCCTGAAACGAGTGCCAGACTAGAATTAATGTTATTTAAACAGCAGCCACCTTCCTCGGCTCCCACACTTTATCCAGCTATTCCAGAGTATCACTTTCATCCACCCAATTTTACATGTGAGCGCATGCAAACACATCACTCGGGAAATTTGTCACCTTAGATAGTCTTGCATTTAAAAATAATCATGGGGGCAAATGTGCTCCATCTGCCATGCAACCTAAAATAAAAGTGAAATGCATCTTCCAAAATACAGTCATCTTCACATTTCTTCGTTCCACCATGCAATTTGAAGACAAATCACTGCCCACATTTCTTATTTATGATAGGTTTAATCTCTTCTGCAGGTTAATAGTAAAAAAAATCAATTTTTGTTTCTAGCTCTTTTTAGATATAAATGATGTCTGTTCATGAAATTATTGCACCATATCACTGAAGCAACAAAATCCACAGATTTTTGTGACTGGAAAGCAGGATTTTTAATATAGTGAGCTACATGTTACAAATATGTGTGCTGGTTACATTTAATCTGTTCTGCCTCAACTCCATTACCATTCGGACAATTTCTCCTCTCACTCGCATAGATTTAATAATTTTGAAACATTCTCTTGGGTTTATTTTACATATGTCAGTTAAATGTTCTGCATACTAGTTTCATGAATTAACTTTTGATTCTTTGATTACAAACTTGACACTTTTTCTAGCTAGTCGATATTGTAGGTAGTCGTCATGATGTTTGGATTTCAACCATTTCTAGAAACATTTTTTTTATGTTGTGCACATTTTCTATCTCCTCACTTCACCATGATGTTTTCTTGTCTTTCTTGGGACGTCTTGTGCTGCATATGTTTTATAATTGTTTCAACATTACAATTTTTTGAAAATTTCCTTCTGTTTGGATGTCATCAGTTTCTTTTGGTAGGCTTTGAAAGATTTTTAGTCATTTTCTTACACAGTTCATCACAGGTACACACAGAATGTATGTAACCAAGACATAGTCCTCTGAGGGTATCCTTGTCTGATCCACAGGATGTACCAATGAGCTTTTTCAGTAGCTGTAGCTGTTTCAGTGCTTTATTTGTGACAAGATGACTGATAAATAGGTATTCATGATGTGATAACTAGGATAATGTACCATTGTTATTTGTTTAACAAATAGCAAACAAATAATAAAACTAATGTAAAAAAGAAATAAAACAAAGAAACAAGGATTTTTGTTCTATGTTGTTGTCCAACAGGGACCTTTATCAAGAAACAAATACAAATGAGGAACAAAAAACACAGACGTATTTAATTATTAATATTGTCTAATTATTACTGATGTGAGTATCCTGAATGGTGTTATTTTTCATACATTAGATGCAGATGTTGTGTTACAACCTGCATGGTGCTGTTTATTTGTGTTCACGCAGACACTGGTACAACCTTCAATGAGCTCCCTATAAAATACCATTATGGCAGATATTATACAACATTGTACTTAGAATACATGTCGTAAGTTAGATGCAGATGATCTGTTGTAACCTGCAGGGAGATATCCATTCTTGTATTGTTTTGAGGATGTCATGATTGTATCTGGCCTTGATAATATTGAGTTGCAGAAGTTCTGTTGCACAATGCAGAGAGGGAGAGAGAAAGAGAGATCCCTATAGAACATTCATTGCAGAAGTAACTAGAGTGCAAGTTATGATCCCTATGTACAAGTGAAGTGTCATGTCTACTCCTGAATAATCTGTTGTCCTTATGGTTGGTGCAGTGACATTAGTTGGAGCAGCCTATGGGATATGATATTGACAATGTTACATTCTTTGTCACAGAATGTTTCTCTGTTGCCTTCACATTACAATAAAATGATGATTAAAATATGATTTGAAAACATGACAAGAAATCCTGATGATAATGGCTGGAGTTCTCTAGTCCAAGCTGCTGGTTATCTTCTCTTCTGTATGCTGATATATAATACTGAGGAAAAAACATGCACAGATAAACTCTCTAAGATATGTCTGTGATAAATACACATTGAATGAATGGAATACAGTATTAGTTTGTTTGTTCCCTTCATGCTGCAGTCGGCACATAGGGCAGAGGTTTTGATTCTCCATATGTTGTGGTATGCTGCCTCTAGTTTTAGTTCTTGTAAGGGCTTGTTGGTTTATTCTGATTTAATCTCAAATGTGACCCTGGTATTTCCATCTGCATTCTTTTATGACGTTTGAAACATATTCTTGGTGTGTTGTTTCGTAAATCACTATTTGTGACAAAATCGTTCCATTTTATGCTCATTCTTTTTCCGGAGATATTTGCTTTCGAAGCTGTTTCATTTTTGGTCGGTTGCTTGGTTATGAGAAATATACACATTTTTTTTTATTGGGATATTTGTGCGTACCGGCTGAGTGTTCTGGAACACAGGTACAAAGAATACAAAGCCTGTGTTATCATGGCTGAACCAGACCACCTGGTCACCCTAACCATGTAACACGAGTTCGTTATCTAAACCATGAGAGAACATTTTTAAGGCCACCTTCACCAACCATTTGAGCTTCATGTGTGAAACTTGGTTCAGCAGTTGCATTTGCCATTAATTTCAGTTGCATTCATTGATTGCAAAAACAGACTCTATTGTCTTTTCTCTGCTTTTGCTATGAGGCGTCGCAGTATTGAACTACGATCGGTTTTAAGTTCTGATCAATGATAGATTATAATTTGCAAATGCAGCCACCTTAAATATGGGTTCATCTTTTAAGAGAAACCAGCATTCAAACTGGTGATCACTTTTGTCGCCACATCTATGATATCCGACGTGATAACGTGACTCATGTAGCTGTCTACTTTAACTTCATGATTTTCAGCTGATTTCCGTGAGTTGATTTCCAGCTTTCATTTCAATACATTAATACTGGGACAATACAGGAGTTGAATAGCTTTAGCTTGGTGTTTCTTCCTAGATCTTTGAATTTCCAGATATTAGTTAGTTTAGTGAATGTGCTAGCTGCAACTGCTACTCGTGTATTTCTTTCTTTCATTGAGTATCTGTCAACAAACATTCGGCTACCCACCAAGCAATTAAAGTTGGATACTTATTCCAGTACTTGGTTGTTTCTGAGATATTCTTCAGCATTCTTTCTCAAACTCATGCCGGTTAGAAGGATGTGGTTCAGAGAATGATTTGTGTCATGGTTTACAGCTTTGTTGTAATAACTGCACTTTTCAGACCAAAAACATCCAACTTCAGCATTGCTTCTGGGTCACTCTGGTGTTATGAGCCTGCCAACACAATGCAGGTGATGATTTTATGGAAGTGAAAGACATTCAGCAGAATAGTAAACATTATGTTGAGGCAGTAAACTTTCTAGTTTTTAACACACCAGTTGTAGCAACATGTTCAATTTTCCACCAAATTGAGCCATGTTTAGATCCTAGCCGTATGATAAAATGTGCATGCAGTGAGAGCAGCAAAATAACCAAATGATGAAACTGTAAATGTGACCTGAAGTACTGATTTCTCAAACAGGTTATGTTTTTAATGGCTGACTGATGCACAGACTACTTTAATATGCTGCTACTGAAAAACAGTTGAAATGCTGCATTTTAGTAGCGTAGGATACAGCATGCTTTAGTAAAGAACATGGTGAAGTATATTAGACTAGGCTGTGGAGTTCTCTTTCAGCAGTTAATTTCAGTTGCATTCATTGATTGCAAAAACAGACTCTATTGTCTTTTCTCTGCGTTTGCTATGAGGCATCGCAGTATTGAACTACGATCAGTTTTAATCAATTCAACGGTTCCGATCAATGATAGATTTTCTCAAATTCCTGAGTTCTTGCATAATATCTAGAGCGGATTTCCGTACACACTCAAATCATCTACCGGTTTGTTGGACCTGTCATAGTTTCATCCTTGAATGAAAATTTAAATATCAATAACAGTGATTGCTACAAATGTCCAGTTTATGGTATCAGAAACTTACAACTGGTTTTCTCACATAATGCTGCAGCAGCAAAAATACAACAATTTTACAAATACATAAATGTAGGAGATCCACTTAAAATTATAAAAATGGCAAATGCCCATAAGCTGTTCAAGACTGAGATTCATGAAGCCCATGTTTCATATAAGAAGTTCAAGAAAGACACTGCCCAACTGAGATTCATGAAGCCAATGTTTCATATAAAAAGTTCAAGAAAGACACTGCCCAACTGAGATTCCTGAAGCCCATGTTTAATATAAGAAGTTCAAGAAAGACACTGCCCAACTGAGATTCATGAAGCCAATGTTTCATATAAGAAGTTCAAGAAAGACACTGCCCAACTGAGATTCATGAAGCCAATGTCTCATGCAAAAATTTAATTTCTCAAGACTGCTTTCCTAGCACACCAGAACATTTTTACCTGTAGCATGCATTTGGATGCATCACCATCAAAAGTAATTTTGCATATAATGCTGCAGCCTGCAGTCACAATGACCCGAGCAGTACTCTAAACTTTGGAAACCTATTGGACAGAAATAGTCACAGACCTTGGCTTTCTTGCTCACAAATTTTAAAATAATAGAATCACACAAGTGTTAATGTTATGTGACTTACCATTGTTTCCACGAATAAATGCATCCCCATACTTGTTCTTCAACTGCCCGTTGACATATTCTTCTGTTTGCTCCAAAGCAATGTTCATGTAACCATCAAGGCAAGATAATACACCTGCAACAACATTCATAACAGTACCTTTTTTACCACATGCACTTTAATAACACTTGTGGAGCACATTGAGAGGTTTGTTTAAATAGGGGTCACAGAATCGATAAGATACGCTCACACCTGTGTGTTTCCGGGGCCCAACAGGGTAGCAAAAATAGCAACACTGTTTACCTTCCATGCATGTCATAAGAGGTGACTAAGGAGGTTATGGGAAGGAGTTGGCTGTCCCATCCCATATAGGGTCAACATGACCTAAAGCCATGCTAAAGTCAAATGTGTCAGGCCAGAAGCGCAGCATTGCTGTAAACCATGACACAACACGTTCCGTTCTCTGAACTACATCCTGCTAATCTGCATGAGTTTGAGAATGAACAAAGAAGACACAGATAAGCTTAGATCTTCAACATTTGCTAGGAGTCGCTCCATCCCTGAGGTCAAGGTGACTCAAAAGTCATACTGAAGGCCGTTGTGCTGGACTGAAAGACACATATTGCAGTCAAGTTGTAAACTATGACATAACACATTCCATACTCCGGACGACATCCTGCTAATCAGCAGAAGTGTGAATACAGAAGATTTGACATATAATGAGTCGACGAAATGGTGTCAGTTTATAACCAACAACTTTCGCACAACATATAAATAAACAATCATTGATAGGTCTCATTCTCTTGTGTATCCAAAGTTACACATTGACCTTCATGGTCTACAACAGGGGTTCTCAACATGACAATTTGATCTCCCTGGGAGCCACAGAGAAGTAATGTGAACTTTGGGGAGGGGGGGCGACGGGGCTACAGAACCCAAATAGGTCGGACAACTGAATGGTAATTATTTAGAACAAAATTTAGTAAGATATACGTTAAGAAATTTGAAAAGAAGTTACTGAGCTTTAACTTGTGGGAGAAGCATGGGGGAGGCCACGGTTTACAAAAAGGTTGAGAACCACTAAAAGTCTACAAGTCTCTTGAATTCTCTAATAGCATATTTTATAGCTTTTGGAAATATCCTTATTTAAAGTGTGAAGAAATGACTATGATATGGCTGAGGACATCAGGAACTTGGTTCCCTTACATCGATCTATACTTTTTGTACATATAGATGAACCATAAAGCTAGAGAAGTAGATCAATCATTACATATTAGTCAATAAAGTATAAATAACAAAATTATGATGATTACACGCAATAAAGTTGCCAATTGCACTCTATAATTTAAGCATGGAGGATATATACAGAATAATAAAATATGCAGTTAATAATGATCATATAATTCTGGTATAAAAAAAAAACTTAAGTTACTGCATGTTTTCCTGTTAAGGAGTGCAGGGAGGCTTTTAAGGCTGTGGAAATAAAGGCCGCTTTGTCAAAGCTGTTGCAGCGGCGCGTACAGCAAGAATTTTTTTGTTGCACCTCCGAAAGACAAAAATTCTTGTCCCAACCGTGGATTGAGCCCGGGGCCTCAGGAATCTGAGGCTGGCGTTCTAGCTGCACGGCCAACGCTCCACAATTCTGGTATAAACAAGATAAAAGTAATAGCAATAGAGACACATGCAGACACTACAATATACATGCATCATAAATGTGTCTGCATGATTATGCATCATACTTAAATCATCTTGAGTATGTGTAGCTGGTCTGCAAGGAAATGTCCACATACCATACACATAACTGTGCACAAGGTGGAAGATTATATTAACAAAAGACTTTCAAATACCCGGGTATGCGAGTCGAATGAAAAGCAGTGAATTGGACCAAGAGTTCATCAAGGATGGTAACATAATATACTAGAACTGACTTAGCAATGACATGATGATTACAATGAAGACTTCTTAAACACGATAATGGACAAAACAGCAGGAAAGATTGCATAAACTGAGAGACATGCTGAGTGACAGTGAGAACAACAATCTGCAAAGGACACATCACATAAAAGATGAAAACTAAATGTAACATGAAATCAAGCTGCAAAAGCAGATTAGATGCACTCAACTCTATACTAACACAAAGTTATGAAATAGCAGTTACTCCATTAGAGAAAAATAGACAGTGAAAATATGATTTGTGCACTCGTAGCAGCCATGTTTTTTCTACAAAGGAATACGTAAATAAAAAGCGTCAAGAGACAACCTAATGTACTGAAGATGTAAGGGCTGGCACAGAGGGGAGTTTTTCCTCCATTTATTATGCAAAAAATCTGCACTCATTCATAAAATGGTCACTCTTCAGGTGGTCTAGCTGTACACATGGGTACCAACGTGCAGGAGGGGAAAAGAAATGCGAGGAAGAGCACTCGACACATGACCACAAATGAATAAAAAGAAATAGTATTGTATAATAGAATACATATAACGGCATATGTAATAAGGCTGCCTTTAATTGTGTTCAGAACAAAAACACAAACTGAATGAATTATAGCAGCAACAGTAGTATTATACCCCAGAACCTGTGAGGGTTTCTGTGGAAGATGCATCAACATATTGTCCAGAGCATTATGTGGATATACTGCCCTCGTCATGCTGGGGTCACAGGAAACGAGAGAGCTGACTTACTGGAAGGCAATGCTGCGATAGACGGTATCCACAATGCTAACAAGAGATAAAGCAAACTTGATCACTGCAGTAATAAATTCATTTCAAGAGGAAGATGATGCCAATGAGGCTGAGAATGTTAGAAATTGGAGTTTCTAGAGGTGACAGCAGGAAAATTAAATTTTTTAAGAAAGTCCTGAAGATCACACAACCAACACCTGACCGGGACTCTGAGTTTACATACACTAGGGCGGAGTGCTTATTGGAATGCTTTCATTCTGTGATGGCATTCTGTGGAGGTGTTTCTAATCAAGAATAAAAAAGAATGCATCAATACATAGAGATCTCAATAAATCTCTGCATCTGTGGTGTAAACGCATGTGCATAATTCAAATACTTTCACTTCCTTGATGTTATCAATAAATGATTTACTCTGAGCCTCCACCCCCCTAGGGAGGAAGTCTTGTCGGGTGATATGCTTGAACCACATTAGCGTTCTTTGTTTAATTGTTGACATGTTATTCTTGGAATCCTGTATACATGTTTATTTTATTTCTGACATATTTGTTATGTGATCTTTATAGTACATCTGTAATATCTGTATCAATAGCATTTATGTTCAAAAGTGCATATCCTCTCAAGGTCTGCCATGAGTGTCCAACTCTAACATTCATACATCATAACACTCAGGTTTTGCATAGTTTGACCGTAACTGCAATACTGATGTTGCTTTTCCATATGTATTATAACCAAAATGACGAGTTATAATTTTTATCAGTGCCCTTAGTATGAAAAGTTATTGCACATCATGGCCGGATGACATCATAACTGTTACTTTCTAGCTGAAACAGATAGAAATTCATACACCAATTGTGATATTCTTAGAAGAAATATGCAAGGAAGAAGATATGTGAAATATCACACTACCTTAATAATAATCATACTACAAACAATCCTGAAGGTCAGAAACATTATTTTGGCACTTGCTGCAATTATCAGCAGAAGAGAATCACAATTAGGCAGCACAAAAACAAAGTGATTTTGCAGAAAGCATAAGCGATACTTACTTTAACTCATTCCAGTCGGGTAGACTTATACAAGTCAGTAAACCTTATGTCTTCTGGCCGAAAAGACTCCTATAAGTCATACTCCAATGACATTCATGTTTTTTTCTCCGGTATTTATATCAACATAAGAAATCTTCCAATCGAAAGTGTAATATGTCCACATTACTTCTTGCATGATTTTTATGTGTATTGATATCAATTTTGTTAAGTTATTGATAAGTTTTGATAATAGGGGTATGTGACGTCATTTTTCCTTATATGTTTTATATATTTTTTCCAATTTACTTATTTTCGTAAAATAATAACTATTTTATTTACTTTGGTCTCATTTATTATGAAATCCAACCTAGCATCGTGTTTGCAAAAATTACGCCATTTTGTAAGAAAAATTAGCCATATTTTCATTTGAGTTTCGTGTATATTCTATTAAGTATACTGTTTTTGATAGATGTCGAAATTCTTTCTAAACAATACATTTTTGACGCACTATGCATATATATTATACATTATTGTGTTCGTAATTGGATTATCTAACAGAAATGATACAGTTTGAGTGGAATTTATTGATTCAAAATTGCGGTAAGGTCATATATCATTATCTAAAATAATATTTATGTGTCATTTACATATTTTCTTTTCTGTCTAAAACAATTTTTATATATTAACCACATTTTTCTTTCAAAATGATCTTGTGATAATCACATTCTCTGTCCATTTCTGTTTCGAAATATATATATTACATTATAATGTAAATATATTTAAAAGTACTATTTCTTGTTTCTGTGATGCATGTGCACACACAAAAAAATCGAACAAAATTTAATTACGTTTAAACGCTAAAAATATTCCGGCCGGAATCAGTTAAATTAAAGTCTTGGCTGGTTGAAAGAGAAAACTGACATTACGGTGAAAGTAATTTGCAGGAGACTAGATCTGTTTATCTGTTTCACAAGAAACTTCTGATACTTGGAGGAGAAGAGAGTAACAGAAAATTGATACACCATTCTCTTAGTTTGCATACTATGATTACGTCATGGAAAAACTATGCACAAGGGACACAATAATTTAAAGGGGTATAACTTATGTTAATAATTGTAATAACCTTATTTAGAAGAAATGTGGTTATTACATACATTTTCTAGCAGTTCCAACCAATTCATTATAATGGGGCTCCTCTGTATTGATTTTCAAACCATATGAGACTGCATGACTTATCTATTATATTTCTGATGTCATTTCATAACCAAACTAACATGTTCATAACATCACGTGAAAATAAACAAAAACATGTTGATCTCACTGATGTTATCAGCTAGGCATAACTAATGATCCTGCAAATTCAATATATTCAATCCTGGAATGTTGCTAAATGAAAATGCCTAGGCCTATCTATTCTATTGCTGAAGTCATTTCATTACCAAAACTAACATGTTCATAATATCATCTGTGATAATAAATGAAACATGTCTATCTCACTTATTCTATTATCTAGGACTAGTGATCCTACAACATCAAAAAAGTTGCAAAACTAGAGATAATTGTAATCTGAAAGGCACTATTCAATTACATTCACAATACTTTACTTTACTTTACACACACAACACATTCAACAAAGAACTGCTATCCCATATATGTCAACTGCCCGTAAATCGCTGTATTTTTTATGTTTTTTCCCAAGCTGTACACCGGCATTTACGGATTTTTACGTGAATTACTGTAGTTCTGTTTGTTTTGGGTTTTTTAAAACTAAATTTAGTTGTGACACTGATATTTTTGTATATATTTTAGTGGCAACAGTGATTTGTGTGTTTTTTTTTAAACAATGCTTTTAATTATTCTCTGTGCTAGGGACATATTTTTGTCCATGTGCATTGACAGTGTTAGTGTCTCTACAGTACACAAATGTCAAATACTAGTAACACATGTATTTTTATTTCTAGGCCTACGCTGAAATTTTTATTTCACGGTCTCGCTGTCTTGCCTTTCATCGTTTCCCACTTAAACATCACTGTCAGAAGCCGGTGACATAATAGTTACGTAGTAATTACTATTCACTAGGGCTGTTCCGCGTCATAACGCCCAGACACCCAACACAGACAATTCATTCAGGAAAAACTTTGTTCCCCAAAGTCTTGCCACCTCATAAACCATCTATAGTCATGGATAGGGAAGTCAGCCTACCGGGTATTCATTATTTTCGGATATATTGATCCAGAATACAGTAGCCACCGGGGTTTCATTCCTTGAATCATTCAAGTTACGTGAGTGAAGCAAATGAAAGGAATGCTATTTTCTTAGAGTTGCAAAAGTTTGTGTTAATTTCCATTTAGCATGTCGGTTCTTTCTTATGATGATGAAGTTCATTATTGCCGGCTTTGTTAAGTTGGGGATGTCGGTCTATAGTCGGACTTTCGACTTTCTCCACTTTTTGGAAGGGATAGTTAGGTTATCGGCCTACAATCGGATGGGTTTATATTCAGAATTTAACGGTATATACAATATACATCGTTTAATTTATATTGTAATTTTTTGTTTGCCTCCTAGACCTAGGTAGTGTAGGTAGGCCTAAAGTTAAATATACTAGAATATTTTATTTGTTTATGTAGGCCTAAATCTGATCTTTAGACTTATCTTTGCATAATACTTTTATGATAATTTGTATGGTATTATTATAAAGTTGCAAAACTGCTACTGAAAAATACTAATACAGAACAACATATACAATATTTTATGTTTGTATAGAATCATTGTGAGTGTTGTGTGTTTGTTCTGTCCATATGAGGCTGGTAATAAAAAACATTACGCTTTATTTACGGCATATAGAAATATATTTTTTATATATTAGATCTGTAATAAAATATATATTATCCTTTATTAAGTTACAATATTAGGTCTGCCTCTGTGACAGCATGGTACAAGTGTCTGATGTACTGAGTTCGATCCCAGTAACAGTTGACCGTACAAAAAACAAAGACAAACTATTGAACGTATTTATAATTGCATAGAAAATAATAATCATCATCAAGTGCCGCCTCCAAAACGATATCGGCTGTAACATCCCCTGCCTCTTGTTTTGGTGGTGCAATCTAATAGGCTGTAACCTGTCCATCTTGTGATGTTACTCTCCCACTTGTATCTCTTCCTACCTCTGTAATTTGTTTAGATGTTACTATTTTCCTCATGTCATTGAAGGTACTTTTAGCCATTCCTATTCTCCTTTTAACATGTTTCACAATATTGATGTTTTACTAGTTGTAGTTTCTCTCCATGTATGTTTATGTTTAGCTCTTGTACTTCTGTGTCTTTGCTGATTATCATGGTTTTTGATATTTAAAACCAGTCCATATTCTTTGAAAAGAATATTCCTAGTCTAGAAAGTCCATATTCCTAGAAGATCACTACATTTAAAAAAAGGCTGGGTTGTGGCTACGTCCTGAATAGGATATATAACCTATTTTTTTAATATTAGGGCCTAAATCAGATTTGTGTATTTATTGGCTGTATGTAACAAAAACATCTGCTAAAGGAGTTTGTTGTGATACTTGGTGTTGTCATTCCCTTTTTTTGTAAAAGGGATAGGGGGATAGGGATATAAGTCAATGTAAGTCATGAAATTTACACATAGCAACAAGTAAGGGATAAACCTGCACCAACAACTAAACTTTCACAAACAAGTGTGGATAAATATATATTGCACAAAAATATAATAATAGGGTTTTAAAAATAATAAATTGCTTATTACGCCCAACAACGCCCTGCCGACGACAAGGCCGTAGATAGGAGGATGTTCACACACCCTCCCAGCAAAACAGATTATGAATTTGAGCAGGCTACTGTTAACTGACACGGCCAAAAAGGGTGACGAACAAACCCGAAGGACCTTTTTTGTGTGTGCACGTGTGGGTGGAACCCCCCCCCCCCCAACATTGTGTATGGTTTTTCATGCTAAATTATGGTTTTTCCGAACTTTTTGTATGGTATTTAGTCTCAACTGGTTGACAGGTATGCAATCCTCAGCTATGTGGAGCTTAGAAACAATATCCATTTGTAAAACCTAGAAATACTCCATCATCAGAATTAGAAAAATATTCATAAAAAATGGATGTCACTGCAAATGATTTTGACGGATTGTAAAAGTGAACTTAATATGAATGTGATGGTCTAACTCTGTTTAGAATACAAATAGAAATGGAAGTAATGTTGCCTGGTTGAATGACATTAGTTTACAATCATGATTTTCCTGTTGAAACTGGTGTATAGCAACTGGTAGAAAATTCTGCAGACAGTGACTCAAAATACATTGATAGTGGCTGAATTATCTGCCTACAGTGTGCTAAAGGTTAATTAGAGCACTTATTTATGCATTACATGTGATAAAGACTGAAAGAGATGATGTTTATATACAGAAAATGATAAAAATGAGAATTATCAAGGGAGAAGAAAGACAGTGCCTCCTCTCCGCAAGATCAAAAAAACACTCAACCAATAACTGACCAGTACAATGAGCTCATAACTCTTTGACAAATGATGGATCAGTAAATTGAGCATTTATGGTAATGTCTTTAATGCTGTGATGCTAGTTCCTAATCAAGTATGCAGTCAAAACATTTGTAAGATTAAAAGATGCTACTATGTAAATTAAAAAACACCCTGAACATGACATGGCGACAGCAAGGGCATGCAGTCTTTACCACACAAGCCACTCGAATACTCCCTTAATTCATTAACAGGGAAAATACAGTATGCAGTTGTTTATATCTAGTGTCAATTCTATTACAGTCTTTAGATACAATTTACAACTGTAGTAAATCTATTTTTCAAGCAGAATATGATTTACCTCTGTAATCAACACCGGAATTTAATTTCACCATAACTGGTCTGCCTCTGATCTGGTTAAGAAACTCACTAGGTGTCTGCCGATGACTCATGACAACAATCTGTAATGACTAAATGTTGAATGCAATGATTAAACAATGAATAGGATTACACAATGATTACTAACATTGTATTCACAATTATTCCATTATCATAATCTGCTGTTGGATTCCATTAGTTATTTAAAACAGTATGTATGCACACTTCGTGTTTTTCCACCAACTCTCACATGTTGGTTGAGAAGACAATACTTAGAACCTCAAGTGACTAAAAACAAAGTACAGTTATAAACTGAAATAAATATATGTCAAGCTATTAGCATGACATATTACAAACAAGGACAAACCACTTTCAACTAAAAAGATTTTTTTTAAACACAAGACAGTTGACAAACAAACACTACAGAGACACATACATGATATGAGAGAGGGTGAAAAGCAAGAAAGTGATGAGTAGATGTCAAGTTAGTGTCACACATGAGATAGGAAATAGATGATAAAAATAAAAGTTTCAGTGTATGCCAAGTCATCCAATGAAGGAAAGATTCCAAAATCTAGCAATGGGACGACTGAAAAGAAGCAGCTTTATCCATCAAGCTAAACGACTCCGCAGACAACTTACAGACCTACCTGAAGTTGACAGCCCCTTAAGGCCTGTACCAGAACAAACCCCGTGGAGTGAAAGGCATGGAATGTCAATATACATTCAGACCCATGTGAAAGGAATACTAAGCGAGGACGAACAGAACAGTGTGCACCAAAGGACAGTCACCCTCAGTTTCCTGGATGAGGAATATCCACAAAATATATGGGTCAGAGTATACACAGATGGGTCAGCACAGAATGCCGTGAGGAATGGAGGTGCAGCTGTATATATAGAATATCCACACAAGCCTAGAGATACAATCAGAACACCGACAGGAAAATTCTGCAATAATTATGATGCAGAAATCCAGGCAATTAGTGTGGCAGCTAAAAAACAGCTGAACTCCAACTCTGACCTACAGCCTGTGGTATTCCTGACAGATGCAAAGTCAGTGCTTCAAGCTCTCCAGTCTGAAAAACTAACAGACTTGAAAAAACTACTTAGCAAATTGTCTTACCAGTATAGGGTAACCATGCAGTGGATACCCTCTCACTGTGGAATACCAGGAAATGAAAAAGCAGACCAACTGGCTAAGGAAGGTGCTGCCGAAGACCAACCAGATATACCAATCACCTACCATCAGAAAAAACAGATGATCAAGTCAATAAGAAAGCCACAAACACCAACACAAGATGACTATCATATTATGAACAGACCAGAACAAGTTATAATTCTACGTCTCAGAACAGGACACAACTGACTCCGCAGTCACATGTATACAAAGTTCAAGATTGGCAACACAGCTATGTGTACATGTGGACAGGCAGCACAGAGTGCCCAAGAGTGTTCTGAGCATGAAACGCTGAGGCAGACATATTGGCCAGAGGAAACAACACTGGAATCAAAGCTCTTTGGGACACTGTATGAGCTATAAAAGACAGTGAGTTTTATTAAGGAGACAGAATTACAGATATAGACATGTTTCAAGTGAACGAAAGAAGAAGAAGATGATAAAATAATGATCTGATTCTGATATAAGGCATACACATTTATAAATGGCTGAAGAGAAAATCCTGGGAGGTGGCAGACAGTAGAGAACAATGGAAGAGATCAGGATCTAAGAGTCAGGCCACGGAAGTGGAACATGGCCTGCCATAAGAAAAAAACTAAGATAGGGAGAAAATATTAACTATCCAATACCATAGATGGTAAAAAAGATGATTAATTAATTCTTGATTTATATATAAATATATATATAATCTTCATAAAGTGCTGTCTCCGCAACAAAGGTTGGCTGCAACAGACATCCAACATTCCTGTCTCTTGTTTTCGTGGTTCACTCTTCTAGGCTGTAACCTGTCTATCTTGTGAAGTTACACTCCCACTTGTATCTCTACCTACCTCTTGTCGCTTTCCTTTGACTTTACCCTCAAGTAAGGTCTATAACAAGGTTTCATGTCTTTTGTGTCCAAAATATTTTATTTGTCTGATCTTTATTCTCCTTAATAATTCTTCATATTAAGTGTTGTTAGAACCTCTTTGTTTTTTTCTTTCCATGATGTTCTCACTATTCTTCTATATATCCACATCCCAAAGGTATCAATTCTGTCTTCTAATTGATTGCTTAGTGTCCATGTTTTTGAGCCATACATTTAGACTAGATGTAGCATTTTATAATTCTAATTTTTAACTTTGTAATTTGTTTAGATGTTAAATATTTTCCCCTTTTCAAAGTACTTTTAGCCAATCCTATTCTCCTTTTAACTTCTGTTTCATAGCTGCCATTATTTTATGATTATGTGTCCAAGATATTCATAGTGTTCTACTTGTTGTAGTTTCTCTCCATGTATGTTAATATTTAGCATCTTCTCTTTTGTGACTTTGCTGATTATCATGGTTTTTGCATATTTATATCCAATCCATATAATTTATTTGATTTATCGACATGATCTATTAGTCTTTGTAGTTCATGTTCACTTTCTGCTAAAAGAAGTGTCATATATAAATATGTGTACCGTGTAGTGATTCTACCAACACTACTTTATGCTGTGTCTTGCTGGACTGTCTATGCGAGACACGCTTGACCGCTTAACTCTTTTCTCCTTCGGTGCCTACAAAACCTCATGGGAGTACGTTGGCAGGATCGAGTACCAGACATGGAAATCCTTCAGAAGTTCTGTATGCAAAGCATCCATGCCCCGCTGACTAGATCCCAACTCTGTTGGGCTGGCCACATAGTCCGTATGCCAGACAAGCGCCTTCCAAAGAGAATTTTGTATGGGGAGCTGTGTGAAGGTGAACGTTCAAACGGAAGCCAGAAAAGGCGCTTCAAGGATCACCTAAAAAACTCTCAAGCACTGCAGCATCGATCCTAGCTCCTGGGAGACTACAGTACTTGATCGCTCAGCCTGGCACACCCAGATACTGCTGGCATCATCACGAAACTTGAAAAAAAAAGAACACTGCGGGCAATCTACAATTTATTATTATTTAATTTTTTCATTTCATTTATTGTTTTTCATGCCATGCTCATGGCTGCATGGGTGATTTTAGTTCCATTTCATGTTATTTGAGCTTATGATGTTGGGCTCTATTTCCTGAAATGATATTAAATCTTCTAGGCCTATCTCTTGTTGGCAGTTACTTTCGGTTTGCTAGCTGGTCTGTCATCTTCTCCCTGATTTGTGTGGCCTGGAATTCACTGGGGAACTACTTTTGTTTGGTTGTTTAGGTAGTTTACATAATAGTGATTTTAAGTCATTCATGTATAATGTGGTTCGGTCCTGCACAGCAGATTTGGCATCGGTCAGGATCAGTTTCTTCCTCCAGGTGGGATGATGATCTGAGAGTCAGTTGCTTTGCTGTGAAATTTGTAGAGCAACGTGTTTACTAGTGACACTAGAGACTGTCTAACTGAATGAGCACCCGTTTACTGGAATATTTGTTATCAGTCTCGTATTTATGATTGACAGAGTTAGTCTAAGACTACGATTTTCTGAATAACTGTTAAAATGCAAAAATAAAATAAACATTCGTTAATTTCATTAAAATTTTTATTAAAAATAATTAAAAGGTTAACTCATACAGATCAGTGCGCGTGATTTGCATTATATGACGATATCTAACTAAAGAACATTAACCACAAATAGCGTGGTCCTCTTCACTAAAGTAATATACATTATGTTATAGAAATACACACAAAAAAACATTTAACAAAGTAATATCATTTAATACAAGTCACAACGCTTTACCAATTGAGGCTGCTGTGCCTGTTACTGTCAGTCGTAAGCAGCGTTACCACCCAGATTTTGAAAATTCCCAAGTTCGGAGGACAAAAAAAGCCAAGATAAGCCAAGTTCTTATATATATATATATATATATATATATATATATATATATATATATATATATATATATATATATATATATATATATATATATATATATATATATATATATATATATATATATATATATATATAAATATATATATATATGTATTTATATAGGTCTATATATCTACAATATATGAACAACCGATATACTAAATTAAACACTGTACCTGTATTAAGTTAGCCTGTACACTTAGAAATAACTTCAGAACAAAAGTTACAACAATTTAAACATCAACAATTGAATCATAGAAATCCACATTGTCATCTTTGAGTAGCGTTACTGAAGTTTACTGTCCTAGTCTATTCTTCACTCTTTCTACAACGTATCATCAGTAATTAGAGTTTTTGGTGGTGTCCACGAGTAACACTCATAATTAATTCTTGCAATGGCTTGCTTATCCAATAATCGGTTTCTTACTGCTTGCATTCTATTAGTGTTGTATTCACCATATTTACTTGTGAAATTATTCTTTCCACTCATGCTGATGAATGTGGAAGTGCTATTAACTCACACATACAGTTTGAAAGGAACAGATTGTATTCATTCCTTTAGCTCCTGGTCTTCGAGCCACTTACTACAGAATGATTGCTTATACCATGTTTTTGTTGTTTTACGTCTCTTACACGGACTCAATGATGATGACGATGACGCATTACTTGAACCACCACATGCTTTATTTCCTTCCATAGATTATATCCTTAATAATTATACGAGATATGGGCTATACATTCAGTAAATAAACAACATAGTCATAATATTGTATTATTTTTAAAGCACGATTCATATACAATTTTCAGTGATGAGTTAAGAATTCCTAATATTTTTACATTTTCATTCATTCATTTTCCTTTTGCGTTAGCGCATAGGGCAGAGGTCAGATCTCTCCAATTCTGTCTGTTAAAAGCTATTCTGTGCAGTTCTTGAATAGTATGAATATTGGTTGTTTTACTTTCTCTAAGTATTGTTCTTCTGAGTGTTTCTTTTGGCCCACCCCCTGCTCTTTTGCCTGTAGGTATCCATTCAAGAGATTGGTGGTGTATTCTGTTGGTGTCTGCGCGTAGGACATGCCCGATGTAGGACCAACGGCGTTTTCTGATAACATCTGTGATGAAATTTTGATGTGTCTCTTCTCTGATTTTATCATTCGATTTGAATTCACTCCAATGGGTGTGTTATTCTAGGAAGACATTTTTTATCGAAACTCAGTAATTTCTTTTCTGAAGATATAGAGCTTTTCCAGCTCTAACATCCATATGATAGCACCGGAATAACGCAGGAATTAAATAAGCGCATTTTTGTGCGTGTGCTGAAAATGCGCTTATATAATTCCTGCGTTATTTTTACATATAGCACTATTATCTAGCTTTTACAACGACATCAATTATTTAAATCCAGAAGGGTCGAGGAAGTAAATTTAAAACAAACGTGGGAAAGTAGCTCAAAACTAAAACACAAAAACAGTAAACATAACTTATTGCGGAACAATTTGAGATAATTTAATAAAGATTTTTTTTTTAGAAATTGACCCCAAAAAAAAGCCAAGTTTTAAAGAAAATAACCCAAGGTCTGATCGAAAAAGCCAAGAACTTGGGAAAAAAGCTAAGCGGTAGTAACGCTGGACGTAAAAGCCCTATCACTGTTACCACTGATGTTTTAGAAATAACCACATAACTTCCGGAAAAAACTCCAGATAACCCCAGATTATAATATCCTCATCATCAAGTGCCATGCCGGATGGCGTATACGGTCATGGCTCTCCACAGCTCTCTGTCCACAGTATTATGTATCAAAGTCGTTGTTGTTTCCCTGCCGCGCGAGGTTGTAAAATGTCTAATATTTTTTCACGTTGTCGCCCTCTGTCTCTGTTGCCTTCAATTGTGCCTGTTGTGACTATGTTCTCCAAACCTGCCTGTCTCATGTAGTGGCCAAAAAATGAAGATTGTCTTTTTCTTTTATTATTGGTTATTATAACCAATAATAAAAGAAAAAGACAATCTTCATTTTTCGTCATGCATCATAGAAAGGGCCGTTGACACATTTCTAAAACACAATTTTGTGGGGAAAAAATTTGTAACGCATTATGGAGGTGGTATTTTTACCTGTTGTTTGGCTTGCATCCTAGTACTAAATGTCATACTTTTTTTTTTTAGTGGAAAGAAAAGAGGAGGATAAAACCAAAAGTTTCTTCTTTTTTTTAAATGACTTTCTTTTAGAACATTTCAATTGCAAATTGTAAGAATGTGTCGTAATGTTATATCCATTAAATCAAAATCAGAAACACAAGATATGCAGAAATCAATCCCCACTAGAAATATACATAAACGGCACAAAACTCAACCAAGTAAAGGGATTTAAGTATCTAAGTAGCGTGTTCTCGGAAGACTGGAGACTAAATAGAGAAATAGTAACAATATGTCAGAAAGCAAACTTCTATATCAATTATCACCACTGCTGAAACATCAGAATATAGACATGATCTCCAAAAGATCGTTGATAAAAACAGTGTTCATGCCGACACTGTGCTATCAATGCAGACATGAACTCCGACAGAGAAACTATAACAAAAACTCGCTATATGCGAAATAAAATGTATGAGAACAGCCCTGTGGATAATAAAATGAGATAGAATAAACAATGACACTACACGAAATATGATAAAAACAATATCATGCAAAGAATACATAGATCTCAATAAATCAAATGATTCTGCAACCTAACCAGAATGAAACCGCATTCCATTGATAGCCTTCAATAGAATATCATCTGAAAAGAGAAACAGTGGAAGAACCAGACGAAGATGGATAGAGGATATCAGAGAAATACTAGAATACCAAGGTTACACTATGTCAGCGGCAACACAATTAGCAAAGGAAAGAAGACTTCAGCTTTCCATGACGCCTGGCGGCACACATGGATGACAAGACAAGATAAAACTGCACATTGGGTTAAAGGTACTTTTCTACTTATTTGTGTATTGTATATTGGATACAATATATAGTATTTTAGCTTAATGGGGGATGGAGTGTTGGACATAATAACCCCCCCCCCCCTTCGATATTTCTACAGCTACATCTTTATTGCAACAATAAGCGCGCTAACCATTTGTATTATTTTGTATTACCGGTATGAAGGCAAATATTGCTTGATGTGACACATAAAAACTATGATCCTCCACTGCATCGAACGTCATTTCTAGTCGTCTCGATTCGTCTTGGCGCTGGTTACAAATGAGGTCCGACAAAAGAGTGAGGTCGACGCTTTGATCAACTCTTCCTCACTTATATCAAAATCCTCATTGCAAATTATTTTTACATCCACACCAAAGTCAAATTGCACATCATCAGGGATCTCCTATTTGCCG
This sequence comes from Meghimatium bilineatum, assembly GCA_034231615.1. Taxonomy (NCBI): domain Eukaryota; kingdom Metazoa; phylum Mollusca; class Gastropoda; order Stylommatophora; family Philomycidae; genus Meghimatium; species Meghimatium bilineatum. The sequence goes on from CM067298.1 coordinate 33,168,717, forward strand.
ATGACTGTGCCCTAAACGCCAACTCAGAGACTGATCTACAAATTATTATAGATTCTCTAAAGCATGTACTAATTTTGGACTCACTATTAATACGGAGAAAACAGAAGTCATGTTACAACCAGCACCTTGTAAAATCTAACACGGGTCCTGCATAAAGATAAATATGAAATTTACGGGTCCTGCATAAAGATAAAACTGAAATTTTCGAATAGATTCACATACATACAGTAGATATGATTACCTTAAGGGGGGGGGGGGTTACCTAACTTTAAACAAGATTACTGTGAGAAATCGCAATGGAAAATAGGTTTTACCGACCTTTTGATTAAGTTCCTAATACTAAAAGTCATATTCAGATTTATTAAGGGAGGGGTTTGAATACCCCAAACGCTCCCATTATCTACGGGCCTACATAACTAGGTAGTACGCTATCATCGAATTTCACCGTTGGTGATGCTGTGTATACCTCCAAGGCCTCCAAGGCAAGTAGTACTTTCGGCAGATAGTACACAAATGTGTGACATATTCGGACAAGTGTTTAACCCTAAATGCATTGATCCAGGGAAGGAATGGATATCCACTTCACCTGCATCATATGGTACCTTCTCTGTGGTAATCACACTCGACGAAAGTTTCAGGGACAGAAATCCGGTGGATGTCGAAGTCAGGGCACCCACTGACGCTAACACTACCGAGGATCATGCAATAATCCACACTGACAGACCGGTCATTACACATCAACGATATGCTTGTGCTTTTTCAGCACGATCTGGAGAGAAAAATGTCAAAGAATCCAGCGGTGCCTTTGCTACAACCACGAGAAATCTTATAAAAGATATGACTTTTATGTTCACTGATATGACCACTATGTTCTGTCATAGTTGATGTCACAGAACTATTCATATGCATACATACTTAGTGACTCAATAAACATCGTCCACAAAGATGAAGCGGGAGTAGTCCACCGTCAATGAATAAAGTTATTGTAACAATAATGAACACAACAATTACCTTGATATTCGTGTTAGGACATGCGGGGATTGAGGGTAATGAGATGGTCTATACATTGGCGAGCATGGTCAAAGTGTCAATAAGTACATCAATGGATCGTTCTGACATAGTCCATGCGCTGAGGGACCTCATTTCCTCAAAAGATTTTCAAAACTGTGAATCATGGTAGCTCTCAAGGATGTTCGACATTCGTTTAAAGATCGAAACAGATAGAAGGAGAAACATAATAGATATACGAAGCAACTGATAAATCAGCATCGAACTGGAACTGTCGGACGCTACACTGAGATCGATTTCTTGAGACGGGGATTGGAGCACCTATGGCGTTGCCCAGAGAACGATGATGATAACTTTCAATCAAAACTCATAACTAATGAACTTTTGAAAAGATGATATTTTAACAGTAACACATTTACAGTTTCATGAACACAATGTTTCTCAAATGAAATATAATAATTTTGTTATAGCTTGCTACTACTAGAATGTGACACATATCTAGGATTCTGCATGAAAGTGAACTTTACTTCATGTAATGGAGTCTGAAACTGAGTTAGTTGAAGGAATCTTCATCTACTTCTTCTAGTCGCAGTTGTTTTAATTAACCTGTCTGCGCAGCAAGTTCAGTTTCAAAGAAAATAAATGGTGATGCATTTGAAAGTTCATAAACTCCCAAACAGCTTTCTGTGGATGTGTGTCTCCGTGTGTCAATGACTAATCTCAACTGGTTTAGTGTAATGACATCTTGCAAAATAGGTTCAGCAGTCATTAACGGATTCTTCAACTTAACGCGTCTCAGAGCAACAATGAAAACATCACAAATACTCCTCAGTGAACTTCTTTTGCTGATAATGCCTCACTAGTGGCTCATAGTAAGTCCATCTTAATGTCCAAAATTGACAACATGGAAAGTCATGCGAGCTGTTCTCTATGACAATAAGTATTACAAAAACCGTGGTAATGCATCAATGATATGCAATACTAATAAACTCACATAAAACAATAATCATATAAAGCACGTTTAAAACGTTTGTTACTTAGGATACACAATTACATCCATCCTTACCTTAGACAATGAAATAAACGTACGTAGAGGGAAAGTGGCTTCTATTTTTGGCAGACTGTTAAAACACGCTTGGAAATACCAAAAGCTAAAATTGAAAACAAAGCTACATACATTTTATGAAACATGCGAACATACGTGCTGAGTACACTATACTACAGATCCAAAACATTAAATACCTACACAAAACATGAGAGGAGACTAAACATCTTTAATCTGAGATGTCACTGCAAAATCTTAAATATTAAAATGACACGACATAATTAGTAGTGTTACGCCGGACTTAGCTACCATCTGCTATGGAAACACTTCATAAAACTAGTGGTCACGTCCGGAAAATACCAAAATGACGCATCCCAAAACAAGTATGCCTACTATTCCAAGAATCTATCCCTATCCCTAGCCAGTGAGCTCGCAGTAGACCAATGAATGCTGATGTATGAAAACATAAATAACAATGAAAGGCTTCTTCATAAGACATCTGGAGAAATCGGAGAATTAGTCTGGAGACATAGCCTGCATACGAGGCTACGTTGTTCAGAAAAACCAAATATGTTTAAAGACATGGAATAATGAAGAGAAAGGCGCAATCAAAATACTTTTGCTGCTGTGACATGATCGCTTGTACAGTCCCCATTCCTGAGAAAATGCTAAATGGATTTCTTCTTCTTGCTAAATGACTGTCTACAAAACGTAAAATGTCAAACATAGGATTAAACAACTGAGTTGAAGTTCAACTACATTTTGTAAACCTGGAACTGCTGATTTCTTTTACTTTTTCGGGAAAAGTACAAGCAGACATTCTTAATAAAGATCTCAAGTCAAAGATGGTAGGTGGTTGCTGGCTAAGACATTTAGAATTTAAAAATTAACATTTCAGTATAATGTTAGGGTACACACAATATACATATGTTGTAGTTACCAAATTAATAAATCACAGATTAAAGCAAATTTGTCAAAAATTAACTGTAGCATTCCAGAATAGGGTCCAAAAAATCCATGGTTTAGTGGGGGAAAAACCCCTAGATATGTTTGAACCTACCAAAAATGACTGCCTTAAGGAACAACCATAGTTTATCACACAAGTTCAAAAGTTTATGTTTCTCTTACGGAAGTACATATTGTATTACTTAGAACTGCTTGTGTCATTTACTACTTCGTGAAAAGTAGAAGCAGGTACTCCTAATTGAAATTTAAAATAAAAATAGTATGCGATTTCTAGCAGCATTTATACATAGCGCGAATAAATGATAAACACAATGAACAAAGATATTTGAGAGCTCTTAATTTCAAATGTGCTTTTAAATGACATTCCACCTGTGAATTGTCGTGGCCCGAAAGGGAACAAAGACTAGCAACACTGTTTATCTTCCATGCATGTCGTAAGAGATGACTAAGGAGGTTATGGGATGAAGTTGGCTGTTATATACCACATATGGTGGGTGACATGCTGAAATCGGATGTGTCAGACCAAAGAGCGCAGATATTGCAGCAATGATGTAAACCATGACACAACACATTCCGTTCTCCGGACTACGTCCTGCTAATATGCAGGAGTTTGAGAATAAACGCAGAAGAAGGAGAAGAAAATGACATCCCCCACCATAAAAGCAACAGTTGTTTGCAGCAAAACTAATGATATTACTTAGTGGTATTAAATGTGTATGCAGACATTTGTTAACAAGTGTGAACAAGTCATGATAGTTCTCATCCTGCACCTCAATGAGTGCAAACAACGAATCAACGACAACTTGTCCTTATTTTCTGTCACAGAATCGCACAAAAACTGCTAAAAACCGCAAAATTTTGGTACAATTGGGATACCTGTAGTCTCAGCAACAGTTATAGGACCTATACATTTTGATTTCTACAAATGGTAATAACTGCACAGCAACGGCGGCCTTTATATGTTTCAGCGTCATTTTAGTGAGCTATTACATTTGTTTGCAACATTCAATTAAAAAATCATCCTATGTAAATAAAGTATTATGTTTAGCCGTGACCATCGGCGGTACTATAAGACATAACTGCAAGACGTAAATAGGCATTCAATCGGTACGTTTCTGATCATTGTCACGCTTTCCATTGGTTACTATTTATATTCTTGGAGCTGCCTTGGCTATTTTTGGCATGCGACTCCAAGTACATAAATATTGACTAACGGAAAACATGGGAAAAATCAAGGAAAGAAACGAATGAAGGCCTAATTAATTAAGAGAACAGGTCTTCTACCCCCGATCGGTCGCGGTTTAACCATTAAAACTGTTCTTTAGAATTTAAAAATTAATTAAGGCTCCACATTGGCAACTTTATCTTGGGGGCATGCTTTGTTTGGTTTACTAATTATAACCTATAATTAGTGTGTAAAGTTGTGTTTCTGACTTTCAAGTTCTTTATATATTTCATAATATATTTTGTGTCAATAGAGACTTTCTGTTGGTATTAACAAGTGTAGAGGAACAGACTGTATAAGCTATAGTATAACGTTTGGAAGAGTCTGATTTTAACCAATAGATCATTTAATTGTTGGTGAGCCATTTCTCGAGGAAAGCTTGCAGAAACTATTACTTCACTTTTTGCTACTAACCATGCTGCTATAAATAAAAAAGCTACATTTACAACCTTATTATTATTTTCTTTTCTTTGAAAACTGGCAAAAGTTAATGTGTTACAATTTTGAAAGTTACAAAGAAAACTTTAAAACATGACGCAAAGGAAAGCCAAATTGTTGATAAAAATGGATGCAGTAAAACGGAAATAGCCAATTTAAGCACATCAAAAGAAGAGGGTCATTGAAACAATAATTAATATTTGTGTGGGATAACAGATTTATAACTTGAAATGTATATTTAAACTTAATGTTGTAAATAATATATACACATTTTGTAATTTTCTTGCTTAAAACTTCCAGATTAATGCAAATTTGCCAAAACAAAAACTCAGTACATCAGACAACGGCCAAAAAAACAATATCTAGTGAATAAACCCAGTTGTATAATCTCTGAGTACGATCATATCCATGTTGCCAGATAAACATGTAAATTAAAGAGAGAGAGAGAGAGAGAGATAAAGAGAGAGAGATAAAGAGAGAGAGATAAAAAGAGATCAGGAAAAAGCGAATTATTCTATACACTTTTAGAACATCATCATCAGAGCCGAAATCTTGACGGCCGTTCAGGGGCAATCTTCATGAAGTTTCCACAAACCTGCTCCGATGATTGAACCGACATCGTAGAAAATAAAATGATAGAGCCAAATGTTTCCATATTTCTAAAATACATTGGTACATACGTAAAACACAAGGTTGATCAGTTTTACGATGAAGGCACACACTATTTTTCTTTACGAGTGTGAAAAAAATACAGATAACAGTATACAAGACAATTTCAACGTTTCAACCTTTAGGTCTTTTTCAAGAAAATACAAGATAAACAGTAAAATTAAAGTAACTAGCATAAATGCACTAGACATCAGACTTAATTTAACAGCAAATGCATACAAGGCAACAATGATGTATGTATACACAAATATATCAGAACGAAATAAAACAACTGTGTCTGAAAAATAATATGGACAACACAACAAAGGTCACACCACCAAAATCGAAATAAATTAATTATCTGCATTAAGACCAAATGGCTTAAGGGTAACAAACTGAAATTTATAGCGATTTTCAAGCATTGTCGTCAGTGGTGCATGATTTTATTACAGTGAATTTAATGTCACGGTCACCACATTGACCAGTGACATTAAAATGCACAGCAATAGGAGTAGACGATATGTTGTTAATGAAATGAAGATGTTGGCCGAAACGATCACTTAATAATTTGCGTTTCTACCAGGTGGTGCTATGCATTTAAATGACGCTATTGCCCGTGTGTTGCCGGGGCCCGAAAGGGGAGCAAAGAATAGCAACACTGTTTACCTTTCACGCATGTCGTAAAAGGTGACTAAGGAGGTTATGGGATGGAGTTGGCTGTCCCATCGCATATAGGGTCAGTGACCCAAAGCCACGCTGAAGTCGGATGTGTCAGGCCGAAAGGCGCAGATATCGCAGCAATGCTGTAAACCATGACACAACGAATTCCGTTCTCCGGACAACATCCTGCTAATCTGCAGGAGTTTGAGAACGAACGCAGAAGAAGAAGAAGAAATGACGCTATCATCATGATGCCCGTCGCATTCAGTTACTGGAATAAATATCCTGCTGCGTTTTTGTTTTGCCAAATTTTCATAATCTGGGGTTGTTAAGCTTGGAAATTTCAACATGCATATATTATGTGCAACGTTATAGGTAGGGGAAACTGGTAAGAAATATTCGCAAGACATGCAGTGATAATGAATTTTTCACAGGTGACAGATGTTCAACTTATCCACCAACTTTACGCTTGTAAAGAAAATAGTGACCATATTCTTTACCTGAAGTAGAACTCCGTCCCCAAGTTGTCACACGAGTCAACTAAATTTGATACGTTGGATAAAGCAAAATATCACTCGTGAAGGATGAACAACACAATGGCTGGTGTACAAGAAAATTTTAGCAATATGTATGGAAGCTTTATCTAAGTTTAGCTTACAGAATCAGTAACATAAGGACTTAATAAATCACGTCAACAATACTTTGTCATATTTTGACACACTCTCTCTTTTGTCAACAACTGTCAAGATTTGTGTGATCATCCGACTAATTATATAAATACTAAGGTATTCCACCCCACACCCAACTAAAACATTTTAAAAGAAAATGTAAAAAAATACATTTTTTCCCAAATGTTTAGAAATATATATATAACAATATTATGTATGTCAACCTGTGTTGGTCCAAATAGATCCATGGATGTATTTAACTCTCTATGTCCACCTAGCCGCTAATATCTACGATGCCGAAAAGCCGCTCAAATCTACATTTTAATATGAATTTACTATCGTGTTCGGCATAGCAGGAAAACCGTACGGAGACAAAGAGTTAATGAAATGATACGGCAAACGACACTGACAAGATAAACAAACTCTGCCGAAGATACCAATCCTCTTATTTTTCATTTTCGAACAGGACATGTTAAACATCATAATGCAAAAAATCAAACTAAAATTAGAGATGGAGATAAACGAAGCACATGCTGGTTTCAGAACGGGCAGAGAAACAAGAGATCACACCGGTAACATAAGGCGTATTATAGAAAATTGTAGGGAATTCTCAACTGACCTACACATGTGCTTCATAGATTACTCAAAAGCATTGGACTGCGTCCAACACCAGAAACTATGGGAGATAATGAACAACATGGGTTTACTAAGACAACTGGTTCATGTAATAGAAGAGCTTTACCAAGATCAATAGGCTGTAGCGAAGTTAGAAGATGATCTCTCAGAGTGGTGTCAGGTACAGAGTGGAGCAAGACAGGGATGTACACTCTCCCCATACCTGTTCAATATATACGCAAAAATTATAATGAGGAGCGTGAGAGACGACATACATTGGTGGTTTTGAAATCCCTGAAATACGCCCCGAAGACAATACTATGCTTCTTTCAAATGATATAAATGAATTAGAATAACTAATAAAGAGCCCCAAAAATACAGCGGATCAGAAAACGTATATTTAAACTAACAAAACAAACAAACAAATATTGTAAACAGATATAACAACACAACAACCAAACATCACAATAGACAATACCGAGATAGTATGTGGATAAATTTGAACACTAAAGAGTAAACATCAACGGTGCAGGAAACTGCATGGCAGAGACGAGGAAGAGATTGGCAATGGCATATTGTAAAATAGTACGTCTGAAAAACATATGGAAAAAACAAAAGAATAGAAACGAAACTGCTAATGCTAAGAACTTTTATTTTTCCGGTTGCAGCATGCGGGCGTGAAACATGAACCCTACGTAAGACAGCGACAAAGAAGATCAACGCCTCTGTGATGAAATGCAACAGAAAGATACTTAGAATATCATGGAAGGAAAACAGAGAAACTCAGATATTATTAACACATTGAAGATGCTATAGCGTTGTTTAATAAACACTAGCAAAAATAAAACTACACCTGGTTTGTCATATAAAGAAACACAGCTGTTTATAAAGACAAATAATGGAGGGAAGAGCACCTGGGTGGAGGAGAACGGGCAGACCAAGAAGACGATGGACTGAAGAAACATGGATAAGTAGTTGGAAAATGCAAACCGGATGTACCAAGACAGAGAATTTCATGGAGACAACGTTCTGGAGAGAATACGTCAGATGAGATACACCCATATTAGTCAATAGACATTTATTTGACACCCATTCCCCAGAGAATACCCACGTGTAGACAACTGCTCGTATCCCAACGAAAGAGCCAAGCTCCCCTTCCTCCTGACTGACTTTCCCACTGCACGAAACATGACGTAGACGGTCATGGCTCTCCACAGATCTCTGTCCACAGTATTATGTATCAAGGTCGTTGTTGTTTCCTTGCCTTGCCAGGCTGCCAAACTGTCTAATATTTTCTCAAGTTGGCATCCTCTGTCTCTGTTGCCTTCAATTTTGCCTGTTGTGACTATGTTCTCTAAACCTGCCTGTCTCATGAAGTGGCCAAAAAAAGAAGATTGCCTTTTTCTTATATTGTTGATTAAGGTCCGTTTCGCATTTGACTCTTTCAACACATCTACATTAGATTTTCTGGCAGTCCATGATATTCTCAGCATTCTTCTGTAGAATGACATCTCTGCTGCCTCTAATTTCCCACTTTCCAGTTTATTTATTGTCCACGACTCGCACCCATATGTTAGTATAGGGGTTATATAGCACTGCAGAACTCTCTTTCTCACTTCTAATGACAAGGTCATATTACACAGTATATTTCTCATTTTTCTGAATGTTGTTTTTGCCTGTCCTATTCTGCATCTTATTTCTGTTAAACTTCTTCCATCTGCTGTAATCATTGTACCAAAATATTTTTTGGTGGACCTCTTTTAATACTATATCATTCACTTTGATCTTGCATGGTGTGTTATTGTGTTTCTTTCCCACTCAACTGCCAAGAAAATGTTTACATACACTCTTAACAGTAATGAACTCACTGCATGTATTGTTAAGTGAACTTCAGAAAACCTTCACTTCTTTTAAAAATGGCAAAAGCTGCCAAGAGTAGAACTACTCAGCAGCAATTGAATAGTGACAACAATAACAACAAAAGTGAGAGTAGTCAGTGAACATGAATGGTCGAAACTTAATATTAAAGCTACTAAAATGGTGCCGAGTAATGAAAAATCAAGAATGCGATGATAAGTCAATATTCTGCTGAGAAAACAGTCAGTAATCGTCTCAGAATACTTGCTCCATAAACATATAGAAAGCTGCACAGGAAAATAAAATTACAGAAATTACTGAAAAAGACCACTAGCAGATTGACAAGTAAATTTGCCTCACCAAAACAATTCTCTGGTGAGTCTGGAAATTTCTGTCGGTGAAAGACCGAAGATTTACATCCTTCTTGTTCACATTAATCTGCCTCTTTTGACGTCTGCCAGAGATTTGGACTCCATATTTAGTCCACGGAAGATATCTCTGTCTTGTATGTTAACTGTTGAGTGACCTGAATAAACATAGAAACCAACTAGAAATTTGTTAAATAATAACTGCCAACGTTTTATTGTATACTGTTGCTCCGCGGTGTGTGGTGGGTTTACAAGGTTTTTTTAAATCCATCATATTTTACGAGCTGTCCATAAATTACGCCGGACACACTGAAACTGGAGGGGGGGGGGGGGTTTGGGTGGGGGATCTGATAAATTCGATACTTATAGACAAGGGAAAAGGAATCGGTTGAAAAAAATTGAATTAAACAATACTGTTTTTTCTACAGCAATTAAAACCAATTAAATTTTTTGAATTGAAAACATTTTTCTAAAATGAGATGCAAAACATTCTTTCCTTACTTTTTCTGCGAAAATGGTTCTTTTAAAAAAAAGGGGTGGGGGTGGGGAGGTCGACGGGATGTGGTGGGGTGCAAATTATGAACATATAACTATAGGTGTACACAACATTTCTTATTCTCCCTTTCTGTGTGATCTGAACAGCAACCTACATTATTTTGTTTTGTTTTGATAGATCAAAATGGACTTTTGTTTTTGCGTTGGGGGGGGGGGGGGGGGGGTTATCTCACAAATAGACATACTTCTTTTTTAAGAACATCGTATTAAAATAAAATCCAAACACATTATGTTATCAAATTCACAACATAATTAGTACAATCAAATTAATCTATGTGTCGTGTCTTTTGCAGGACGTTGCCCCCACTGCCACACTGTAAACTTCTCGGTTCTGTGTAAGCTGCCCAGCCTATTCTAATGTAATGTTTGGAAGGTCTTGGATGTTATGTGTCCATCATAGTCTTGGTCTTCTTCTTATTATCTTTCCTGGAACTTTTCTCTCCTTGATTAATTTTTCTAAATCATTGTGTCTTCTTATATGTCCAAAAGATGTTAGCTTCTGTTTGTATCGATAGTTTTGAGGAACCTGTCTGTGTTTTATGTTCTTGTCTTAGCGGACGTCTGCTTTGGTTGTTCTTTATATCCATGATATTCTTAAGAAAACACTTCTAACCGGAGTCGAACACTGGACCTTTCAGTTAGGAGACCGACTATTTCACCACGTGGCGATGCACTTACCCACCTCTATCGTCAAATATTGTGATTTAATTGATTCTCTATGGCATCTTATTTGTGGAAGTCTATCATATTCAAATTTTCCTAGTGTCCTAAGAAATATGACAAGTGATTACACAAATACTATATTTCAGTGTGTCAACTCTCCTGTATGAAGAAACATAAAAGCATTAATTGTATTACTGGCAAGTTATAAGCGAACGCTGAAAGGGGCCGAAGAAATTGCTTAATACGATAACGTGTCATAGAAAGAGGCGCCCATTTCTGCCCCCCCCCCCCCCAACCGTTCTAGTTATTGCTCAAATATTAATATTGATTAAACTTATACTCTTTTAAAACGACTGCAGACTGATATAATTTGTTACCACATTTTATGAATGTGTAGGATATATAATCACATTTAAATTTCCAGCAATGCTTACATGGCTTATATTGATTCCTCGCTACTGCCTCAGACAAATACAAGCTCACTAAATGCGATGTCCGTTTCTTCAGAAATCAATCAAAGAGCTGCTGTAAACGTCGCAGCATTTGTCTAATACTGAGGGTGGTCATAGTGTAAATTTGACAATCTATTTGAATATAAAAAAGTGGCAGAGGTCTATACTAGAATATTTAAAAAGTGAAATACTTCTTACATAACTTAGTATTATTAATGGATATTCTGAACCCCTCACAATTTTTTGAAAGCTTACATGTCGCAGTCAATGGCATGTTTAAATACTCTGATGGCTTATACATCGTCGTCTTGGTTAGTTCTTACAACGCCCTTAAATATAAATGTTTCCATACTGTTATGTCGCTTTACAGGGTCCAGACGCAGCAGTTTTCTTACTATGATGTTCTTTCTAGAAAGTAGTCTTCCGTACGAATCTTTTGAAATCCACGCTATCTTGCACGTTGTCCGGCCTCCTTTAGCGACATGTACATGCATTCCGGAATATCTCTTGTCTAGCGTCGTCTTGGTCGATCGTTGTTTCTTCTGCCTTCAATCGCCACACCCAAGCAACACTCATTCAATGCTATCGTGTCTCTTCACATAGCCGAAAACACCAAACTTCCTTCTTAATATGACCATCTTGGACGTTGATTGTGTGTTGTCAACAAATGGAGGGAAACATTGAATATGTAAATATAAGTGATGCTGTAGGAGATCAGCGCCACATCAGGGCCGGTCTTAGGCCATTTCAACCTATGCGGCCGCAGTGGGCCCCGCACTTCATAGGCCCATAAATTCATTTTAGAATTTATTTTTATTATCCTCTTCCCTACCCAGACTGGGCCCCGCGCAATCCGTTTCGCATTGGGCCCCTCAATTGTTAGGGCAGGCCCTGCGCCACAGACATACAAATATACAGACTTTTGACTTCACACAAAGGGTCAGTTGTTGCACAAAAATTGCCGAGATTTCGTGTACAATGTTTACCAAGTCGTTCTCCAGAATAGTCCTGCGTGCTATATCACACGTCGTTGCTCATTTTCGCTGATGCCGAGGATCATTTGTCGGTTTGCGTACACTTTGGTTGCCAGCTAATGAAGACATGGAAAAAAAGTAGGATAAACCAAGATAAGAAACGCTGTAGGAGATCGGCACAGACATCTAGATACACAAGCACTTAGCACGAGTTACAGAAAGAGGTGGCTGTTCTCAACAAGGATATGACATAGACGAGGATGATACAATTTCGTGCTATACTAGTGAGAACATTTTAAGAGGCAGGAAATCACTACAATGCTTTTTAACAACCGACTGTTTTTACGACGTCATAGCATCATTTTGTAATCAAGAGAATTGTGCATCAGCACGCAGATACTATATCCTGCAGAAGGACTCCGCCCTGCTAATTTATAGTTGACCAGCAGTAACAATTATAGTTACAAATAACATGTAACATTTGAACATGAAATTTGGCATAAACATTCACCGACGATAAAATCTCAGTTTATAAATGACACGCAGTTATAGTCCCATTACTGGATCATTATTAATTGTGGCTCACTATTCCCTTATCTTTCCTTACACCCGTCCCAGCCCTTCTCCCGTTCTTGATGAGATCACTGACGAGTTGCTGACGCTGAGAGTCGGGTGAGTATGGAAGCTTGTTTTTCTGATTGGCCAATCGAGTCAACGTTTATCCAATGACAGCCTTGAATTTCACTAACTGGTATACAGAACCGATCTCTCTTGCTTGGTTGTGTTGTGATACTGCGGTGTTTCCCCCTTACCTCCCGGAACTTGTCCGTTAGCCTAGGATCTGAATGTAGTTCGTGCATAGTGGGAAAATTCGAAAATCTATATTTTCAAGGATTACTTCGAATCTTTCGATAACTTATCGAGAGCATAACATTAGTATGATGTTTTTGTCTTTATGAAATCTAGTGAAAATGTAAGTATAAACAATCTTTTTAATCATTTAGGTTACCATTAATTTGTTCACTGTCCACAAATAGTCTCCATAGAGGCAAGAAAATATCTTTGAATATACACCTCGAGCTATATTTTATTTAATATTTTTTTTCCGGATATATTTTACTATTTGCACAATTACTTATTATTTTAGTTTCACCACTTTTAATAAACATTTTGAACACTAAGAAAATGCATTCCAATCCTACACCTAATTGAGACGTTATCTCTAAATAGAATCAGTGAAAAACGTAATATATATATATATATATATATATATAAACACGCACACACACTTACACGCACACACACAAGAAAACGACAACTTGCCGTTGCTAAGCAGATAGTACTCGATAGTCCTAAACAATACACTTGCAATACACTTGTCTATATATGACACAACTTGTCTTTGTGGAATTTGTTATGTGAACAGAACTTAACTTTCCTTTGTGTAGAATGTCTAAATACGCCATACAACTTTTCTTTGTGGAGTTTGTCTATATACAACGTGTTTTTGTGGAGTTTGTCTATATACAACTTGTTTTTGTGGAGTATGTCTATATACTAAACGCAATTTGTGTGGTTTTTGTGTGTGTATGACATGTAATTTGTCTTTGTGATACATATACACTTATCTACTTGAAACATTTCTACATGTTAATACAGTTGCCAAAATGGAGCATGTCTACACAGAGCACAAGTATATAAATGGGACATGTTTACACAGAGCACACTTGTATATATGGAACATGTTTACACTGGATACATTTGTATAAATGGAACATGTTTACACTGGAAACACTTGTATAAATGAAACATGTGTACACTGGATACACTTGTATAAATGGGACATGTTTACACTGGATACACTTGTATAAATGGGACATGTTTACACTGGATACACTTGTATAAATGAACATGTTTACATGTAACACACTCGCCTATATGGCACAGGTAAACATTTAGCACAGTTGTCTAAATGGAAAACATCTACATAGAAAACACTTGCTTACCTGGAATATGTCTACATAGAAAACACTTGCCTACCTGGAATATGTCTACATAGAAAACACTTGCCTACCTGGAATATGTCTACATAGAAAACACACCTATCTAATTTGAGTGTAATTAACTAATTCGTGACCCAAGGCAATAGAAGACCACATAAATAATTAGGCCTTCATTCATTACTATTTTGATTATTGCCGTGTTTGCCTTTGGTCGCAATTTTTTTTATTTGGAGTCGCATTTGCTATTTTTGGCATTCTACTCCAAGTATATAAATAGTGGCCAACGGAAATGACGACAATAATCAAGAAAAAGGAACAAATGAAAGTCTAAATTAATTCTATACAGAGGTCTTCTTATGGATGGCTAGTTTATCATATAATACTTATTGCACTCATACACGCTTAGGTGCTTCTATTCAGTATGTCTTTTAAGTATACGGTAATTAATTTGGGATACACAAGTTTTCTATTGCTTATGTAATTCCCAGGGTTAGTAGATGTCTAAACCCAGAACAACGTTGATGAAGCTCCTCAATATGGTGGTGGTGTACTGATGTGGGGAGGGGAGGGGTAGGGGATGATCAATTTCATGGTAAGAAGTGATCTGTTGCAAATTAAGGACGCCTAAATGCCGAATAATACGGTGCTGAAATTGTTCGTTGGGGTGTCCTTCCAATTCTTGCTGCTCGAGGGTAGATTTTTCAGCAGTGTAACTAACGCTCGACCTCATGTGGCACAACTCACCACCCAGTTCCTTGGTGACAACAACGTCTAGATAATTCCGTGTCCAGCCATGTCATCAGACATGAACCCCATGGAACACTTATGGGATGATCTCGACAGACGACTCCGCCAGTGAGACGTGGCATCAGCAAATCTCCAACAGTTGTCACTTACACTGCCGGAAGAGTGGGCAGCCATCTCACAACAACAGATCCAACAGCTAATCGAATCCATGTCAAGGAGATGTCGTTCTCTGATAGAAGCCATCGGTGGCCATACATCTTACTGAAACGGAGGTCTCTGTTGCAAATAATAAAAGTCCAAATCAAAATTTAAAGAACAACATTCCATTGTTAAAGTCTGAACGTTCCTTCATGCCACAGTTTAAACATGAATTCCTTAATATAACATTTTAGTACACGTTTGAAATTTGCTGTCCATTACAACTGCAATAATGTTGTGTTTCTTTTTTTTTAAACATTATATAGTAGGCCTATACATTGAAAATAGACTACGGAGTAGGCAATACAGCGTTAGAACAAGGCGAATAGTGCAAATGTACATCAGAACAACGAAACACAGTATCAAGGACGTAGTTCTATGTTCGTGGTTGAGAATATACTTTCTGGATTATTTTATAAAGCCAAATCGCTCAATTTCCCAGACAAATAATTGAAGAAACTCGAACTTCGGCGAGATGTTTGCTTTGCTGGTGGACAAAACCTCGTCTAAAAAAAGGACGAAACAGCTATAATTCAATTCTACTGTCGAGAGTTTACAAAATCAGAACCAGGCTCTCATATGATGAAGTGTTTTATATTCGTTGACACATGAGCAAAGAACCGTCTAATTGTACGACGTCAGTTCAAATGAAACTGAAAATCTTGTCCAATTTATATATAAGCGACCTGGGTCCAACCTCCTGTATCCCGTTTCCATCCCAGAAAAACACACATAGAGACGTAGGGGTAACAGCATTGAAAAATAAATAAGTAAGGTATGACTGCTTAAATGTCTTAGAAAACTCTTGAATATTGGCTGGGAAGAATTCAAGTCAAACAAGCAAATAAGAGAAGACACCAAACAACAATATGTTTCTACAATAATAAGAAGAAAACTGGACTTACCGAACACGTGCTTAGAATGAATGGAAGAAAACTGGACTTACCGAATACGTGCTTAGAATGAATGGAAGAAAACTGGACTTACCGAACACGTGCTTAGAATGAATGGAAGAAAACTGCCACTACACGAATTCAAATGGGTCATGGCAATAGAAAAAGAGGAAGACCAAGAGAAACTCCTCGCAGAATAAACATCAAAGAGTGTTTGACCATGGGTTTCAACAAAACACAAGAACTGCACATAATAACATTACATCGCTCAAACTGGAGAGCACTGTTTTCCGTATTTATGCACCGTAGTTGGCGCTAATTGAACATAGATATGGTTGCTAGTAACAGGACTAAAGGCCTCTCAAGACGACGATGTATAAGTTATACCAGATTATAAAACTTCGCTATATTAGTTAGTTAGTCGTTGGATCATCATCATTGCACTCTGGACAAGTCCATAGGTGCTCAGATCTTTCCTTGAGTGTATCCGCCATTACACGTTGACCGACGGTCCCAGTACGTCGTTGATTGACCATCATTCTTTCTCGCCAACGAAAACTCTCCTTTCTAGCGACACCACATTTCAAACCATGCTCCTTTATTCTAACTTCGCTGCGACAGTTTAACTCAACCAGATCGTGATACGTTCAGAAAATTCATCAAGAAGAGTAAAGAATTTTAGAGAGAGCTCAGAGGAGTAAGAATCAAACTGATTTCACGAGTTCTGTGCTGGTTGATAACTCTTCTTTTGATTCATCAAGCGTATGATCTAGGGATGGATATCGTGTTCCCTTGGCATGTCGAAAAGATAGGTGTAACTAACTCCATTGTATGCATCTTCTAGGTCTATCGCTGCTACTACAGATTCTTCTTTTTTCTGAAAACCTTCACAAACTTCATATGCAAGAACTGCTGCATTTGTGACTGTGTCTCTTCTGGGTCTGTATGCACCCAGGTTATTTGGGAGAACGCATTTGATCTTTAGTTCCCTAGCCTTTCCAGAATCTTACCGTACACATTCTGCAGTGTGATGATGCAATAACCTTTTATGTCCGTAGAATCTTTGCCTGGTTTTGACACGGGTATAAGATAGCTATGTATCCACTTCTCTGGTACTGCTCCAGTTTTCAGACTCGCATTATTATCGTCTGTAATCTTAGCTAGCATATTATCTCCGGTGTCCTTGAATAAGCGTTATTGACCTATGTAGCTTCCAAAACTTGTGTAATGCTTTGTCCGCCGTGACCTCCTCAGTAATTTTTTTCACCACATCTTCTTTGCTTCTTCGGCAACTGGTTTAAAAACCCCACTTGTCTTCTTCATTGCACTCTGGACTTTCGGTGTATCACTGAGTGTTATGTGTGCATGTTTTCTATGCGTTGCCAATACTTGATCGCTTGCTTTTTTGAGTAGCCGTATTGCCTCTGTCTTATTAGTCCACCATGGAGGCTGCTGATTCTTAGCTCTCACCCACTTG
The DNA here is from genome assembly GCA_034231615.1 of Meghimatium bilineatum. Taxonomy (NCBI): domain Eukaryota; kingdom Metazoa; phylum Mollusca; class Gastropoda; order Stylommatophora; family Philomycidae; genus Meghimatium; species Meghimatium bilineatum. The sequence goes on from CM067298.1 coordinate 33,186,177, forward strand.
CGTTCCCATGCCTTTTTCCTGAAGTTGCTAAGCAACGATTATTTTGTGCGCGCATATCTAAAAGGGTGGTGAATCTTAATCAATCTAACTTGCCGCCCTTTCAAAAAACTTATGACAAATGGTCGCTTCCATAGTATTTAAGAGCTGTCTATTTCATATCTGTCACTCCATGACCTGATAGCAGTGCGAGGTTAATGTTAGAATCGAAGTCTGTAACTTTGGTTGCTAAACTAGTCATGCTCACGCAGTTCAGAAGAGTTAGATCCGTCTCGAGTAGCGTTTGATTTAATGCCAGTCCCTGAGAGTTGTTGTTTGGGTTTCCCCAAGAGTCATTGCGTGCATTGAAAACTTCGTAAACTAGTAGCATTTATGCAGGTAGATGCTCTAGCTCGTTAATGAACTCCCAGTCGTCGAGCTTAATGTGAGAGCAATTTCCCATGTAGATGTTAACAATATTCCACCTTCTACCCTGGAATATTGTCTGCACTCCCTGCAACTCTCTATTTCTCTATCCCACGCTGTTAAGTTCAATAGTTTATATGGTAATCCTTGCTAGACTATAATGGCTTCACCGTGGTGTGCTGGGCTTACAGGATTGACGTAACATACTAATAGATGTGCTAATATGTAGAAAAGTTGATCTGAGGTGCGGATCCTGGACGTCTGAGTTCAGAACAATAGCACCTGACCTGCCACAAGGATCTCCTCTGTCCCCGGTGCTGTTTAATGTGTATACGTTGAGAATTGCTCAATTGCAAACCTCAAGAAATTGTAGAGTTATAACATAAGATGATGATATCCTACTATACAACATGGGCAGGAACAGAACAGATATCGCTGTCAGCGTACATAGTGGACTAGATCAATTGTCGATATGATGGAGAACATACAACGCTGTGATAAATCCCTCGAAATCAAAGGTAGTCTGGTACTCCTTAAATAATAATCTGGTCAGTGACACACTGCCAGCTGTCAGTTGCATGGGCTCATCCATTGAAATAGAACATGACCTTTAATATCGCGGGATAACTTTTGATAGAAGTCTCTCATTCAACAAACACATCACAAATATGATTCAGAAGGCTAGAAGAGGGATCAATTTTATCAAGGTTATGGCGACCTTTGACACGCAGCAACTGGTACTGTTTATGCTTCTACAAGTGCTGGTGCTATGTGTCCTAGATTATGGCATTGGCCTACTAACACTGTCACAGACAGAAGTCGATATATTGGAAAGAGTCCAAAATAAGGCAATGAGAGTGGTACTGGGGTGTACTAGGGATACATCCATCTTTGCTATGAGAATTCTGCTTGATCTCCCCAGCATTAGCGTGCTACATCAGGTAGCACATATTAGGTCATACCTTAAAGTGACAGAATACAATCACCACCCATTACACCATCGTCTAGATGAGTCAAAGGGAAAACGAGTCAAGCGTGGCAGATCATGGATGGTAGAGGCTGAAGACAAACTGTGAAGAGTATGTGAATTTGAAGAAATAGGAAAGGACAGTGAATGGGTGGAGGTAGACACTGAGGATAAATCACTGACTAAAGTAATAATACAACTAGATAAAGTGTGTCGGACATTAATTGGTGTCAGGGACCACAGTGCATGAACTCGCTCAGCTACACTCGAAACCACAAGACATAATTATATACACAGATGGCTCAGTTAACAGAAACTCAAATAAAAGCAGTTGGGATTGTGTTGCCTACAGAAACGGCGTGAAGTTGGTTGTGAAATCATCAGCATATTCCACTGTCACATCGAGCATGAAGATGGAGATAGAGTTACAGCAGCATTTAATTGGTTGATAACTGATACATCAACACACTCAGTAACACTCACATACTCTCAAAGTATGCTGCGCAAGATAGAAAAATACATGCTGAGAAAAGAATGGTTGGACTTATTGAACAACCTAGCTGTCCAGAGCATTACATGGAAATACTGCCTTGGTCATGCTGGAGTCAGAGGAAACGAGAGAGCCGACTTATTGGCAGATAATGCGGTTATAGACGGCACAATGCTGAGATGAGATAAAGCAGGCTTGATCAAGGAAATAATAAATTCATTTCAAGAGGAAAATTATGTCAATTAGGCTGAAAATATACACATACTGAGAATGTTAGAAATGGGAGTATCTAGAGGGGAGGAAAGGAAAAGTAATTTGCGTGGAAGGCCCCGAAGATCACGCAATCAACACTTGACCGAGACTCTTGAGTCTACATACACTGGGATGGCTGCTAGAACGGAGGGCTGAACACTTATGGGAATGCCCCACGTACTGTGATGTCAATTTCTAATGAATAATCAAGAATCTTTTGATTCATATATGTTGTTGTTTCTAGTAACGCCACTAGTGACTTCCAGGTTCTGTGTTGCTGACATAGTGGAATAAATGCACTTTGTATTCTGCACTCTGTCCTAACTCCTTGACTTTATTCAAAATATTAGTACATTCCATAGAACTATCACTCGTCCCTTGTGGTCACGTTAACAATCTCTGCCTGTACTTTAATTTTTCTTAACACCTTCATTGTTTAGACAGTAAACCACCTAGTGTCGTAACCGTCGGCACAAATAAAGACATATTCACTAATAAGAAATTCAGCCTTTTTAAAATGATTCCTTTGACAAGTCCCTTGAGTTTCTTTGACTGTCACACAAAGTATTATCATTTTACTTTGACCAATGACAATCATGATACTGGTGAAATGAGTCACTAAAAAGGCTGGGTTTCTAATTAGTCAGTAGTTCTATATTGCAGACGGTCACGCTTCAGCTCATACATTGTCATCGTGCCCAGTCCAGTCACTGTTTGCGTAGTGTCCGTTTGGATATTTCAACTACTATTCACGATTACTATTCACGATTACTATTCACGATTACTTGATTATGAAGTAATCAATTTAGCTGTGAATAGAAACTCTTGAGTACATAACCTTTCTGACAAAAATGTTCGTTGTCTGAGAAACGTGGTTGTGTTAGGGTATTTATGGTTGCATGTTTGGTCTCCAAAGGGAGGAATTCCAGTGCAAAAGTTTTACTTGATTGTTTTGTGCTACCAGAGCAGAAACATGCACTACTAGGTCAACTATTTCATCATTCTTTTGTCTGATCGTTTGATCGATCTGAAGCAATGGTACTTCTGGCATTCCGTTTCTTGGGGTTGTCGGAATACTAAAGTGAATACATATGAGAATTGTCCACTGGTTCGCATCTCTTCGTCATCCATTGGAATTAATTGATAAAGATAAAAGTAGTAAATTGAGACATGACTTGCATTTGTCTCATGAGTCTGGGAAAACAAAACATACAACGTGACACATAACTGTATGGATGAATGTTGAGGGAATGTTCACTGGAGGAAATGTCACGGTATACAGTCATATCATCATTTACTAGAAGTATAATGTATCATCATAGTTCGTCTGGCAGGCCACATGTAGGACATACAGACCTTCCACAGGTGAACATCTTCTACAATCATTCAGAAAACAGGTGATAAGTGAAAAAGGTCAATGCAGTTTTGCTAATCACTAATAAATAATACACAGATATGGAAGTTTCGATAACAGTTGTGCATCACAGGCACAACTTTTACATACGACGAATAACAAACTGCGCTTTGAAAAGGTACTCCGAGAAAAAATATACATTTTTAACACTTTGTGCCTCTAACCATTTAATTTGGGCGTACAGTGGTATATTTTGAAAATGAAAGAAATGATACTAGAAATGTGTGTTGTTCTAAACACTTATGGTGAAGATGAGGTTACCATGAAAGTTAAGATCTAAGCTTGCACGTAAAGACAAACGACTGCAGAGCCGTATAGCATAACATATGAGAACTATGGGATGCTGTATGGAAATAAGATTGAGGAAATAGTATCTTTATTTAATAACATTCGATACGTCTCTCTCTCTCTCTCTCTCTCTCTCTCTCTCTCTCTCTCTCTGTGACCTGTCCTTTGCAGAACGCTGTCCTCGCTGCCACTGTATAAGCCTCACGGTTCTGTGCGAGCTTCCCAGCTTCTTCCAGTGTCATGTTCAGAAGGTCTTCGATGTCATGTGCCCATCGTAGTCGTGGTCTGCCTCTTGTTCTTTTTGCAGGAACTTTAGCCTCAATACGTATTGATTTATCATTGAATATACCATATATTGACCATTTTATTGACCATTAAATACGTATCCTTGCTATTATCACTATTTAGTAACGGTATTAAGAAAGGTATCGTTATCGAAGACTTACAGCATAGTCAATCAATTGATACAGTTACCCATACATAATAGTTTATCCATCTTTACCTATGATCACTACCCAGAAAGATCCAGGTAAGTTGCAAGGATATGAAGTAATGAAACTGTAAACACTGTTGGTTAATTGCTCGAAAAGATGACTGCAAAAATATAATGTTTTCTTGAGATTTGACATACTATTTCTACTCTCTGAGAATCATCATCATCAAGTGACGTATTCTTTCCAGAACGTAGTCTTTCCTATGGATCTCTTGAATTATCCGCGGTCTTGAGCAAGTTGCCCTGCATCTTCCAGTGACATGCGCAGGCATTCTTGAATGTCTTTTGTCCAACGGTGTCTTGGTCGGCCTTTGTCCCTGTTTCCTTCTATCATCCCCTCCAGTAACACTCTCTCCATGCCGTCGTGTCTCTTAATATGACCAAAAAAAACTAGCGTTTTCTTTAATATAGTGTTCAGAAGCCAGCCTTCCTGGACGTTAATTGTTTCTAACACCTCCTGGTTTGTTTTCTTCGCTGTCCATGGTATTCTCAAAACTCTTCTATAACACTTTAATTCAAATGATGTTATTCTCTTGGTCACTGTTTTATTTAGTGTCCATACTTCACATCCATATGTCGCCACAGGAAATACACATGTTCGTAGTAAACACAATTTGGTTCTTATGTTAGTACCTTGCCATAATTTCTTTATCTGTTTTAATTTTGCCAGCGCCATTGCCGTTCTTCTCTTAATCTCAACTACGCAGTCCCCCGAATTGTTTATATTAGTTCCTAAATAATCAAAATGTGTCACATCTTCCAAATTGCAGTTCTCATGATTAATTTTGGGTCTTGATTTAGTTTTGTCAGTTGCCATTATTTTTGTCTTTTTCGTATTTAAGAACTCTGAGAATACCACAGAAAAATAGAGTGAAAATGTAGTATAGGTCTCCGTTGGGCTATAAATAGCTTTAACGTTACAGACTGCCCTTGAACAACCAATCATATCGATTCACGCCTCAGACAAGAATTCTTAGAGAATTAATTATTAATTCTAAACACTAATTCTAATCCTTTTCCTCTCCCCCAAAAAATCTATAAATTAATTATAAAACCTCCCCTCCCCCCTTTTCCAAAGTTAGTCTATAATCGTACGCAACTTATCTAACGCTGCAAAGGTTAGGTAATACCTCGAAAGTAGAACATAGGTCACAACAGAGACCTATACTAGAGATTGGCCAAATATAGATATGAGGTGATGTTTCAATCTCTAAATACACTAACATGCACACATGAGCGTCTTCTGTCCCCCTCCCCCGTATTTACGACTTTGTGTTATTCAACATATATATGTCTATAATTTTAAGACACTTGCGTCTCAAGTATAATATCTCTGCGTCACTTCACAGATTCTTGTTTGTTAATTGGATAGCATTGTGCAAACCTGCATATCATTTTGAATCATTTTCTTCATGTCTATATATGTTTATTGATTATTTCATACTTTTGTTATTTTGTTATCGATCATTGTGCACGTTTACCTACGCCATCTGGTCATTTCACATGTTTCAGTATTACTCAAAGTGTTGTCATTATCCTTTTCTGTGACCATTCTCAAAGTCCTGCAGATAAGCCGGTTGTAGTCTGGAGAACGAAATGCGTTGCGTAAATTTTACGAACTGACAGCGATATCTGCGCGTTTCTATCCAGCACATCGGGGATCACTTTGACCTTCTTTGCGATACGATAACCAACCACACCCTGCCCAAAAACTGCCGTAGTCGCACTTTATGACATACATAGTAAACCACAATATTGCTATTATTTCCTCACTTTTAGCGTTCCGTCAACTCACCATGGACTCGCTATCCGTTTCTATTTGGATTCTATTTGTTAATGGTCTATTTGTGTATTTATTAAAATATATACTGTTTAAAAAAGGAAACGCAACGTTATTTGAATCCAGTGTATTTAAAATAATGTTGCGTTTCCTTTTTTTAAACATGTACCACAATTTTATTTTACGCAATTAATGTTTCAATTTTGGCATGAAAAACTTTCATACTTTAACTAAACCAAACTCTCATCAAGTCATTCCCAACGGTCTATTGACGATGTTGGTTTGTCCACCGCAGTCGGATCTGGCGATGCCCGTCCGTAAGAACAAGACGTCTGTAGAGTCTTCTAGCCCAAAGACCAGCGTCGTGCAGCCGGTTCATGACTGTTTTATCTGAAATTCGACGAGCTGCGCAATTGACAGGACTGTTGAGGACGCAGATGCAAACAGAAATAAATTCCTGAGGTGACACAGCCGTATGAAGCGGTCTCGGTAAGAGTTGTGACTCTGGGTCTTTCACTACGCGGCCAGTCTGCGATTGAGCCATTAAAATAATATCGCTTCCAAAGGCGACTAATGGTGCTTATAACCACATTAAATTATCCTGCAACCACACTTTATGATTGTCCAGTCTGTAAGCGTCAAATGATGATGTATCGTTCTGTAGTGAGATAAGCCATACTTGCGCAGTTAATTTCCAAATGAATTTATTCGAGGACCGCCAGTCTTTATGGACAGTCAATAATAAGGTTAGAGTGTTTTGTATTCATTAAGTTCATGGGCATGTCACGAAGAACATGTCACGAATTATTGACAAAAATATTGTTTTGACCGTGACCTCTTTCATGGCCTCAGGATTTACGAAGTGAGTACAATTCAGGTAATCATGAGAAGTTAATGACCAGGTGGACACATTCGATAGGTTGAATGATGTCCAATCAGCGAATATCTTTGATAAAAGGAACTCCAAAAATGTTGCTTTTCTTTTTTTGAACAGTATATATACTGCTCATTGGCAGACCGGTCGCGCATTGGAAGACCCAGAGTCACAACGCCTGCCGAAGACTGCTTCATACGACAGCTTCTACTCAAGAATCGAGTTGCATCTGCGACCTCCATAATCCAGTCAATGTTAGCAGCACGTCGAATTTCAGATCAAGGGGTCTGCATGATGATGGTGAATTAAAGTGCAGCCTACTGTGGTCCTTTTCTTACGGACTGGCATTGCCAGAATCAACTTTAGTAATCGTCAATGGACCATTGGGAATGACTGGAGATGGGTTTGGTTTAGTTAAAGCCTGAAAGTTTCTTCATGCCAAGATTGAAACAATAATTCCGTAAAATAAAATTGTGGCAAACGTTTGAAATACTGTTGCGTTTTTTTGTGTGAACAGTATATTACCGCTGATGTGATTGCTTTTATCATTTGGTTAGAAGGGTCATTATCAATCTGGTTCATATCGCTCCATTGGTGGGATGGGGGGTCACGGAGACTTGCAGGAGAGCCTCAGACAGCCATTTTGAAATTGTAGGAAGGGTGGCAGACTTGTTGGGGGTGTACACGCAGTCATGATTTGAACAATAAAAAATACAATTTATAGGGCCGAAGCCTAACAAACCGTGATACACTGCAGAAAAGACAATGACCGTTGTTTAGGCACTGGGACGGGGGATGGGCACATTAAAAGTTTATAAAAGTGGGGTGGAGCACATGAAAATTTGAGAACCACTTGCCTAGTGTATCTGCTTCCTTTCTGTGATCTTTTAATCTCACAATCTATGGAGGCAAATATGAACTATATCAATATGAATAAGCAGTCTCTGCCTATTGATGTTTACATGATTACAACTTGTGAGAACAGGAAGCAATTTCGTTGAAAGTGCGTGTTTAGAACGACGGTTCCAATACGTGTTTTGAAAAATAAAAAGAAACTGCTCTTATGCGGGTTCATAAATAATGCCAGTGAATAGAAGTGCATGTTGCCATGAAAGCACTGCGTTTCACAGTAGCTGTTACAACTGAGCTAGTATTTAACTGTATGCTGGTGTAAAAGTAATGCAACTCAAATCCAACAACATGGCCAGAACCGTGAACGTCGACAGTAATATAAGACATGTGCATAGAAAATGTAAACATGACCTGAAAGGTCCATTGCGATTATTTCCGTGAATTTCAAATGTTGGCCGTTGCTATTTTTGGCACGTGCCTGTAAGTGTATAAATAATGACCAGTCCAAATTATGCCGATGGTGTTTGTTAAAGCAGACGGAATATCTATTTAATAAACGAAAACGATTCTCATTTATGCAGTATAGGCCTACGAAATAAATTCAAAATATAATTGGAGATTTTGAAAAGTGTTGCTAAATAGGAAAAAAGTGTTCTATGATGACGCGTAATAACACGTCATTCTACATATAGAGATCATCCATGTTCAAGAGAAATATCACTTCCGGGTTACGGCAGGAGCCTAACAAGTATACGGTTTTGTATGATGCGCCAGATGTGATGTTTTTAAAATATGTAAAACATATTGTTTTGTGTGTATATATATTCAACAAGGATTTCATACAAGATATATGAATGAATGTGCACCAGTAACTATGGAGATATTTAAAGTTTTGTTTTGACTGATCTGTGACTTTAAAATGCATTAAAAATGTGTTGTATCCTGGATGAAAATCGAACTACAATAAAACGTAGGAATATGTGATTACGTATTTAAATTTTCATGTGATTATAATATAAAAAGTGTAATGTTAACCCAAAGCATTCATCTGCCGTAGGGGTGTGAGATGTTAGCGATCCCACATTTCAGTGGCTCTGCTATATGAGGGCGGTAAGGAACGATGGAAGAGTCGTACTCGACGAGACAATTAATCATCTACAAAATCAAATGTGGTTTGCCAAACACATTTCCGTACTTGTTAAATAACTGTGACTCCTACTATTACTGATAAATTAGAAGTTAAACAAAACCGTCATTCAAAGAATTATGTTCTCAAAACAACATCCATCGTTTTTGCCATCCTATATCTATCACTTCCTTTACCACATAAAAAAAAAACAACAAACAAACAAACTCGTGCTTCAGAAATAATCTGTAATATAACAGTAAAACATCCGAATAGTTGTTATTGGTATAATTGTATATTGATAAATAGTATAGTGGACGCTCGTGTGTTGCCGGGGCCCGAAAGGGGAGCAAAGAATAGCAACACTGTTTATCATCCACGTATGCCGTAAAAGGCGACTAAGGAGGTTATGGGATGGAGTTGGGTGTCCCATCCCATATAGGGTCAGTGACCCAAAGCCATGCTGAAGTTGGATATGTCAGGCAGAAAGGCGCAGATATCGCAGCAATGCTGTAAACAATGACACAACGCATTACGTTCTCCGGACTACATCCTGCTAATCTGCAGGAGTTTGAGAACGAATGCAGAAGAAGAAGAAGAAGTATAGTGGAGGTTTACAATATCTTTAAATGCTAATTATAATTTGTAACCCGTGTGACACATGCTGCTTATGCAGGGGCTCCCATCAACAGAACGTAAGCTGAATTCACAGCATATAAAGACATGCACATATTGATCAACATTATTACATGCAGTTTTGTTAAACATCTTGCTAATGAAGTTAATAGTATGCCCGTGTGTGAGTGCGCGTGAATGGATGTTAATAAGTATACATTATTTTTAAAACATTATCTCCTCTGTCTAATAAATTTAAAAAAAAACAATTTACAGGAAAAAAATATAGTGCAATTAGTTAAATCCATCAAAATAAAATAAGCTAAGTCTGCACATTAAATCATGTAAATTATTTTCATTCTCAGTCTGTCTTTAGTGTTCATAACTGTAAATATGATATTAAATATATAATTATTATAATATAACTCATTATATTTCATATGTAAATATAATATATGTAATTCACCATCATCATTTGGCCAACACCACCAGCGGTGAAATTAATCTAAAATCCTGATTACATCCATTGTTTTTTTTAAAAAAGCGAGTAGGACGTTGCGTTCAGTGAAGTAAAAGTACCTCTCTGGCTTGTCTATATAAAGATGGCTGTCGTTGTAGAGGAATTCCACTGTATACCAAATTCTCAGATCTCATTGTTTACAAATATATCCTGACGTTTGATCAGCAGTGAAAGAAACTTGCGCACACCATCTGCTACACATCTATTCTGTGACGGACATATTATGATAGACCTAGAAATATTGATCAGTCTATCCCGCACAAATATCACTGCATATTTGATCATCTTGACAATCTTTTCAAATAAAACCTGTGTAATTTTATATATATATAATGACCCAAGAGGCGGCGATTGATTCTGACTTCTTATGTGCAGCAGCGTTGCTTCTGTGGATCTCTCTTTAATGTCAAGAATGCTTCTACCCTCGGCGATATTCACTGCTTTAATAAAAAATCCACTTACTCAGAGGTGGTTTATGTCACCAGACCATGTGATACTTTGGTTGAGTCGTCCACTTCTTTCTGTGCATAAGTGCTTCCATGTTGTGAATCTTTATGTGTACAACAACGACTTTTTAAAAATGTGCCGTGTCCTTGGGATACGTAACCCAATTTTCTTTCGAAGATCCCGTTGGATAGTCGTTGACACTAGAATTAAACTTGGGTGGCTTTGCTCTCTGCGACAGTGACAATGCCCTTTTCACAGGCAGCGAGTGTCGCCAAACACGTCCAGATATATATAAAGTGAAATTCTTTCCTAAATTTCAGTTCATCGTGGATACTCTGAACACCTCTGTCCAAGGCAAGCAGGCGTCGACTGATGTCGCCGGTTAATTGTCTTCTTGGTCTTCGTCTTCTTCTTCTCTCATCTGGGACTCTGCTCTCTCTCTCTCTCTCTCTCTCTCTCTCTTTATATATATATATATATATATATATATATATATGATGAAGATGAAATAAACACTTTAACTTTCAGCAAGTAACTCTTAAAAGCTCATACCTTTCTGCCAGAAGAATATATATATATAAATAACAGGATGTGATTTAAGATATATTTGATGTACATCAAGTGAGTCTTATTCAGTATATAAATGTCAGCAGTATTGACTCACAGGACAGATTGGAAAATTATTTATTGTTGCACGGTTCGTTGACCAAATGTTTCACACACTACAATCAAATAAGCTTGAGTACGTATTAGAAGCAGTATTGTGTTCTTGAAATAATTTAGTAGAATGCAACATAAATACGGCAATTATATATATATATATATAATGTATATCGATAGATGGCTGTCATTGAAATTGCTGGTCTATCTTACTCTCCAGTAATTTTAGTAAAATCTATTGTTAGGGTTCCAAAGGGATCTGCATTGTTCTCGTGTATAATCTCAGGATTAGCAGATAACCAAGATCCTAAAAGTACCTTTCCGTGGTGCCCTTAGAAGATGATGATATGAAGTTCTTGCGAAGTAGTCATTCTAACTATTTTTAACGCTCTTTAACCAAGACGGAATGATGCTTTGTTACACAAGATATGCAATGTCTCTGAATAGCATAATTCAGTACCTCAGCCAAAAATACTGTTGCTGCACAGTGATGGACAACTTGTGGCCTGGACTGCCGGAAAGCTCGCAAATCAATAATAGTAAGAAAAATCCGAATAGTATTTTGAGAGCACCAGAAGGTAACACAAAAGGCATCGAAATGTGCAAATCACACTGGAAGAGGAAATCCATATTGAAGGATTTCACCATCGATAGTAAGCTTATAGTTCGGTAGTTCATATTCGATAGTAAGCTTGCAGTTGTATTTCGACAGTAGGTTTGTGTCGAAGAAGAGGGCATGATGCCAGTTAACACCAGTTTGCAGAGAAATATGTGGTGAAGCTCACACATGAAAGAGCCTTTCACGATATCAGTTAAGAAAACCACTGTCGAGAGGGCAACCAACTCTAGCGCTACCTGCTCTGCTGTCGTGTGTTTGCTATACATGAACCAGGTTCACAGATCATAGGAGGCTCAGAAGCCGGGGACACAGAGGACAATAGACGATCTAATTACACGAAACAAGTTCTCATGCGGCGAAACATGATACACGTAGTCTAAATGGTGTCAGAATCTCATCAAATCATCCCCATCCCTGAGATTTATGGACATGTTCTGACTCGTAAAGTCCAAGGGAATAATGTGTGAGAAACGGTCACTGCCTAGAACTGAACGCATTCGTCTTCTGGCTACAGATAGATATGTATATAATAACCGGATCGCTGTTTATTAGCCTTGTTGATAACAATTTGTGTCAAAGAATGTTGAACAAAGCAAATGATTAAAATAAGATGTATTGTGGAGTCTGTATACGAGGTTACTAATAAATATATAATGTGGACGAAAGTAGATAGGTGATACAAGGGAATTATCTTATAAAGAAACAACTAACAAGAAATACCAAGAATAGAAAAAAAAAGAAAATGTGCGTGGAAGAGAGATAACAAAAACACAACAAAACAAAGGCACAGAGAGATCAAGAAAAAAGTAGACTCGCTTATTGACCTTTGCCTAACTATAGACCAGATGATTCATGATTAGAATTGCGTGAGCTCTCAAAAACGCGTCGTGTGACCTATGAACTTTGTCCTTTCAGCGTTACAATTTTCTCCTCTCTACCTCACTATTTTCCCTTACTCTTGATCCCATTTCTCCTTCTACTCTCATGGTACTCCGAAATGCAAGAATTAAAAATAGCACTCAATTTATGTTGTTCTACATGTCCCAGTTGCATGTATTTCTGTCACTAGAATATGAATCGTGAGTTATTGTTGAAGCGAATTACTCTCCGGTTCCATGCCTGAAATGAGTTTTCTATGCAAACACAATATCCCTGACCTATTTTCAGACATTGGATTATCTTGCCATGTCACGTGCTTTGAGTAACTGCGAATGTCCCACTATCTCATCATCTCTAGCTGCAATTTACAGAAATTATGTTTTTTTATACATTCCACAATCAGGTTCAACGGGTCTGCACTTAAGCACGCCATCTATTTGTCCTTTACTATAAACATATAATTCACAAGTACTATAATATTAACACATCATTTCCAAGGTCTTTGAAATCTATCTGTCTATCAATACATCCATACATCTATCTAGCAAGTTAGTTAGCTATCTTTCTTCTTCTTCTTCTTCTGGATTCGTTCTCAAACTCCTGCAGATTAGCAGGATGTAGTCCGGAGAACGGAATGCATTGTGTCATGGTTTACAGAATTGCTGCGATATCTGCACCTTTCGACATGACACATTAGACTTCAGCATGGCTTTGGGTCACTGACCCTATGTGAGATGGGACAGCCAACTCCATCCATAACCTCCTTAGTCGCCTTTTACGACATGCGTGGAAAGTAAACAGTTGCTATTTTTTGCTCCCCTCTCGGGCCCCGGCAACACATGGGTGGCTATCTTTCTATCTAATATATCTATCTCATCTCTCTGTCTGACTGTCTGTCTACAAGCGATTTATTTAAGTACCTACATAACTAACCTACATATCTTTCTGTCGTTTAGTAGTTAATGCGTCCATCAGTTCATACATATGTTAGAGGTAACTGAGATGTGGCTTTTAAGAAGAATGATGAAAATTCCACGATCAGCCAAGAAAACTAATGTAGAAGTTCTCAGAGATGCCGGACGGAAACGACAAATTATAGTAGAAATTAGAAGCAGGCAATCAAGATGTTTAGGGCATGTGATGAGGAAAGAAAAACTTGAACATTTAGTAACCAACCAGAGATTAATGGGAAAAGAGACAGAGGAAGACAAAGAGAGAAACTTTTGGATAATTGACACTAAAAATGTCACAAACTGACCTTATTAACAACACACGAGACAGAAAAATGTGGAGCCGCATGATCGCCTACGCCACTTGGCGTGTCAAATGATTTATTGACATATATGTCTGTCTAGGTGTCGTCTGACTTGCAGTCATCCATTCGATGAAGTAATATTATTTATCCGTCTATTTGTCAACTTATTTGTGAGTCCCCCCCCCCCTTTCACATGTCAGTTTGATGTTTGATTATCAGAACATCCGTTTGATCATCTGTTTCTAAATGTTATAGCTCAAAATGGGGTATACCGCCGAAAATGGATGTGTCGGGCCATTGGCGCAAAAAAACGGCGACACAACGTATTTCCATTCTCTGGACTACATCCTGCTAGAAATCTAGTAAGACAATGGTCTTGCTACAAGGGAGATCCAGCAGGAGTTTGAAAATGAACGATGAAGAAGAAGAAGAAAATGGGGTATAGGAATTGACTTCATTGTAATCCGGTTTTGAAGGTCCGATGCCACCAGTATTCGATCTGAGACGACACTTTCCATATGCACTCCACTCTTCTAAAAAGAGTGGTACTCCATCCGCGGAGAGTACCACTCACATTATATAGTTCGTCTTCCTCTTCTAAGTTTGTTCTCAAACTCCTGCAGATTTGCAGGATGTAATCCAAGGAACAAAATGCATTATGGTATACAGATGTGCAGCTAAATATGCAAATTTCGCCATGACCCATCCGACTTCAGCATGGTTACCAGGTCATTTTTATCCAGTATGATATGGGATAGCCAACTTTACCCATACCCTCCTTGTCGCCACTTACATATGCATAGAAGGTAAACAGTATTACTATTCTTTGCTCGCCTTTCGGTCTGGTAACTCAACCGTCGGTGCGTAGTTCGATATCTTCAATCAATAATCCTCAGGGGTCAGAAAGAAGTCACCACATGGGATCGAAGTCGTAACCTATTGAGAACATGGTAAATGACCTAACCATTATGCTAGCGACATCCGCATTAGATTCAATATCTGAAGCATTCATCATTTCATCATTGTTATGCATATCTCGTTCTTTCGTATGTTCATCCAATCCATCTCTGGTCTTTTATGTTAGTATTTACTATTTCCGTCCTTCATAAATGTATGTGACGTGTGTCTTGTCCATCAATTCGACCATCCATTTTACATTGTCTGTTCGTTCTTCTATTATTGTTGAAACTACATATCCATCAATATTTTGTCTTGTGCGTTCATCCATTCATCCTTCTCGTATATTTGTCCACCCATTTAGAAATCCATACATGTTTGTCTTGTCTGTCCTCGCAATCGACCACACATATTCATTAATCCATTCATTCCATCAGTGTCCTTTATTTCGTCTATTTTCATTTGTTATATCTTTTCCCGTCTTATCCATTCGTTTATCCATATTTTATGTCCGTCTGTTCACCAATCCCTGACTTTTCTGCTTGCTTATCTGTCGTTTGCCCAGTCCGTCTGTAGTGATTGGTGCATCGTTTTATTCAGAGATATGCTGCAACGAGACCAGCATGATTCTAGCGTTATTAGATGCGTAGCCGAGTTATAACATTATGTGTGTGACTGCTTCATTAGATGAATGACATGAGTCGGGTTTATTTAGCTACATAATTTAATCTAATTACATACATAATTTCATTCACTTAATTGCATAATTTATTCAATTAGTTCCATAATTACATTTATTTAGTTACATAGTGCCGTAATGAAGATATTAATCTGTCCCTGCTATTGAGATTAAAGGTCCTATTTCAAGTACGTGTCAGTAATATGAAAACGATAGGGGAAGCATGCATCTGTCATGTTTTGAAGCAGCTTGTGTATTTTCAAGCATTCTGCGTGTTTTCAAACAGCTAGTATGTTGTGAAAGATTGGCGTAGATTAAAGAATAGAAGAGATCCAGATAAGTCATTAAACGCAGATAAAAACACTGTTCTAGAAGTAAATGTCACAGAGGGAATTCATTAAGAAGACACCACACTTTAAGATGGACAGGAATAGGTTAAACATGCGACATCCATTGGACGAATGATAAAGCTATAAGTTATAGCTTCAAATAAGTAAATATGACATTAGGAAGGTGAATAACAATCAAAGACCATGACATTGAAACGTTTTTTGAAATCAAATACAGTAGTATACCTAAAAAATCTACAAATGTGAGGTTGCTGCGGAGGATGTGTCAACATATAAAGATCTTCATTCCCTCCCGTTGGCTTTCTTGCGAACGAGTGTGTATATATTTATACTTCTGCCCATTCTTGATGTTACCAATATATGACTTTCTTTGTTCCCCACTGTTCCTTCCACCATTCACCCTGACTTTCGAGAGTACGTATAAGAGTTATGCAAATAATTAATTAGGACTTCGTTCGTTACGTTTTTTATTATTTTCGTTATTTTCGTTGGTCACTATTTATATACTTGGAGTCAGCCTTGGCTATTTTTGGCATGTGACTCCATGTTTATAAATAGTGACAAACGAAAATTACGACAATAATCAAGAACGTAACGAATGAAGTCCTATGTAATTCTGTGCAAAGGTCTTGTACTGTATACGTTCTCGCATCCACAGTTCCCACGAAGACACCACGCTTTAAGATGACAGTAAGATTGTTTTAGATTGGCACTGGTGATGGTGACATGCACAAACAATATCAACTGGTTTTTTAAACTGCTGATGAAAGTTATTTTTTGAATCCTGCATACCCGACCGTTGACTTATTTCAGACATATTCGTTTGTTATATAATCTAATCTCTATAACAGTCGTAAAATCTCTCTATAGCATTTATATTCAAAGATAAGAGCCATTCTCTCAAAATTTGCTGTCAGTGTCCAACTCTCGTAAACATACAGTCATAGATCAAATTAGTTTTTTTCATTGTATGACCTTAACAGCAATACTGGTTAGTAGATGGCATGCCTTTATATTGAGGTTGTCTTCTTATAGAAGCTTCATGGCACGTCATCTATACAATCCCGTAGTCGTAACCTTCGATAACAGTTACCATGTTGTTCTGACAGGCCGACGTTGTGCTTGAACTAGTTATGGGCACGGCGTGGGTGCGCAGAACAACAAATAAACCTGTCGCAGGGGCCAGAGTTGTGCCCTGATGTCGACGTCTGTTTAGGAAGCATTGGACTCGAAACACCATTGAGTCGAATGGCTGCTGGAACAGAGGGCGGAACACTTATGGGAATGCCCCACGTGCTTTGAGGCCAGTTTCTAATCAAGAATCAAGAAGAATCAAGAATCAAGCAATACTGAATCTGTTTTTTTACCATATATTTAAAAGTCCAGACATAAATACAATTTTAATACTATATCATCCACTTTGATCTTGCAGGTTGTGGTGTTTTGTTTCTTTTAAATACTCATTGCTTTTGTTTTCTTGATGTTTAGGAAGAGACCTTACTCTTTACTGTTTGCTACTACTACATTAATTAATTCTTGAAGGTCTTCATCACTTTTAGCAATCAGAACAGTGTCTTCCGCATACCTTAAATTATTTATGTTATGTCCTCTCACCGATATCCCTGGGATATCATTTATTGCAAGCATTATGTTTTCACTGTATAAAGAGAACAGGTATTGTGGAAGTACATATCCCTGTCTAACTTCTTGTTTTATTTATTGAAAGGGGTAAAAATCATTTTCTTCTCATATTGCTGATGTATGTTGCCAGTATATCTTGATAATTCTTAAATCCTTACTGTCGATGTTCAAATTCTCTAGCATGTGTATAACTTCACTATATTTAACGTTATCAAATTCCTTTGTGTAGTCTGTAAAACAGAGATACATGTCTGTTTTTACATATATAGGCCTCTCTATTGTTGTTCTAAAAAAATATATAACATTGTTGATACCTTTGCATTTTACGAAGCCATATTGTTCTGGACTTATTTCTGCTTTTATTTTGTTTCTCACTCTCTTCATGATGATTCTGAGAAGCATTTTTGTTATTTGGCTCATGAGGCTGATTGTATGGTGTTCTTCACATTCGGTGGTCCCTGGTTTATTTTGGTAAGGCTATAAATATGGATCTCATTAAGTCATCGGGTATGTGTCCACTATAATATACGTCATTCAGCAATTTTGTGATTATTTCTACTCCAAAGTCACCAAAAGCTACTAATTCCCATAATGTGATATTGTCTGATCATGTGGCTTTGCCATATTTTATGAACCTTAGGGTCTCCCTTACTTCTGCTGCGAGTATTGATGGACCCTCATCATTATCTTGTATGTTTATCATCTCGGGTCTGTTGTCATCATATAGTTCTTTGATATTTTCTGACCATCTCTGTACTATATAATCTTTGCCCATTAATACCTGCCATGTCTTAGATTTGACACACCCTGTAACAGTTTTAAATAATTTTCAACCCAACAATTCCTGTAATTGTCAACCCAACAATAACAACAGAATATAGACCAACCAACGCTCAAAAATATATAGAAGCTACAGAAACAAATATACTAAATCTAGAAATAGAAGAAACCTTAAAACATAGCCCAAGTAATAAATCACCAGGAGAGGACGGTATACCAAGCGAAGCAATAAAAACGTGTAGAAACACAGGTGTCCAGTGGTTAGCCAGACTATTCACAATAGCCTGGTCAGAAAGAAATGTACCAGACGACTGATAAGTTCACTGGCAAAAATCAGTAATTGTACCGCTATGGAAAAACAAACTACTCTGTACAAAAATGGACCCCAAAAAAAGATAGACATTGCCATCATAGAAACCAGATGTTAGAAAAATCCCAGCTTGTGAGAAATGTAATGTAATACAGTACGTGACCAGAAGTATTGCTTGAAATGCTAAAAAATGAAGCTAGAATTGCGAAATAATTCTTATTGAAATAGAAAACATTACATTCTTTGAACCCGTATAAATCTATCTGGTTATGTCAAAGCACAATAAACATAAATGTTATTCAGTCCGAAACTAAATCAACATTTAGAAAATAAATACGCTTAGCGAGAGATAAGTTCACAATGTACAATTGCAGTTCTGTTATTCAAAATGTAAAGCGACAACTGATGTTTTGTACTTGAGATCTTGTTGAAATGACAGCTGCTGACTAATCACGTTCATATAAGCTAATTCTGTGTTTTTGAAATGTGTTCCGTGAAATGCAGGAAGCTATTTGCCTGGGGTTAAAGTTCAGAGAAACTCGAAGTTGCAATGGAAATAGAAAGCAATGGAACGTAAACTATTCACTTTAGTAAATATGTTTTCACGAGTCATTTTTACAGAAAACGTCTTACGATAAAGACCTCTTAATCAAAACGTTGATTCAGTTTATATTTGCACTATGTAGAACTACGAGGGTGCTTCAAACGAAAACTAAAAGTGTGATATAAATGAGAATACAGATATAATATATATGACTTTGTCTTGTGATCTGTTAATATTGTTGTTAGGAAAGTCACGAGTGTCTTGCACGTTTTCATCACAATTACGTCACAGTAACAGTTTATATATATATATATATATATATATATATATATATATATATATATATATATATATATATATATATATATATATATATATATATATCACAGTATTCATATAACAATACTAATGTAAAACAAGTTGACAACTTTTTTTTTTACCTAGGATCCACAATTACATCCACCCATTCCCTAAATAAGGAAATAAACGTACGTATAGGGAAAGCCCCTTGTCAAGAACTGTCAACCTTTTTTTTCAGATCCACATCCCCTAATTACTCTAATGGCTGTCGTACTTTTGCAGGACACAGGAATTTATCATAATGTCACTGCAACTTTTCAGGATGCGATATTGCAGTCAAGCTGTAAGGTTACCTGATACTAAATATTCAAGTGTGTTTGAGATATGCTTCCTTTTAGAAGCGTACGTCTACAGACAGTTTAAGTTTCCTTGAAACGTGTGCCTGCATGAAACGTGATACGGTTATCGATACAAAGAATGCCGTGGTCTTTACTTCTGAAATAGGAACTTAAAAGGGGTCAATCTTGGGTTATCATGCTCATGGCTACATTTTACCATGTCCTATTCATTGTATCGTGTGATCTGTCTGACACTATCTATTGTATGTTCTGGCAGATATTTAGGTAAAGTGAAATTTTTCGTGTTGGTTAAGCAATGCTTTATTTTATTTTTGTATAATTAGTAGTGTATCCCATTCAGGAACGCAGTAGCGTAGTTGATATTGAGCTTGTTTGCTCTCCCCTGGTTACAACGTGCCAGATTCAAAACCACGTCGGGACAAAAATAAAATAAATCCTGGTTGTTGCGTTGTGATTTCTCGCTTGACACGACCACTCCTCGAGCTGTAAATGAGTACCTGAGACATGAGTTAGAAAAGGTAAAGACAAGTAATGGAACTGGCCACCCCACCTAATAGTTACTGCGGTTTACTACACAGTGCTATCTTCATCCCCGACGGCAGTTTACTGCCATGGGACATACCTTTACCCATCCAGTACATAGCCATCAAACCATAATTTTGTGGCTATAGTGATTAAAAAATTTTGTTAATATAAATACGTACAGTAGTTTGCCATTGGTTTCTAAACGGTCCAGAGGCAGAATTGTCTGTGGCGGATCGAACCATATGTTTGTATAGTCTTTAAATATCAATGCGATTTTTATGAATAGAAACATTTCCTCGAATTCCTAGAAATATTTGTTGAAACATTCCTCATATACACGTCGTGGCGAGTGCTATGTTTAAACATTCCTCATATACACGTCGTGGCGAGTGCTATGTTTAAACATTCCTCATATACACGTCGTGGCGAGTGCTATGTTTAAACATTCCTCATATACACGTCATGACGACTGCTATGAGAAAGCAGATTTTATTTCCACTGCCTATTAAAAGTATCATCGTACTCCTGAACAAGAAAACCCCGCTGAAGACAGATGTGTCGGGCTATTGGCGCAAATAAAACAGCGACACAAAGCATTTCCATTCTCAGGACTACATCCTGCTGGAAATCTAGTAGGACCATGGTCCTGCTACAAGGGAGATCTAGCGGGAGTTTGAGAATGAACGCTGAAGAAGGAGAAGAAGAACAAGAAAACATGCACCAACGAAACTGATGTGTACATAAATGTTGATATCGTGTGTATGTGTGTTCACTACTGTGGTTGCGTATATAAATGTGTGCGTGTCTGTAAGCCAGTATGTGTGATATTACTGAATTTGAGCGAGAGTATGCGTTTATGTGTGAGTGTTCGTGAGTAAAGTCCTATATATGGTTGTGTATGTAAACAGGGAGTAAGTTCCTATTAGATTAGCAGATTAGCTGGAAATAGTCCAGATAACACAATGCGCTGTGTCATGGCTTACAGCTTAGCTGCGATATCTACGCCTTTTGACCTGACACATCCCACGGCAGCACTGATTCTTATTAAATCGATCATCCATGGGGTGAGAAGGCCTAATCCACCGCACAACCTCCTTAGTCGCCTCTTATGGCGTGCATGACAGTCAACAGTGTCGCTAATTTTCGCTTCTCTTCCAGGCGCTGGAAACTTACGAGTGGAATATGTATGATTGTGTGAAAATATGCCACTATGTATGATTGTGTGAATATATGCACTATGTATGATTGTGTGAATATATGCCACTATGTATGATTGTGTGAATATATGCCATTATGTATGATTGTGTGAATACACGCCACTATGTATGATTGTGTGAATACATGCGACTATGTATGATTGTGTGAATATATGCCGCTATGTATTTATATAACTACATGTATCGTTTTAAAAAGTGTGTATACTTATAAATGTTTAAGTCTTTCTATACCAGTGTTTCCCAACATGGAGCTCACGACCCATAGGGGAGGGGAGTGAAATTTGATTGTTCAGGGGGACAATTTGAACAAGTTGTAATTACCCGTAGGTTTCATTTAGGAATAATTCAATTTTTGAATATAAAAAAGTATATGGTAGGGGGGGGGTCGGCATTAAAATTTTAGAAAGACTTAGGCGGGGCATGTTAAAAAAACTTTGGGAACACTGGTCTATACAAATTACTTCAGTGTATATATATATCGGTGTGTGTGTGTTTGTGTGTGCGATAAGTTTATGCTATGCTGTGTGGATGAGTCAATCAGTTCGTTTGTTAGTTTTTCTCTTTCACTTTTTTTACGTGTTATCTGTATTTCCCTCCTTTCTCTTTGTTCATTGTTATTTCAGACTGCTAGTCTGGCAGTCCGAGCTCTTGATTCGTCCCACACTTCACGGAGACCTTTCAGTTCATGTTTTGATAACCTAATTTCTCATTCCAACAAGATCAAGCTTATATCAGGCCTTTCTTCAACCAATCTTTTGTAGCGGTTCATTTTATACCAGAGGTGTTATTTTTACAAAAAGTACCATTTAGTTTATTTGACTTTCCGTTATATTTAGACTCTTATTCCAGAACATGTTACAGTGGAATCTCTCTAATACGTATCCTTTTATAACAAATTTCCCTATATAGCCTTAACAATACCATTCAAAATCCCCAATTATATTTATTCTTTATTATTTGTACTGTATATATCGAATTTCTGTTATTACATACATATTTTGTCTGTCTGGATCAAGTTGTTATAATGGGATCTGATTATATTATTGTTGGTAGCACATCCTATTCAGAATGTCACAATCAGCCCATGATTGATTTTCCTAGGATGGATTTCTAGTCAATATTTTGCGTTCAGTAAGAATGCTATTTGATGCATAATTTTCTGCGCATGGAACTGAACCTCGTACCTTTATCTTTCGAGATGCGTGCTGTATCTCTCCAACACAGGACAGAACACGTTAGTTCATAATAATTAAATATTGTTTAAATATGGTGGAATCGCATTGAGAAAGAAAGCATATACTTTGATACTGAAAGGATATTTATATCTTCTTTATCGGCTCTTAATGTCATAAGTCCATCTTTTTTTTTCATAATATACATTATTCTGTAATATTTTCGTAATGGACACTTGATATAGAAATAGCGAGAGATCTAATATATATACATCCGTCTGATAACATATAAGCTGATCATAAGTCTACTGTCACATAGAATTATGCGTATCACCACTTTACCTCAATTTTCTCTATAGAAACTGGGTATTTATGTAGTAAGATCCTTGGATAGCAGCTAGACATCTTACCAATATAATTAATCGCTTATTAAATTATTTTTATCTATAATTACCATTGGTTTATTTTTTGCTTTATTTCTTGAATAATTAATGCAATCCTTCGATGACAGCTGGTTTGAATTTGCATAATTTTGTTTTCTTCTGGAAACCAGAACAATCGTCTGTTAGCTAGACATACCATCAATTTACACAACCATCTTCTATTAGCTAGTCATACCATCAGTTTACACAACCATCTTCTATTAGCTATACATACCATCAGTTTACACAACCATCTTCTATTAGCTAGTTATACCATCAGTTTACACAACCATCTTCTATTAGCTATACATACCATCAGTTTACACAACCATCTTCTATTAGCTAGTCATACCATCAGTTTACACAACCATCTTCTATTAGCTAGTCATACCATCAGTTTACACAACCATCTTCTATTAGCTATACATACCATCAGTTTACACAACCATCTTCTATTAGCTAGACATACCATCAGTTTACACAACCATCTTCTATTAGCTATACATACCATCAGTTTACACAACCATCTTCTATTAGCTATACATACCATCAGTTTACACAACCATCTTCTATTAGCTAGTCATACCATCAGTTTACACAACCATCTTCTATTAGCTAGTCATACCATCAGTTTACACAACCATCTTCTATTAGCTAGTCATACCATCAGTTTACACAACCATCTTCTATTAGCTAGACATACCATCAGTTTACACAACCATCTTCTATTAGCTAGTCATACCATCAGTTTACACAACCATCTTCTATTAGCTAGACATACCATCAGTTTACACAATCATCTTCTATTAGCTAGACATACCATCAGTTTATACAACCATCTTCTATTAGCTAGACATACCATCAGTTTACACAACCATCTTCTATTAGCTAGTCATACCATCAGTTTACACAACCATCTTCTATTAGCTATACATACCATCAGTTTACACAACCATATTCTATTAGCTAGACATACCATCAGTTTACACAACCATCTTCTATTAGCTAGACATACCATCAGTTTACACAACCATCTTCTATTAGCTAGACATACCATCAGTTTACACAACCATCTTCTATTAGCTAGACATACCATCAGTTTACACAACCATCTTCTATTAGCTAGACATACCATCAGTTTACACAACCATCTTCTATTAGCTAGACATACCATCAGTTTACACAACCATCTTCTATTAGCTAGTCATACCATCAGTTTACACAACCATCTTCTATTAGCTATACATACCATCAGTTTACACAACCATCTTCTATTAGCTAGACATACCATCAGTTTACACAACCATCTTCTATTAGCTAGTCATACCATCAGTTTACACAACCATCTTCTATTAGCTAGACATACCATCAGTTTACACAACCATCTTCTATTAGCTAGTCATACCATCAGTTTACACAACCATCTTCTATTAGCTATACATACCATCAGTTTACACAACCATCTTCTATTAGCTAGTCATACCATCAGTTTACACAACCATCTTCTATTAGCTAGTCATACCATCAGTTTACACAACCATCTTCTATTAGCTAGACATACCATCAGTTTACACAACCATCTTCTATTAGCTAGTCATACCATCAGTTTACACAACCATCTTCTATTAGCTAGACATACCATCAGTTTACACAATCATCTTCTATTAGCTAGACATACCATCAGTTTATACAACCATCTTCTATTAGCTAGACATACCATCAGTTTACACAACCATCTTCTATTAGCTAGTCATACCATCAGTTTACACAACCATCTTCTATTAGCTAGACATACCATCAGTTTACACAACCATCTTCTATTAGCTATACATACCATCAGTTTACACAACCATCTTCTATTTTTAGCTAGACATACCATCAGTTTACACAACCATCTTCTATTAGCTAGTCATACCATCAGTTTACACAACCATCTTCTATTAGCTAGACATACCATCAGTTTACACAACCATCTTCTATTAGCTATACATACCATCAGTTTACACAACCATCTTCTATTAGCTATACATACCATCAGTTTACACAACCATCTTCTATTAGCTAGTCATACCATCAGTTTACACAACCATCTTCTATTAGCTAGTCATACCATCAGTTTACACAACCATCTTCTATTAGCTAGACATACCATCAGTTTACACAACCATCTTCTATTAGCTAGTCATACCATCAGTTTACACAACCATCTTCTATTAGCTAGACATACCATCAGTTTACACAATCATCTTCTATTAGCTAGACATACCATCAGTTTATACAACCATCTTCTATTAGCTAGACATACCATCAGTTTACACAACCATCTTCTATTAGCTAGTCATACCATCAGTTTACACAACCATCTTCTATTAGCTAGACATACCATCAGTTTACACAACCATCTTCTATTAGCTAGTCATACCATCAGTTTACACAACCATCTTCTATTAGCTAGACATACCATCAGTTTACACAATCATCTTCTATTAGCTAGACATACCATCAGTTTATACAACCATCTTCTATTAGCTAGACATACCATCAGTTTATACAACCATCTTCTATTAGCTAGACATACCATCAGTTTACACAACCATCTTCTATTAGCTAGTCATACCATCAGTTTACACAACCATCTTCTATTAGCTAGACATACCATCAGTTTACACAACCATCTTCTATTAGCTAGACATACCATCAGTTTACACAACCATCTTCTATTAGCTAGTCATACCATCAGTTTACACAACCATCTTCTATTAGCTAGACATACCATCAGTTTACACAACCATCTTCTATTAGCTAGACATACCATCAGTTAACGCAAACATTTTCTATTAATTAACTATCAAGTTATTTTTGTCCAGTTGGATAGGACAGCAAACGTCGCTCCCAAACTTCTTAATCGCATCCTATGGTATGCATGTAGGTATGTTATTACGATTTGTTACTATCTACACCATGCAAGTAGATACCTACATATCTTAATGACTCATAGAATGTAAGTATATAGCTGCGTGATGTAATGACATACAATAAACATAAATATAGATAGCTGCATAGCTTAATGATTCATATAATGTAAGTAAATAGATGCATTACTTAACAAGTACCATGTAATGTCAAGCCAAGAAGAAATCATAATCTTTAGACTGAACAGAACACAACAGTTAGAGAAATGTTACATGTATACATAGCTTAATTTCGTATAATACATTTGTACACCCCTGAAATTGCAGAAGTATTCTTTATGCATATCATCTCTACAAGAAATATGTCTACATCACGACGCCACTTTACAATATCCACATAGATTATGTGAATGTTGGAAACTAATCAAACTGAAGTTTTTGATTATGTAATTCAATGACTGACAGAGAAATTATACAGATTTTTAAAGAACTCTGAATTACTGAAGCCTGATTTTTGAACAAACTCTAAATTACTGAAGCCAATGAAGCGCTATTCGTATTTTTTCCTACTACCAATTACTTGCAGGTCGTAACAGTGTTATTGTATGCTCGAATTTCTTGAATAAAGTGTATAGATACATCTTATACAACAAGGAAAAATTAATCCGCCACGAAATGGACTCAAAAATATATAAGATAGAATATATGTCGTCTCCACATACAAGTTTTCTGCAATGAATGTCTGTCTCTTACTTTTGTGACGCACTCTGATAAGGTTTACATTTCGTCCCTATCGTAATGTTTACCTCTTGTGTCTTTTGTTATCTCTTACTCGATTTCTTTTATTTTCAGTGTCTTTCAGTGGGTTCTCAACAAGGTATAAACTCTTTTAATGTGACAGAAATGTTTTGTAGTTTTAATTTAAATGAGAAGTTATAATTCCATTATTACTTTTTCCATGACACCCTTATGTGTTTGTTGTCCTTTTCATGAAAATCTACATATGTCAGCAGCACACACGACCGCCATTACTTTACCAGATCTGGTATCCATTTCCATAGATCAACACATAAGTCTTAGTGATTTTATAAATATTTCCATTTAAACTGGATAATGATGCGATGCCAGTTCACTAATCACAAAGCTACGGACACTACTAAATAATGTAGAACTTATAAATGTCGTAGTTTTTGTTTGTGAATCTGTTCGTTCTCAAACTCACACTGGATCTGTCTTGAAGCGGGACAATCGATCCACTTGATTTTCAGCAGGATGTAGCCCACTTGATTTCCAGCAGGATGTAGCCCACTTGATTTCCAGCAGGATGTAGCCCACTTGATTTCCAGCAGGATGTAGCCCACTTGATTCCAGCAGGATGTAGCCTACTTGATTTCCAGCAGGATGTAGGTCACTTGATTTCCAGCAGGATGTAGCCCACTTGATTTCAGCAGGATGTAGCCCACTTGATTTCCAGCAGGATGTAGCCCAATATATTTCCAGCAGGATGAATGTAGCCCACTTGATTTCAAGCAGGATGTAGTCCAAGGAAAGGAAGCGTTATGTAGCTATTTCATTTTCACCATTGACACAATCAATCCAACTTTGGCGTGGTGACTAATACGTTCAGCGTTTTACCACGTTAACTGAAAAGTGGATGTCTGTAGCCATATCGATAGTAGGACAGCCGTACCAGAGAGCTGGTTCCTGTACTGTACTGTACCGTACTAGAGAGCGGGTTCTTGTACTGTACTGTACCGAAGAGCTGGTTTCTGTACTGTACTGTACCGTACCAGAGAGCGGGTTCTTGTACTGTACTGTATCAGAGAGCTGGTTCATATACTGTACTGTATCAGAGAGCTGGTTCCTATACTGTACTGTAACAGAGAGCATGTTCCTATACTGTACCATACCAGAGAGCTGGTTCCTATACTGTACTGTATCAGAGAGCTGTTTCTATACTGTACTGTAACAGAGTGCTAGTTCCTGTACTGTACTGTACCAGCGAGCTGGTTCCTTTACTGTACTGGACACCAACCTGAAAGTTATCCACAGTCAAGCATGCTTGACATTTTAACAGCTCGAGGTATCGCCATCGATATAGCTACATACTCCTACAAATCTTGCTTTTAATATTCGTACATGTATGATTTATTTGGATGCTAGTTGCTTTTTCATTTTATTGAATGTACTTTACAAAAATACATATCGTCTATACAATTTGACATGCATACCTGAATCGAATAATACAGAAACAGCATTGAAATTGGATATTTAAAAAATAATGCAACACTACAATTGAACAAATGAAGGACATCGTGGTCTTTACTGGAATATGTTATGTCTTTCATTGTCCCGTATATGAAATATGAATGAGTGTAGGAAAAAAAACTGCAATTACTACGTTTTCCCGTTTGTAGCTCAGGTAGATAAGATACCTGTCATTGACAGGATGTTTGGTAAATCGCTTGCGCCTGCTATTGTTACGACATATACAGGGTGGATTTGAAAAAAGGCAACTTTTACTGGAGTTGAACTCTGGAACTCCTGCAGTGAGACCAACGCTAACATCTCGGCGTGCTACACAAAATTAATGTCGAAATTTAGTTTAAAATGTCATCAATGCAATATACCCCTTATTTCTGCAGAGTCAGATCCACATTTTGTTAACCGTTATAAATTTATGTCAAGACCAAAGAAGATAGCCATATTCACAGATTGCAGATCCCTACTGGAATCAATCCAGAGCAATAGAAACGAAAGCCTTCTGCACAACATCAGACATGAGCTAAGACAGATCCAAAAAATCATCAGCTATTGCCCTTCAATGGATACAGTCACACTGTGGAATCATGGGAAATGACAAAGCCGATGCTCTGTCAAAAGCAGGAAGCGAAATGGAGCAACACAGACACCCACTGTCTTACGGAGAGACAAAAACAATAATCCACAACACATACACAGCAAAGTGGAAGAAACAAATGGAAGTGGAATACAAACATGATGCAATACATCTCCTCCAAAGATATCAACATGCTACAATATTTCGCTTTAGAAATAGCCACTGCAGACTGTTGGATCACCTTTAACGATTGAGGATCTCATACACAGATGAATGTCCATGTGGATCCGGAACCGAGATTCCAGAACACATACTTCAGGACTGCTCAACATACAAAGAGCAGAGACAGCAGACCTGCCCAGAAGATACAGAATTGAGGCAAAAGCTATGGGGCAGCCGCTCTGACCTGGAGAAGATGGTGGACTTCGTCTTGACGACGGGCCTGACAATATAGCATGGCCACAGTTGCTGAACGCAGAAGAAGAAGAAATTTATGTCACTGTTACGTAGCAAATGTTATCTAACAGGAATAAACTGTCAAGTTAAGGGATAATTTTTCCTGCCTCCGGACAGCATATTGACATTTATTGATCGCCCGTTCATTTAGACGTGACTGCCTTGTTTATACAAAAATCGTCTGATAGAACCATAAAGTGCAGAGTATTTTGTTGACTGTGTAAAATACCGTTATAATCAGTTAGGGTTAGTTAGGTGTATTTGCGTCTTGTTTGTTGTTGCTTCATTCTAGATAAATATTGTGCCCTCTTTCTGTCTTTATTTGTTTAAAGTTCATCCTCAAACTCCCTCTATATCTGTCTTGTAGCCGGAGAATAATCCTACTAGATTTCCATCAGAATGTAGTCCAATGAGTGAAAATGCATTGTGCCGCCGTATTGTTTGTGTTAATGACCCGACATATCCAACTGGGTAATAAGTATAGTGTGATACACGTACATTTATATATATTCATGTCTCTTCTAGCCGAGAACGTTTACATTTCAGACTCGTATAGTTACAATTCATCACTATCATCATTACACAATACGACTTCTCATATGGAAGCAACAGAAACATGCAGTTTCTATACCCCTTTAGTCATCTTCTAGAAGGTTTATATGATACATTTATTTTATTCAGTTTCTCTTCTTTGACATGAAACACTGAGTGAGTGATGAGTATACCTAAAATAAATTCAGTCAGGCTATCTGCGCCGTAAGGGGCTGGAGTAAATTGTAAAGGCTGTGCTGAAGAGACTCATCTTAATATGTGTATGTAGACACGCGGGTGTTAGCGGAAACGAAAGAGCAGACACTTGCCAGCTTGGTCACAGTGACTAGTCGTAGTCCAATGGGCCATTTTGATATTTTTTATGAAAAATCAAGAAGTTAGAATATAGGATAATCTTTCTATCTATTTATTCCCTAAACCCTTTGTTGCCTCTCAGATCCGGCGTAGAAAATTTTGTGGAGACGTCCCTCTTGTGTGCTGAGTATATAATGGAATTTGTCGACTCTTTTATTTCAGTGGTCCATTGTTTTCGTGGTCGGCCTCTAGGTCTACCTTCACTGTATCTGTGTAGCATAGTTTGCTGTGGTCTCTTAATATATTCCAAGATTGAGATGGTGGCTGTTTTTTATGTCCTCATTCCTCTCTGTGTCTCGTAGCGATATTCCAAGGATTATGCATAAACATGCAATTTCAGCTGTCACAAATTTACGTTTGTCTTGTGCTGTCATTGTCCATGTTTGGATTTGGTAGCACAACGTTGGCACAATAATCGTTTTTACTAGTGTTATTTTGGTCTTTAAATCTACATTTTGGTTTCTGAAGATTGGAGCTATTTGCACTACGGCTTCTAGCGATCCTGACACACAGATATGTCATGTATGCTTTACTATTTCTATTGTATATGTCTGTGCTATTTACTGCTCTTGCCGTCTGTTGTTATATTACTTCCTAGGTATGTGAATTCTGTCACCTGGTTAAGTCTGTTTCCAATATATATATATATATGTTTCTTTCTGGTCTTCCTATCTTCATTACTGCGTTTTTTTCCTCTATATTTAACTATGTTAAAAGATATGGCATGGTTGATGTTATCTATCTATTTGTCTTTTTTGTCTTTTTAGGATATTATGTGGTGTATTGCTTCTTTTGTGTCTATGGATTCATTGCAGTGCCTGTGAGTAAAGGGCCGTGATTCAATAAGGAAGCGATATATAGAATCAAAGGAAGAGATATTTCATCATATTGGAGAAGGTACTGAAAACCAGATCTGAGCACCTATGGAATCTTCCAAAGTGCCGTGATGATTCATCTAACGACTAACTAACCAACCGAGTGTCTTGTTTTACACAGAGAGTATGTATATGGGGGTCATCCCATATATGGTAAAAGTGACCCAAAGCAATGCTGAAGTCGGAATTGTCAGGCTGAAAGGTGCAGATATCGTAGCAATACTGTAAATCATGATACAACGCAATTCGTTCTCTGGACTACACCCTGCTAATCTGCAGGAGTTTGAGAACGAACACAATATAAGAAGAAGATGCGCAGAGAAATAATTGAAATCAGCATGGTTGGATAGCGTGGAGGGTCAGATCGTTGACCAGGTAATAGAGCCACGTCATATTGGTTGTATAACAGCAATCTCTGTATGTTGAACATAGTTTGATGATCTAATTTGTTCGGCTAGGTATGATTCTCACTTATGCGTATGATTTCTTGTTACACATCTGCGCAACGCCATCTATGAAAATAATGAGAACGTGCGGTGTCAGTTTATCTCTCGTTTTATCTTTTAATTACAAACAATACCATTACCAATCATCCATGTAAAAATTCGAATTGCTCTCTTTGATCAACACGCTATTCGCAGAGACACTGTCATCTCCCACATGCATGGATCCCAAGATTAGCAGGAAGCATGTCATGAAATAACCAAGAATCACGTCATACAGAATACTTTCGTTTCGGAAGCGTGTTAGAAAAGTTTCAAAATGTTTATAATGGTATTAGTGCAATTAAAATCGTGACTGTCGCAGATATAAAATACATCATGTTTCTATTTATGCAGGCTGTCGTACTATCTGTAATAGACGATGGTATAGATCTAGAAACACTGTCACATACACATTTGATAGACTGAAGAGTTTTCAGAATGTAGTCATGGTCTAATCTTGTATGTTGAAATAAATCAAAATAGTCTTATCGTAAAAACTACGTGAATAGTTAGCTAAATGTATGATATACGGAAGCGCATGTAAGTAGTTATATAGGGATGACTTGATGCGTAGTGCTCACCAATGCTCACCATTAGATGGCTCAAAGAGGAAAGTATTGGTGAGCTGCTCACCATTGCTCACCATTGCTCACCATTGCTCACCATTTAGATGGTTCAAAGAAGAAAGTATTGACACACCAACACACCAGATTGTCAGCCAGTAGGATGGGGCGGCGCGAGATACCCCACCCCGGCCCGAGCGGTACCCCCCACCGTTGGTGGGGGGCGCGCGCGGATCACGGGGGGGGGGGGGTGGTGGGGTGGGACCCCACCCGCTGGGTTATTTTTCCGCTGAAAATTTTCCAGTATGTGTTAGAGAATTAAAATGTGTGTGTGGTGTGTGTGTGTGTATGGTGGGTGTCTGAAACGCCCCATTTTTCTCTGTGTTGGTGTGTTGAATAAAAAAAATAATTTTCCGCGTGCTTATCTCCCACCCTTTCCTCTCGTGTGTCGGTTCTTAACATGAAATGAATTTATCTGTTTAGTGGTCATAAGGTTTTTCCAATGAAACTTTTCCAGTGTTTTTTAGGTACAAGGTGATACATCAAGGTCAATATCAGTGAACTTTGTAACAATTTTTTAACCTGTGATTCACCTTTAGACTGATAAGCCAAGATAAAGAAAATGACACATACAACAACTGAGCTTGTGTCGACCTCACCAGTCTAATTATGAAACTTTTCCACACCAGAATTTTGTCTCGTTCAGATTAGTGGCCTATCGCACCCACATTTAAACCATGCGTTGTATTGGTTTATTTATAAAACAGGCCAATTTTTGTAACCTGTGCTTCACCTTTAGACTGATAATCCAAGATAAAGAAAATGACACATACATCAGCTGAACTTGTGTCGACCTCAACATTCTAATTAAGAAACTTTTCCACACCAGAAATTTTGTCTCGTTCAGATTAGCGGACTATCGCACCCACATTTAAACCATGCGTTGTATTGGTTTATTTATAAAACAGGCCAATTTTTGTAACCTGTGCTTCACCTTTAGACTGATAATCCAAGATAAAGAAAATGACACATACATCAGCTGAACTTGTGTCGACCTCAACATTCTAATTAAGAAACTTTTCCACACCAGAAATTTTGTCTCGTTCAGATTAGTGGACTATCGCACCCACATTTAAACCATGCGTTGTATTGGTTTATTTATAAAACAAGCGTGTGTGGTGTCTAACGAATGGGCGTGAAATGGTATTTCCATAGAAACTTTTACACACCAGAAATTTTGTCTCGTTCAGATTAGTGGACTATCGCACCCACATTTAAACCATGCGTTGTATTGGTTTATTTATAAAACAGGCGTGTGTGGTGTCTAATGAATGACCGTGAAATGGTATTTCCATATAAGGGGGGTGTCTGAAACTCCCCATTTTTATCTGTGTTGGTGTGTTGAATAAAAAAAAATAAACGGAAACTTTTCCAGTGTTTTTAGGTACAAGGTGATACAACAAGGGCAATATCAGTGAAGTTTGTAACAATTTTTGTAACCTGTGCTTCACCTTTAGACTGATAATGCAAGATAAAGAAAATGACACATACATCAGCTGACCTTGTGTCGACCTCAACATTCTAATTATGAAACTTTTCCACACCAGAAATTTTGTCTCGTTCAGATTAGTGGACTATCGCACCCACATTTAAACCATGCGTTGTATTGGTTTATTTATAAAACAGGCGTGTGTGGTGTCTAATGAATGGCCGTGAAATGGTATTTCCATATAAATTAAACCAAGAAACAAACAATTCAACACGTTCAACGAAATATATGAAGAACCTGTTTAAATATATGCGTATATAGCAAGCTTTATATAAATACACAGTGAAAATAAAACTAACATCTATTTAACTTTAGCTGGTAGCATAACGCTGGACGAGGCCAGGTAAGCCAAACATCTGCAAACCATTAAAACCCTCTGTATCGCAATTTAGTCCGTGGTCAGTACACGGAAGCCCAGCGGGTGCCAATTAACCAGATAAGCACGCTCACACTGAAAGTGGGCGCGCGTTTCTTTAAAACGAACGTTAAGACTATTTTCTCTCTCTCGCTCTCCCTCTCTCTCTCTCTTTCTCTCTCTCTCTTTACATATGTGGCACTTTATAAGCAGAGAACGTTTTCTGTTACTTATACAGCTTTTTTGTATTTAGAAACATATTTTTGTTAAAAAACATATTATTAGTAATATTATAGATTATTATTATATACAAATAATTATTCGTATAATCACGTGTATTTTGAGATATTTGAACCTAGGAAACAAAATATTCTTCTTCTGCTGGTGTAATCAAAGGTTCTACCCTTGTGTGGTTATATTCAAGTGGTTCTTACAATGTAAAAATAGAGGCGTGTTCCTGTGCTGTGATGACATAACCTAACAGCCTGCTGTCCTATGACCAACGATTCGTGTATAATTCATTAGGAGGCGCTAACCTCTCTATCAAGGGGTCTTACATACACTTCTTTTTTGTGTGCTTATATTCAAGTGGTTCTCAAATTGTAAAATACTGACCATAACAATGCAAACCCCCGAGACATATAGACACCACAAAAACTAATATTCTGCAAACATACTTCTGTGCCTTTGACCAACGGTTCTCATTATTTCATACTTATATTCAAGTGGTTCTCAAATTGTAAAATCTTGCCCATGCAATGTAAAACCCCTGACATATAGACACAACAAAAGCTATATTCTCCAAACATTCTTCTGTGCCTTTGGCCAATGATTATCATTATTTTATGCTTATATTCAAGTGGTTATCACATTGTAAAAACCTGACCATGAGAATGTAAAACTCGTAACATTGACAACCAAAAAGAAAATATTCTGCAAACATTATTCTGTGTCTGTGGCCAATAGTTCGCATTATTTTATGGTTATGTTAAAGTGGTTCTCACACAGGTCAATCCTGACCATACAAATGTAAAACCCATGTCATATATACACCACAAAAGCTAATATTCTCCAAACAGTCTTCTCTCAGGCCACGCTTCAGCCATGGTCGCTTGATGGTCTCTGTATGCTCTTTAACTATGTTCTACCATATTATCATTATGGTCTCACTAACTTCTAACAGGGTCTACTTTGGGCCAATATATTCTTAGTATATTTTCGCTAGAGTCTTAAACTAGGTTCTCATGTGCAGCTTCAATTATGTTCTCTCTGTGTTTTGAGTTATTTTTCTCTACTAAAAGGTTTCTTATTAACATATTTCATTAGCGCAAACGGCGTGTTTATCAGATGTCGAAATTAACAAGTCACACGAAAACACATTTCAGCACTTTCTCACTAACAACATAGTACATTTGAGAAGTTTTATTTGTGTAAACTTACCATTTATTGGTGTTTTTTCACAACTAGATAAGCCACTTATACGGATTTTCGCTGTTTTATTAGTTGTCTAAATTGTCATACGAAAATACATTTCAGTATTTTTGCAGTAACATCATGACAAATTTTATCGTGTTTGTATTTGAGTGACTTTACAAGGTACCATTTTCCACAATTAACCAATCTGCTTTTAGTGATTTTCATTATGTTTTATCATTTGTCTAAATTATCATACCACACGAAATATATTTCAGTACTTTTACACAAACATTATAACACATTTTTTTATTTGTGTAAGTACATCATTTACAATTTTTTCACAAGTAACCAACCCACTTTTACTATGTTATCATACTAAAAGAACCCATTTTTCAGTACGTTGCCACTAAGAACATAACGCATTTTGCCATGTTTTTATTTGTGGGCCTGCGGCATTTATCAATTTTAGTGATGTTCGTTATGTTTTATCAGTAGTTATCTAAATTAGATACCATACAAACCCATATTTCAGTACTTTTGCACAAACATCATAACACATTTACCATGTTTTATTTATTCGCTTTCAACAGTTATTACTATTTTTGCAATTACACAAGCCGAATTGGGTGATTTTCGTTATGTTTTATCATTTGTCTAAATTATCATACCACACGAAACATATTTCAGTACTTTTACACAAACATTATAACACATTTTTTTTTATTTGTGTAAGTACATCATTTACAATTTTTTCACAAGTAACCAACCCACTTTTACTATGTTATCACACTAAAAGAACCCATTTTTCAGTACGTTGCCACTAACAACATAACACATTTTGCCATGTTTTTATTTGTGACCTTCGGTATTTATCAATTTTAGTGATGTTCGTTATGTTTTATCAGTAGTTATCTAAATTAGATACCATACAAACCCATATTTCAGTACTTTTGCACAAATATCATAACACATTTACCATGTTTTATTTATTCGCTTTCAACCGTTATTACTATTTTTTGCAATTACACAAGCCGAATTGGGTGATTTTCGTTATGTTTTATCACATGTCTAAGTTATGATACCATACGAAGCTATTTTTCAGTACGTTGCCATTAACAACATAACAACTTTTGACATGTTTTTATCTGTTGGATAATCACTTATCACTTTTTCACAACAAGGCAAGTTGGTGGTAGCTTTCAGTGTGATCAGACAGTATTTATCTCTTTTCAATACTTACAGTTGCGCATTTCACGCCATTTAGATACAAAACACGGTTCCATTTTTGAATTTGTGTAAGTACATCATTTAATTATTTTTTTTTTCACAAGTAACCAACCCAATTTTACTATGTTATCATACCAAAAGAAACCATTTTCAGTACGCTGCCACTAACAATATAACACATTTTAGCATGTTTTTATTTGTGGGCCTGCGGTATTTATCAATTTTAGTGATGTTCGTTATGTTTTATCAGTATTTATCTAAATTAGATACCATACAAACCCATATTTCAGTATTTTTTGCACAAACATGATAACACATTTACCCTGTTTTATTTGTGTGCTTTCAACAGTCATTACTATTTTTGCAATTACACAATCCGAATTGAGTGATTTTCGTTATGTTTTATCACATGTCTAAGTTATGATACCATACAAAGCTATTTTTCAGTACGTTGCCATTAACAACATAACAAACACAACGCATTTATCACTTTTGACAGCTAGACATGCTGTTTTTCGTAGTTTTCACAATGAGTAAAGTCACTATTTCACCTGTCTCTAGACTTACAAGGACAAATTACAGTGGTTTTATGTACCAACATGTTTAATATTACATATATTCAAATGACAGAAGTCATGTTTTATCACTGTTCACAACTAGGCAAACAGCATTTAACAATTGTTGGTATTACCAAAAGCATTGCGTGGTGGTTCACTAGACTTACACTGCAAATTTTCCTATTTTTATGCACCAACCGGCTTCATATTGCATATTTCCAAACGACGAAGGTCATGTTTTATCACTTTTCACAGCTAGCTAACCCGATTTAAACACTTTTCAATTGACAAACGACATGTTTTATTAGTTTTCTATATTATCAGGTTATATGAAACCACATTACAATACGTTTACACTAAAAAACATAAGGCATTTAACCACTTTTCACAATTAGGCAAACCGCGTTTCGCAAATACCTTGCAATAACCCGGGTGATATCACATGACATTAGCCAGGGCCGATAGCTCCTGTTGTTACCCATGACAATGACCTAGGACACTACACCCTGTTAATAGCTCATCCGGATATCACCATACTAACAAGCCATACTAATATAATATTCGTTATTAACACCAACACGACTAAAAAAAAAACCCTGATACAGGACTATCTGGCTAGGAACAACTGACACATTTCTTACAACTAAATACCGATACAATATAAGAGGCGTTGTTGTTGGTTATGGTTTGCGTATATTTCCCAGTTATAGACAAATATATACACCAAGCTAAACTCGACAATATTTTTTTTTAAAAGACAAGCACATATTAAAAAATACTGACAAATACAGAAAAGACATTCACAGAAAAATTTAACAACGCAGGTTGCCTCATAATGGTTTATTGAATCATTTGAACGACATACATAGCATAGTTAGAAAGGGGCATATGTTGGTGTCAGCATTTACTATCTATAAGAACAGCTTCAATTGGTTGTGTCGGTTGTCTAAACACTCAACCCAACGGATGGTCGTTTATAAAATATAAGTCGAAAGAAGTTCCCACAATGTTCTCCAGCTGATATTTGGTATTTGGCCGCGTATTCTGGGCAACATTCATAGGGTCAGCTTCGTTAACTTTCTGAACAAAGAGGTCAAAGTCGTGTCTATTATTTATCAGCGGTGGGTACTCTAAAACAGCTGAATTGTTAACTGAGCCGTGAAAAAATCTTGCTTCTAATGTCTCTCGATGCCGTAATATCAAATGTTTGGAAAAGTTCACTTTGAACCGCTTAGTTTGGTCAGTGAACATGGGTCTTAGAACCTCATTCCAGTCTTGTATATGAGGTATCGTTGGGGGATGAAAAAACGTGTAAGTCGCGCTGGACTTACGAACTGTGATATGTGTATGTATAGTTGACCAATTATCGATATATATTTGCTGTATGTCTAATGGTAAACCAGCTAAAAAATCGAAGTGGGGTGAGTTAGGTGCCCGTGGTGTTAGTGCTCTTATGGTGCCGTTATTGTCTGGTAGTAGTGATTGTTGTGATAATGGAGGTACACTGTTTTCAGAGGTAGCAGACAGCGACAAGGGCGATGTAATTTCCAAAACTGCTGCTAATGAAGAGCCAGTCATATGTGGGGGTGAAACTGATAACGTTAGTGGTGTAACTGGCGCGGATGCATGACCAACACGCCCGTTCATTTGTTCTTGGTGTTTCTTTACGTGCCGCTGTAAAGACGCAATATCAGAATAGTCACGCTTACAAACAGAACAGTTATATCGACGCTTAATGTGCAAATTCTGACAATGTCTACGCAGTGTATATACGCGTTTAAACTCTTTCCCACAAGTTTTATAGGCGTCGGCTTTGCTACCCAGGGCGACCTGGTGATGATAAAACACAAAGATGTCAATAGGACAAACACATATATTTTAGTCGATGTAACAACCAAACCATAATAAAAGCATCGTTTAATAACAGAATATACGCAATAATACACACTAATTATAACCACACAGAGCTAATACAGTGACAACCGGGCATGGTGGCTAGTTCACCACCAGTGAATCCAGTGAATTAGTTTTTTAACTAGTCATAAGCGAACTTTTATCACACCAAGCAAATTCAATCACAGCCCCTCCTCTTATTACTAGGCACCTTGTATGTGTTAGTGGCTATAGTGATAAGAGGCGGGGCTGTGATTGAATTTGCTTGGTGTGATAAAAGTTCGCTTATGACTAGTTAAAAAACTAATTCACTGGATTCACTGGTGGTGAACTAGCCACCATGCCCGGTTGTCACTGTATTAGCTCTGTGTGGTTATAATTAGTGTGTATTATTGCGTATATTCTGTTATTAAACGATGCTTTTATTATGGTTTGGTTGTTACATCGACTAAAATATATGTGTTTGTCCTATTGACATCTTTGTGTTTTATCATCACCAGGTCGCCCTGGGTAGCAAAGCCGACGCCTATAAAACTTGTGGGAAAGAGTTTAAACGCGTATATACACTGCGTAGACATTGTCAGAATTTGCACATTAAGCGTCGATATAACTGTTCTGTTTGTAAGCGTGACTATTCTGATATTGCGTCTTTACAGCGGCACGTAAAGAAACACCAAGAACAAATGAACGGGCGTGTTGGTCATGCATCCGCGCCAGTTACACCACTAACGTTATCAGTTTCACCCCCACATATGACTGGCTCTTCATTAGCAGCAGTTTTGGAAATTACATCGCCCTTGTCGCTGTCTGCTACCTCTGAAAACAGTGTACCTCCATTATCACAACAATCACTACTACCAGACAA
Organism: Meghimatium bilineatum; assembly: GCA_034231615.1. Lineage (NCBI taxonomy): Eukaryota > Metazoa > Mollusca > Gastropoda > Stylommatophora > Philomycidae > Meghimatium > Meghimatium bilineatum. Next base: position 33,226,204 of record CM067298.1, read on the forward strand.
TAACGGCACCATAAGAGCACTAACACCACGGGCACCTAACTCACCCCACTTCGATTTTTTAGCTGGTTTACCATTAGACATACAGCAAATATATATCGATAATTGGTCAACTATACATACACATATCACAGTTCGTAAGTCCAGCGCGACTTACACGTTTTTTCATCCCCCAACGATACCTCATATACAAGACTGGAATGAGGTTCTAAGACCCATGTTCACTGACCAAACTAAGCGGTTCAAAGTGAACTTTTCCAAACATTTGATATTACGGCATCGAGAGACATTAGAAGCAAGATTTTTTCACGGCTCAGTTAACAATTCAGCTGTTTTAGAGTACCCACCGCTGATAAATAATAGACACGACTTTGACCTCTTTGTTCAGAAAGTTAACGAAGCTGACCCTATGAATGTTGCCCAGAATACGCGGCCAAATACCAAATATCAGCTGGAGAACATTGTGGGAACTTCTTTCGACTTATATTTTATAAACGACCATCCGTTGGGTTGAGTGTTTAGACAACCGACACAACCAATTGAAGCTGTTCTTATAGATAGTAAATGCTGACACCAACATATGCCCCTTTCTAACTATGCTATGTATGTCGTTCAAATGATTCAATAAACCATTATGAGGCAACCTGCGTTGTTAAATTTTTCTGTGAATGTCTTTTCTGTATTTGTCAGTATTTTTTAATATGTGCTTGTCTTTTAAAAAAATATATTGTCGAGTTTAGCTTGGTGTATATATTTGTCTATAACTGGGAAATATACGCAAACCATAACCAACAACAACGCCTCTTATATTGTATCGGTATTTAGTTGTAAGAAATGTGTCAGTTGTTCCTAGCCAGATAGTCCTGTATCAGGGTTTTTTTTTTAGTCGTGTTGGTGTTAATAACGAATATTATATTAGTATGGCTTGTTAGTATGGTGATATCCGGATGAGCTATTAACAGGGTGTAGTGTCCTAGGTCATTGTCATGGGTAACAACAGGAGCTATCGGCCCTGGCTAATGTCATGTGATATCACCCGGGTTATTGCAAGGTATTTGCGAAACGCGGTTTGCCTAATTGTGAAAAGTGGTTAAATGCCTTATGTTTTTTAGTGTAAACGTATTGTAATGTGGTTTCATATAACCTGATAATATAGAAAACTAATAAAACATGTCGTTTGTCAATTGAAAAGTGTTTAAATCGGGTTAGCTAGCTGTGAAAAGTGATAAAACATGACCTTCGTCGTTTGGAAATATGCAATATGAAGCCGGTTGGTGCATAAAAATAGGAAAATTTGCAGTGTAAGTCTAGTGAACCACCACGCAATGCTTTTGGTAATACCAACAATTGTTAAATGCTGTTTGCCTAGTTGTGAACAGTGATAAAACATGACTTCTGTCATTTGAATATATGTAATATTAAACATGTTGGTACATAAAACCACTGTAATTTGTCCTTGTAAGTCTAGAGACAGGTGAAATAGTGACTTTACTCATTGTGAAAACTACGAAAAACAGCATGTCTAGCTGTCAAAAGTGATAAATGCGTTGTGTTTGTTATGTTGTTAATGGCAACGTACTGAAAAATAGCTTTGTATGGTATCATAACTTAGACATGTGATAAAACATAACGAAAATCACTCAATTCGGATTGTGTAATTGCAAAAATAGTAATGACTGTTGAAAGCACACAAATAAAACAGGGTAAATGTGTTATCATGTTTGTGCAAAAAATACTGAAATATGGGTTTGTATGGTATCTAATTTAGATAAATACTGATAAAACATAACGAACATCACTAAAATTGATAAATACCGCAGGCCCACAAATAAAAACATGCTAAAATGTGTTATATTGTTAGTGGCAGCGTACTGAAAATGGTTTCTTTTGGTATGATAACATAGTAAAATTGGGTTGGTTACTTGTGAAAAAAAAAATAATTAAATGATGTACTTACACAAATTCAAAAATGGAACCGTGTTTTGTATCTAAATGGCGTGAAATGCGCAACTGTAAGTATTGAAAAGAGATAAATACTGTCTGATCACACTGAAAGCTACCACCAACTTGCCTTGTTGTGAAAAAGTGATAAGTGATTATCCAACAGATAAAAACATGTCAAAAGTTGTTATGTTGTTAATGGCAACGTACTGAAAAATAGCTTCGTATGGTATCATAACTTAGACATGTGATAAAACATAACGAAAATCACCCAATTCGGCTTGTGTAATTGCAAAAAATAGTAATAACGGTTGAAAGCGAATAAATAAAACATGGTAAATGTGTTATGATATTTGTGCAAAAGTACTGAAATATGGGTTTGTATGGTATCTAATTTAGATAACTACTGATAAAACATAACGAACATCACTAAAATTGATAAATACCGAAGGTCACAAATAAAAACATGGCAAAATGTGTTATGTTGTTAGTGGCAACGTACTGAAAAATGGGTTCTTTTAGTGTGATAACATAGTAAAAGTGGGTTGGTTACTTGTGAAAAAATTGTAAATGATGTACTTACACAAATAAAAAAAAATGTGTTATAATGTTTGTGTAAAAGTACTGAAATATGTTTCGTGTGGTATGATAATTTAGACAAATGATAAAACATAACGAAAATCACCCAATTCGGCTTGTGTAATTGCAAAAATAGTAATAACTGTTGAAAGCGAATAAATAAAACATGGTAAATGTGTTATGATGTTTGTGCAAAAGTACTGAAATATGGGTTTGTATGGTATCTAATTTAGATAACTACTGATAAAACATAACGAACATCACTAAAATTGATAAATGCCGCAGGCCCACAAATAAAAACATGGCAAAATGCGTTATGTTCTTAGTGGCAACGTACTGAAAAATGGGTTCTTTTAGTATGATAACATAGTAAAAGTGGGTTGGTTACTTGTGAAAAAATTGTAAATGATGTACTTACACAAATAAAAAAATGTGTTATAATGTTTGTGTAAAAGTACTGAAATATATTTCGTGTGGTATGATAATTTAGACAAATGATAAAACATAATGAAAATCACTAAAAGCAGATTGGTTAATTGTGGAAAATGGTACCTTGTAAAGTCACTCAAATACAAACACGATAAAATTTGTCATGATGTTACTGCAAAAATACTGAAATGTATTTTCGTATGACAATTTAGACAACTAATAAAACAGCGAAAATCCGTATAAGTGGCTTATCTAGTTGTGAAAAAACACCAATAAATGGTAAGTTTACACAAATAAAACTTCTCAAATGTACTATGTTGTTAGTGAGAAAGTGCTGAAATGTGTTTTCGTGTGACTTGTTAATTTCGACATCTGATAAACACGCCGTTTGCGCTAATGAAATATGTTAATAAGAAACCTTTTAGTAGAGAAAAATAACTCAAAACACAGAGAGAACATAATTGAAGCTGCACATGAGAACCTAGTTTAAGACTCTAGCGAAAATATACTAAGAATATATTGGCCCAAAGTAGACCCTGTTAGAAGTTAGTGAGACCATAATGATAATATGGTAGAACATAGTTAAAGAGCATACAGAGACCATCAAGCGACCATGGCTGAAGCGTGGCCTGAGAGAAGACTGTTTGGAGAATATTAGCTTTTGTGGTGTATATATGACATGGGTTTTACATTTGTATGGTCAGGATTGACCTGTGTGAGAACCACTTTAACATAACCATAAAATAATGCGAACTATTGGCCACAGACACAGAATAATGTTTGCAGAATATTTTCTTTTTGGTTGTCAATGTTACGAGTTTTACATTCTCATGGTCAGGTTTTTACAATGTGATAACCACTTGAATATAAGCATAAAATAATGATAATCATTGGCCAAAGGCACAGAAGAATGTTTGGAGAATATAGCTTTTGTTGTGTCTATATGTCAGGGGTTTTACATTGCATGGGCAAGATTTTACAATTTGAGAACCACTTGAATATAAGTATGAAATAATGAGAACCGTTGGTCAAAGGCACAGAAGTATGTTTGCAGAATATTAGTTTTTGTGGTGTCTATATGTCTCGGGGGTTTGCATTGTTATGGTCAGTATTTTACAATTTGAGAACCACTTGAATATAAGCACACAAAAAAGAAGTGTATGTAAGACCCCTTGATAGAGAGGTTAGCGCCTCCTAATGAATTATACACGAATCGTTGGTCATAGGACAGCAGGCTGTTAGGTTATGTCATCACAGCACAGGAACACGCCTCTATTTTTACATTGTAAGAACCACTTGAATATAACCACACAAGGGTAGAACCTTTGATTACACCAGCAGAAGAAGAATATTTTGTTTCCTAGGTTCAAATATCTCAAAATACACGTGATTATACGAATAATTATTTGTATATAATAATAATCTATAATATTACTAATAATATGTTTTTTAACAAAAATATGTTTCTAAATACAAAAAAGCTGTATAAGTAACAGAAAACGTTCTCTGCTTATAAAGTGCCACATATGTAAAGAGAGAGAGAGAAAGAGAGAGAGAGAGGGAGAGCGAGAGAGAGAAAATAGTCTTAACGTTCGTTTTAAAGAAACGCGCGCCCACTTTCAGTGTGAGCGTGCTTATCTGGTTAATTGGCACCCGCTGGGCTTCCGTGTACTGACCACGGACTAAATTGCGATACAGAGGGTTTTAATGGTTTGCAGATGTTTGGCTTACCTGGCCTCGTCCAGCGTTATGCTACCAGCTAAAGTTAAATAGATGTTAGTTTTATTTTCACTGTGTATTTATATAAAGCTTGCTATATACGCATATATTTAAACAGGTTCTTCATATATTTCGTTGAACGTGTTGAATTGTTTGTTTCTTGGTTTAATTTATATGGAAATACCATTTCACGGCCATTCATTAGACACCACACACGCCTGTTTTATAAATAAACCAATACAACGCATGGTTTAAATGTGGGTGCGATAGTCCACTAATCTGAACGAGACAAAATTTCTGGTGTGGAAAAGTTTCATAATTAGAATGTTGAGGTCGACACAAGGTCAGCTGATGTATGTGTCATTTTCTTTATCTTGCATTATCAGTCTAAAGGTGAAGCACAGGTTACAAAAATTGTTACAAACTTCACTGATATTGCCCTTGTTGTATCACCTTGTACCTAAAAACACTGGAAAAGTTTCCGTTTATTTTTTTTTATTCAACACACCAACACAGATAAAAATGGGGAGTTTCAGACACCCCCCTTATATGGAAATACCATTTCACGGTCATTCATTAGACACCACACACGCCTGTTTTATAAATAAACCAATACAACGCATGGTTTAAATGTGGGTGCGATAGTCCACTAATCTGAACGAGACAAAATTTCTGGTGTGTAAAAGTTTCTATGGAAATACCATTTCACGCCCATTCGTTAGACACCACACACGCTTGTTTTATAAATAAACCAATACAACGCATGGTTTAAATGTGGGTGCGATAGTCCACTAATCTGAACGAGACAAAATTTCTGGTGTGGAAAAGTTTCTTAATTAGAATGTTGAGGTCGACACAAGTTCAGCTGATGTATGTGTCATTTTCTTTATCTTGGATTATCAGTCTAAAGGTGAAGCACAGGTTACAAAAATTGGCCTGTTTTATAAATAAACCAATACAACGCATGGTTTAAATGTGGGTGCGATAGTCCGCTAATCTGAACGAGACAAAATTTCTGGTGTGGAAAAGTTTCTTAATTAGAATGTTGAGGTCGACACAAGTTCAGCTGATGTATGTGTCATTTTCTTTATCTTGGATTATCAGTCTAAAGGTGAAGCACAGGTTACAAAAATTGGCCTGTTTTATAAATAAACCAATACAACGCATGGTTTAAATGTGGGTGCGATAGGCCACTAATCTGAACGAGACAAAATTCTGGTGTGGAAAAGTTTCATAATTAGACTGGTGAGGTCGACACAAGCTCAGTTGTTGTATGTGTCATTTTCTTTATCTTGGCTTATCAGTCTAAAGGTGAATCACAGGTTAAAAAATTGTTACAAAGTTCACTGATATTGACCTTGATGTATCACCTTGTACCTAAAAAACACTGGAAAAGTTTCATTGGAAAAACCTTATGACCACTAAACAGATAAATTCATTTCATGTTAAGAACCGACACACGAGAGGAAAGGGTGGGAGATAAGCACGCGGAAAATTATTTTTTTTATTCAACACACCAACACAGAGAAAAATGGGGCGTTTCAGACACCCACCATACACACACACACACCACACACACATTTTAATTCTCTAACACATACTGGAAAATTTTCAGCGGAAAAATAACCCAGCGGGTGGGGTCCCACCCCACCACCCCCCCCCCCCCCCCCCCCCGTGATCCGCGCGCGCCCCCCACCAACGGTGGGGGGTACCGCTCGGGCCGGGGTGGGGTATCTCGCGCCGCCCCATCCTACTGGCTGACAATCTGGTGTGTTGGTGTGTCAATACTTTCTTCTTTGAACCATCTAAATGGTGAGCAATGGTGAGCAATGGTGAGCAATGGTGAGCAGCTCACCAATACTTTCCTCTTTGAGCCATCTAATGGTGAGCATTGGTGAGCACTACGCATCAAGTCATCCCTATATAACTACTCATGTACAGTCAGTATGTCACATGTACAGTCAGTATGTCACATGTACAGTCAGTATGTCACATGTACAGTCAGTATGTCACATGTACAGTCAGTATGTCACATGTACAGTCTCTATGTCACATGTACAGTCAGTATGCCACATGTACAGTCAGTATGTCACATGTACAGTCAGTATGTCACATGTACAGTCAGTATGTCACATGTACAGTCAGTATGTCACATGTACAGTCAGTATGCCACATGTACAGTCAGTATGTCACATGTACAGTCAGTATGTCACATGTACAGTCAGTATATCACATGTACAATCTCTATGTCACATGTACACTCAGTATGTCACATGTACAGGCTCTATGTCACATGTACACTCAGTATGTCACATGTACAGTCTCTATGTCACATGTACACTCAGTATGTCACATGTACAGTCTCTATGTCACATTTACAGTCTCTATGTCACATGTACAGTCAGTATGTCACATGTACACTCAGTATGTCACATATACAGTCTCTATGTCACATGTACAGTCTCTATGTCACATGTACAGTCTCTATGTCACATGTACAGTCAGTATATCACATTTACAGTCTATATGTCACATGTACAGTCTCTATGTCACATGTACACTCAGTATGTCACATGTACAGTCTCTATGTCACATGTGCACTCAGTATGTCACATGTACAGTCTCTATGTCACATGTACACTCAGTATGTCACATGTACAGTCTCTATGTCACATTTACAGTCTCTATGTCACATGTACAGTCAGTATGTCACATGTACACTCAGTATGTCACATGTACACTCAGTATGTCACATGTACAGTCAGTATGTCACATGTACAGTCTCTATGTAAGCGGCAACAAAGTTAGCAAAAGAAAGAAGACTTCGCTCTCTACGCCGACTAGCGGCGCACATAGATAAGACAAGACATGTACAGTCCACACATTTCTGGAAACATCTTCTACATTTATGAAATTGGTTTCTTTAGAAGCAAGAATAATTCCACGACAAGCTGTACTCACCAGAATTATTAATGAAAGTACATTGTTGACAAAACATCGTTTTCGTGGGATTTATTAAATGTTGAAGTGTTTTATGAACAGGGGATCCTAGCACATGGATATGTCATGTGTGCTAGGACGATAATCTGGCAGCTAATTATGCACAGTTGGTCATGTGACGTATTCCTTCCAGAACGTTGTCTTCCCAATGAACTCTCTGAACCTCTCTCTGTCTTGGGCGATGTGGCTTGCATTTTCTAGCGATGTATTCATGTTATCTTTAATGTCGTCAGTCCATCGTCTTCTTGGTCTGCCCTTTCTCCTCCACCCAGGTACTCTTCCCTCCATTATTTGTATTTCTAAAACAGTTGTGTCTCTTTATATGACCAAACAGGCGTAGTTTTCTTTTTGTTATTGTGTTTGGTAAATTGTGTTTAATAAAATATGCACAGTTGCGCGACTTAACTTGTTCTTTTATTGAAAAGCACACTTTTATACATGCATTAAGTGCTGAGCATGAGAGGAACAATTGAAAGAAAACTATCTGTTGGAACAACATAATATATCCATTACATAATCCAAATTGTGGACATTACAAACATCATTAGGAAACAGTTCAATAACTTGCTGTTCCACTGTCCACGTGCTACGACAAAACCTGCCTCCACCACTCTCAACCATTTACAACACACTCTAACTATATTCTTCTTCTTCTTGGTTCGTTCTCAAACTCCTGCAGAGTAGCAGGATGTAGTCTGAAAAACGGAATGCGTTGTGTCATGGTTTACAGAATTGCTGCGATATCTGCGCCTTTCGGCATGACACATCCGACTTCAGCATGGCTTTGGGTCACTGACCCTATATGGGATGGGACAGCCAACTCCATCCCATAACCTCCTTAGTCGCCTTTTACGACATGCGTGGAAGGTAGACAGTGTTGCTATTCTTTACTCCCCTTTCGGGCCCCGGCAACACACGGGCGACTCTAACTATATCACAACTGAGGAAGATTTGTACTTCTGTTAGAAAGGCTGTAGACTGTCAAGAGCTACCTACTTACAGCCCGAAGGACAACTTAATTATCATAATCATTATCACCACCACCACCGTCATTATTAATTTCACCATCACCACTATCACCAACACAATCACCACCTGATAACCACCATCATATCATGGTAACCACCATTATTACCATCATGTACTGAAACCACTTGAACAGTTCATATTAATAATATCTATTGTTTAGTGCAGTGTTAATGTACAATAACAAACACATCAATACTTTCTCTGTATCTGTACAACTGCATACAATACAAATATAACTTGCTGACATGAATCAGTTAGAAATATCGACTGCTATTAAAACTGATGGGGAAAAAAATCACAAGATAATTTTACATAGCCAAATCAAACACCGTATAACAAATTCACCCTCTGCTGCCATTAAATAAATGTGGATCTAAAGCTGGACAGTTAAATACAAATTATTATGGCAGTCTCTGAGTGCATAATATCATTCTCAACTTTCGTGAGTAGATCCATTTTCCAACCACGCAAAACTGAAATCTGGTCGCTATTGTCGTAGAAAACTGGCTAATGTAAAATCAATAGAGTGGAATAACGAAGTATGAGCTTGATGGAAATCGAAAAGTGATACTGACATTGTAGAAGAAATGTTTTGGATTTATGTTTACGCAGTGTTTAAACAAGTTGATAACTGAATACATGAGCCGTTATGGTTGTGATGTGAGGGGGTTTCAGAAGAGGGAAAAAATAAAACGTGAGAGGTAATAGAGACAATAGAAAAACTATCATATACTGCACACGTTTGTGTGTTTTGGTTGGAATATAAATTAGCAGAGGATAGATCTGTTGTTTTGGGATTGATAAGTGTGTAAGAGAGAGGCAGAGAAAGAGATAAAGGGTGCGAGAAAGATATATATATACCGGTATATGAGTTTGAAAGAGGTAGCGGATTAGGATAATGTGCCGTCTCCTGTAAAGTAGGTGGTCATTAGTATCCGCAAAAATTATATCAGCAGTAATGTGTATCAGCTATGTTACAACCATGAGAAGTCACTATGTCAAACTACATTTTATTTCCACTCTTTCCACCCCTAGGACACGTTTTCTCTCTGTCCCCCTCAATTTTTCCCTGTTGTATTGCAAACGTCCTCATCTCATGAAGGTAATAAATATGAACTGTTTCTTGCTGATATTCATTAAACAAATCACTTTAAAAAAAATATCAAACCTTGTCAATTCCTCTTCATGATTTTTTTCTTATTGATATCAAAACTTGTCAATACCTCATCATGATTTTTTTCTAGAGTTAAGAATGGTGATATATATATATATATATATATATATATATATACATACATACCATTATGTATATATTATATGTAGAAGATCGAACAGCAGATTCACATTGCTGGTGATCGAAACCTCATCTCCTGAGAAGTGGAAGAGGCACAGACCTTGCCATGCACGTCCACAGTGGAGCGGTCTCCAGATATGGAAGGTAGCTGCGATATAAACCAGAACTCTGGACGAGTAATCAGTCGCGGACCAAACCGGTCTTGTTGACTCTAGGAAGTGGCGGGATATCAGGCGGCGCTGTTATCTCCACTGAAATACCCCATATGTCTAGTAACGGACAACAACAATCGAGTGTGAGTGTCGCTATAAGTTAATAATCCTGTGCCAGGAGCGTGCCTGGGGGGGGGGGTTCTTTCCCCTCCTACAGTTGCCTTGCAGTCACCATCTGGGTATGGAAAGGCGACAAAAGAAAACGCTGACAAAAATAGGAGAAGGTCACTTCACAAACCTACGATGTCCTGTGTGCAATGCTAGGATACTCAAGAACATGGATAGGAATACCCCACAACTTCTCCACCAAAGACGGAACATGTCAACTGGAACAGGCGCGGGTAGCCAAATTTCGAAACTGGACATGGACGCACCATAAAGTTAATGATTATACTGAGATTCGCTAAATGAAATGGGATTTATTATGTGGTTCATCGCCAGACAGAAGGAGCTCAGGACTCCAGCCTCGAATAGGTCCAACAAACGCTACTGATGATGACGGTGTGTACGGAGGCTGGGAATTTAGTAGAGTAGAGCAACCGGCAAAGTCAATCATGTTAAAAAAATTCTGCAGTGGAACAATGAGGGTGGAGTTAATAAAATATTAGAATAACAGGATTTCCTCCAAAGAGAAAAAAAATGATGTCCTGTGTATCCAAGAAACACATCTTAATGACAATAGCAGAATCTCCTTTAGATGCTTTGAATGCTTCAAACAGGACGGATTAGGCCACAAACAATGAATAATCACTATCGTTCGAAACAACATACTTGCTACAGAAATAGCACGGATGTTTATACATTAATGTTACAATATTTCATTCTTATAGAGACATCATGTTTATACATTATTGTTATTGTTATTTCATTCACATAGATACATCACAATTATACATTAATGTTACAATATTTCATTCACATAGATACATAATAATTATACATTAATGTTACAATATTTCATTCACATAGAGACATCATGTTTATAAATTACTTATCTAATTTTCTATATAACTGTTGACGACATGGTTATGTTTCTGTTTCAGAGATCAACGTCTCCCACAGACACAACAAGGAACATGTTGATGACAACCTGGTACGCAGACGTCCACTGTATGACTGAATATGTGAGACAATGTCTGAACAAGAACTCACCCAGGGCTTGTTTATAGCTGGATCGAATATTAGCTTAGGACAAGCGCAAAATACGAAACGATTTCCTGGTACCAGACCCCGGAGTGGCATTTTAATAAAGCTATCATTATTTGTACTACGTGTTTGGCCAGGTCGGTATGCGTACTTCACGTCTCACTAGGAGTTTCTGGTGAGAGAAAATTCATTTGCAATGGTTAAAGTTCTCAAGGAGCATATGTGTTTTGTCGATCAAGATCACAGTTATTGTAACACAGAAAGCCAAATCAATAAATACTTGATACTAGGACCTACGCATGTGTTGACAGTATTATTGTTAAAACGGATGTGTTTATTCATTCAGTCTTCCATCGGTAGCATATCTATAGTACATTGATGAAGTTGGTAGCATATCTGTAGTATTGGTTAAGTTGATATCATATTTATAGTATTGGTGAAGTCAGTAGTATATCGTATTCAGGAAATAGCGATCAGCTCAGAATTTTTTAACTCTAGTGATTTTATAAACATATTTACGTCTAGTACGTAGCCATTGCTTTTCTGAAAGGTGCTGATGCACAATTGCCTGTGGTTGGAATTGAACCTGGCACATTGGCCGTCGGCGATTTATACTCTCCGCCACGAATAAGGGCAAAGTATTTTAACTTATACCTTGGTGGCTGTGAATCGTCGAATCACAGTCTCTGTTATTTGTTATGGTAAATAGCTGTAATATAACCATATTTGACTAACGTCTGTGGTTGAACGAGAGTTCCTCGCCATAAGAGGTACAGTTTATTGTTTAAAAAAAAAAGTATTCATACTAATAATTTGATAGCACAAACGTGCCTTTTATCAGGTTCATGATGGGCCACAGACCATGAGACCAGATCAACAAAAACAGGTTCAAGAGAAAGTTGAACCGGTTGATACTGCATGAGTACGATACTATGCTAAATAAAAATGGATGCCATCAAATCCTACTTTAGCAAATTAATTCCTCACAGTAATATCTCAAATAAAGAAAGTGGAAAATGGAGGAGGGGAAGAAGCAGGGAAAGAGTAGGGAAGATTGGAATACCTCATCGTTCAGCATCTACATCGCATGTTGATTTAGATTCTCGGGATTCAGACCTGGGAGCAATCAACGCGAGTTCATTAAGAATATTTTCTCCAACGATGGAGACGTACCGGATACACCATAGGGCATCTGAACCCCAGTGTTCTACACATGAAAGCCAAGCGCTGTTGCAAAACAGACGAGATATCACACGGACACCACCTCCATCTAAACCACCAAGAAAAGATTTGGTTTTCTCTGTTCAACTTGATACTGAGGGTTTGAATGATATTGGAGTGGAGATAGATTGTGTGCCAGCTTCTGCTAACAGTTCGCCCGATTCTAAACCTAGGGATGACGTCTTGAACTTTTCTGGTAATAAAGACACATTCGAAGAAATGAATGACATTTGTGTGACAGCAGGAAGTACAACAGTAGACAGATCCACTGCAAATCTTCATAAAGATCGAGGCCTAACCTTCAAGGTGGTTGCTTTGACTCAAGGCACGCGATGTAATATGGATGGAAGAGTGAAAATTAACGATGAAATTTTGGATATAAATGGAGATTCACTTCACAAGGAAACTCGTGAATCAGCCAGGTAAGAAATCATTGTATGTTTGTTGTGATCTCCAGAAATTGGGAGGAATACAGCTCTTGAATCCTTTTGTGCAATAGGAGATTTCACCAGAGCACTATTTCATACCAAGGAGGTCCAAACTTTCAGCAGTGTTCAATGCTTTAAGAAGTAGCCATCTACTTAGATGAGTAAATACATGATTGTCTAGATCGGTGTTTGCCAACCTTTTATTTACCATGCCCCACCAAAGTCTTTCTAAAATTCTGATGCCCCCCTATGTAACATATACATATTTTGTATATTAAAAATTGAATTATTTCCTAAATGAGGCTCAATTTAAAATGAGGCTCAATTACAACATGTTCGAATTGCCCCCCCCCCTGAACAATAAAATTGCCCCCCCCCTGTAGGGCGTGGGCCCCACGTTGGGAAACACTGATCTAGATGAAGTACTGTGAAAAGATGCGCGTATCTAGATGAGAAAATCCTATTATATATCATTATCATTAACTATAGATTTACAGCTGTATTGTCATTATCATCAACATGGGACATTCTTTCCATGAAACGTGGTCTCCTCATGAAATCTCTGAACACTCCGCGATTCTGGGCGAGCTGACCTATCGCAGCTACTAGCTATACTCTGTTCTCTAAGAATGAAGTGGGTCAAAACACCCCCCCCCCCCCCATATTACTCCGTGACAACAAGTGATTTTTAAACAGCTGATGACATGTAAAAACAATATTATTTAAAACATTTAAAAACAATTAACAACAATATTTAAACAACATTTAAAGGAGCATTTAAAAATGAAATTTAAAAACAATATTATTGGGCACTTAATAATCGATTCATGCGTTCTGCGTCCAACAACCAATCAGAAGCACTGACCCACTTAATTCTTAGAGTGAACAGAGTATAGAGACATTTTTAAGCAATCTAATATATCACTGCACCAAGCTGCACTGTGTTTGATCTTGTAGGCCGTTTCGGATCTTATAGGCTGTCTGTGATGTTATAGACCGTGTGTAATCTATATGCCTTCTGTAAGGTCTTCTGGTTTACTACATGGGGAAGAAATGATTGAGAGACGTTTAGCAGTGTTTTCTATAAGCACATAATGATGCATTCACTATGTCAGAGTCAACATATTATAACTATAAGCAAGTGCTTGTTAGAATTGCAAAAATAACAACAACTTTGTTCAACATATGGTTTCACAAGAAATAAAATTACAATGAATACTTTACTTTATCAGTGGCGTAGCGTGTGTCACTGGCGCCCGGGGCGGGATCATAATTTTCCGCCCTTGTGACATTAAAAATATATGTCAGTGATTGTGAAAGACTGGACGAAAATACATTTTCCGCCTTTCCGATGATGCCGCCCGGGGCGGTTCCTCCCCCCCTCGCTACTCCACTATACTTTATAAATCAATTTAACACATGTATTGAGGTGTGTACATTGTGAAAGAAAGATTAATTAATAAAAGATTGACATGATAAGGAAAGGAGGAGTAAAAAAATAATGTTGATTTAGTTTTGTGTACTCTTGTTGAAAGATTACTTTGCACCTGGTGATGAAATAACATATCAGGAAGCAATATTGTGATTGTCAGGTACATTGGAATTGGTCAGGAACTACAAGCCCTGTTAGATAAAGTAGTGAAAGAAAGTTAAAACAGAGGTCTCAGTTTAAACAAGAAGAAAAGATGAAAAATGATTGTCTCGAAGAGACATACACCACCAAGATACAACATAATGATTAATGACACAAAATTAACACAAGTTGAAAAAGTGAAATATCTTGGCACCCTGTTAACATCATAAGGTAGATGCACAAGTGAGATAAAATACCGTACAGCACAAACTAAATCAGCATTCTAAAAATGAGAACCATTTTCTGCAATGGAACACTATCAATGGAAACCCGAATTGGAGTGCTGAGATGTTACATTGAACTAATTCTTTTTTATGGATGTGAAGCATGGACTATAAAGAAAAAAAATCAAAATGAACGAGAGAAAACAGAGATGTGGTTCTGAGAAAATGATGAAGATAGCATGGGCAGATAAGAAAACTAATGCTAGCGCATTTGCTAGAACTAATGTTCTCATTGATGCTAGCGCAAAAAAAAAAAATCAATTATATCAAACATTAGGGAAAGACAGTCAAGGTTCCTAGAGCATGTGCTTAGAAGAACACAGCTTGAACACTTAATAACAACTGGAAAGATCAAGGGAGAAGAGACATGGGTCGACAAAGAGAGAAGTTTGTAGATGGACTAATATTAATGCACTGGAGAAGTTGACCAACCGAGCTTATTGGCAACACAAGAGACAGAGAGTCGTGGAGAAACATTATCGCCTACGCCATTCGGCATGGCACTTGATTTATTGATTGAGTCTGGAGAACATAATGAATTGCATCATGGTTTATAGCTTAGCAGCGATATCTGCACCTTGTGCCCTATAATCCAGCTGTTTGTACTCCATTTTTCTGGTTGTTGTCTTCTATTTGCATCTCTAGGTGATAAAAACAAATATTCATACCTCACATAAACAAACGTGTCACATATCATTTGCAGAACGCAATCTTCATTGTCATCTGTTGTCTTTTCAGTTTTGTGTAAGCTGTCCTGCTTCTTCCAGTGTAAATATTCAGGTCTTTAATATTCTTTGTCTATTGACGTTTTTTCCAGTGACATCTTGATTTCTTTCATTGAACCTTTCCCTGGAAAATTAATCTTTCTCAATATGTATTTTCTAATTTCCGAGATAGGTTAGCTTGTGTTTTTTGAAGGTTTGGTAGAGTCAATTTGTATATGTTCAGGTCTTTGCGGATGCCTGTATTAGTTCGTCTCGGCCCATGATATTAGTAAAGTCTTTCTATAACATTCATTTTAAATGCTGATATTTTCGTTTCTATTGCTGTTATCATTACAAAGATCACACATCTGTATGTTGCCACTGGAAAAAATAATATTGTGTCTTATTAATAGCTGTAACTTTATGTTGCCACTGGAAAAAATAATATTGTATCTTATTAATAGCTGTAACTTTCAACATAACCTATCGTTTTTATTTTTTTTAAAATATATTCGTGCTGTACCCAATACTTAAAGCAGGTGAATAGTTTCAAATATTTAGGAACATAAATAACTTCAGATGGTAAATGCAAAACCGAAATTATAAGCAGAATAAACAAGCAAAAGCAGTATTCCATAAAATGAAAAATATTCTATGCAACAAGTCCATATCGATGGATACTAGAAAACGTGTCCTCATATGCTACATTGAACCACAGCTACTCTATGGAGGTGAAGCACGGACAATAAATAAGACATCACAAAAATCATTAGAATCAGCGGGAATGTGGTTTATTCGAAGAGTGTTACGCATTCCTTGGGCAGCAAAGATTACTTACGAAGAATGTCTTAGAAGGATGGATATGAAAAGATGCATTACTGATAATATAAGAAAAAGACAGACAACATTTATTGGGCACATAATGAGAAGATGAGACATTTAGAATATAGTGACAACAGGAAAAATAGAAGGGAAAAGATCAAGGGGAAGACCCAGAGAAAAGATATTTGACAGTTTGACTAAATGGCTTCAATTGACGACACCAATAGAGATGATGACATATATATGAGAGATCGATGTACATGGAGAAATGTGATCGCCAACGCCATTCGGCACGGCACTTGATGGTGATGTATATACCTACACATGTAATACAAAATGTTAACTAATGCGTGTATAGCAGCGGTCATGTTAGTATTAAAGGTGCCCTAGTAAAACAGTATTTAACTTCCTACACAATTGTCAAAGAGAATGCAACTTTACATTAAAACACTATCAGGAAGTAAAAGACGCAGCTTAGAAATGTCTCTTTGTAAATTTTGTATGTTCAAAATGAGACCGCTTGATTGATTCTTCAATTATATATTTATTTATGTGGACTCATCGGATTTGTCAAAAGTGACGTTATTTGACTTATCCTGTGATTTACATTGGCCCTCAACACAGTAACCAATGAAAATTACTGAAACATGTCTAATGGCGTCACTTTTGAAGAATGATGCCTACTGCGTAGTGACGAGGAACTCAATTAAATATCTATTTATCCACAACCAGTTTGCAGTGAGGAAAGAAACAGGTGACTTTTCATGTGATCTTTTTTCTTCTTGTTGTGTGTTCGTTCTGAAATTCCTAAAGATTAGCAGGATTTAGTCCAGAGAACGGAATGCTTGTGTCATGGTTTACAGCTTTGTTGTGATCTCTGCGCCTATCGACCTAACAAATCCGTCTTGCGAATAACTTCTGAATCACTTTGACCCTGTATTGGATGTGACAGCCAACTCCACACCATAACCTCATTAGTTGCCTCATACGACATGCATTATTGGAACATAATTTTGGTATTATTCGCTCCTGTTTCAGTTGCCAACAAGAGATGGTCGCCCATGTGGTCAAAGAGTTGGATGCAGGTCTGGATTATCATTATTATGACTTAATCATCTACAAGTCATTCCATCTCAGACATGTACATTTATTTATAAAACACTTTGAGAAATATTTTTGTAATCAATAAATCAAGTGCTATGCCGAGTGGCGTAGGGGATCATGTTCCTTCACAACTTTCTGCCTCTTGCTTCGTGAATCACTTGCTGACATTTTCCCATGACGCCTTGACAACCCATCCAACAACTTCTTTACTTTGTCTTCCTCTTTCTCTTCTTATTTAATCACTACTGTTGCATATATATATATATATATTACACATCTCCAGTGCAGGATTTACATATAAACTAAACAAGCTATAGCTTAGAGCTCTCACTTTCTTGGGCCTCCAAAAAATCATATTTGGCACTGACATATAATATCTGGACATAAAGGGCCCCATATCTCAAATAGCTTAGAGATCAAGTCTAAATCCGGCTCTGCATATCTCAGTATACCAGCTAAAAAATATCCAAATAAAAAAAGTTACCTTACTATTTTATCCAGACTCAGTTTGCAATAAAATTGTATGGCTAAAGAAATTTGTTTCCACATGTTCCAGATGAGCACTTCACAACTCTCATTCTCCGTCACACTTGATTAACTGTCGGATAGCTATCCATACGCTGGAAACATGGTGTTCATTAGCATAAATAATCGATTCATTAGCATATAAATGTACGTTCCGTGACTTCCCTTACCACGAGCTGTTCTATAAATAAACGTCCTTAGCCGTTTTTTGTAAGTTGCATTCATAATCCCACTTGGAATCATAGAACATCACATGTACGACTACATGTGCTAGAGCTTGGGTTATGAACCTATGGCATTTATCACCTATCTATTTATTTGTCCGCCAGTCCGTCCATGTCTGTTTATCTGTAGTTTCCACTTGTGCCGTTAAGCGTCATGGTGGAGGAGGGAGTTGGAATTGTCTGTTTCTGGCCATTTGGGTCTCATTGGCCATGTTCAGCCCGCTCTCTTTAAGGTTTTTTTGAGTGTCTCCATCCATCGAGTTCTTAGTTTTCTTCGTGCTTTGTATTCCAATCTTCTGCTGTTGTATGCATGAAGGGTTTGTTATGTTGGTTCTATTCTCATGAAGTGGTCAAACCCACTGGTTTACTGTCACTTGATGTAGTCTTAACTTGTGATGGTCTGTTTTTCATTCCTGATATCTCCCTCGGTCTCTTCTGGAAACATTTATAACTTTACTTCAAACATGTAATTTTACATACTATTATCTTTTTTCGCTAGTATCTTTGTCAAGTGCCATGTCTGACATTGGTAACAGAGTTTGTATAAAAATACTGTTTATCAATTGTCGTTTTTGCAGCCATGCAGATTTTGATAGTTGTTTGAGTATTGGCGACATCAGGCATCAGCTAAATCACAGCATTTGCTTTCTGACATAGTGTTGTGATCTCTTTATCGAGTTTGCTATCCTCTGTAAAGACGCTTTCTAAATATACTGTTCAAAATAAGAAACACATTTTTTGGAATTAATTTTATAAAAGATATTCTATGATTGAACATCATTAAACCTATCGACTGTGTCCATCTTGGCATTAACCTCTCGTGGTTTCCTCAATTGTACTTACTTCATTATTCGTGAGGTCACGAAAGAGATCAAGGTCAGAACAACATTTTGGTAATGCCTGGTGGCATTACATGAGAATCCAGTGAAACGTAATAAACACAAAACTCTTTGATCACTATTTAACGCCTATAAAAGATTGAAGGTCCTTGAATATATTCAGGTGAAAATTCAATGCGCATGTATGGCTCATCTCATTACAGAACAACGATGCATCATCATTGGACGTTTACATACTGGACAATCACAAAGTGAAGAGGGGGCCAGACAGTTTAATGTGGTTAGAAGCAACATTAGTCGCCTTTGGAGGCGATTTCAACAAACTGGCTCAATGGCAGACCGGCCACCCAGTGGAAGACCAAGAGTCACAACCCAGCCGAAGACCTCTTCATACGACTGCATCACCTTAGGAATCAATTTGCATCTGCGTACTCAACAGTCCAGTCAATGCCAACAGCTCGTCACATTTCAGATCAAACGGTATGGGATCTTCTGCACGACTGATCTTTGGCTTGAAGACGCTGGTTGTCACGGACCAGCATCGCCAGAACCGACTGCAGTGAGCGAACCAGCATCATCAATGGAGCGTTTGGAATTACTGAGACGGATTTGGTTTAGTTAAAGTATGAAAGTTTATTCATGTCCAGGCTGAAAACATGAATTCGGTAAAATAAAGTTTCGGTGCCCGGTTGAAATAATGCTGCGTTTTATCATTTTTTTTAAACATTATATTTGAACTCTGAGACTTTATTTAGTTTTGTACAATCTACATATACATTTAACTGGCCTGATTTATCACCAAGTGATGATAAAAAGGAGCAGTGGGGCCGTCGAGGATGAGGTATGAAGATAGGTTTTAGAAGTATGGAAGGTGACTCTTCGAAAGTATATCTAAACAATTTTCCCGACAGCCCATTGATTATTTTCGGAAATTAGGTTGGTTGGTTGCTGATCTAGCGGTACATGGGCTCATGCCCTTTGACCCAATGCCATTAAATAACATTATATTGCTGGGAAGTCTGTGGATTTTCGGCCCACCTCGGGACAGAGCCAGAGAATAACTATCACACCTCCAGGAAGGTAGATTTCAACCTATGCACTGCTCCTAGCCACTGTAGCCAAGATAGGGTTCACTGTGCTCATTTCCCGCCACCAATTCTGGTTATGCCGAGCTTCTCTATTACTCTAGGCATGAAACCAAATGTTCAAGTCAAAAGGATTGTCACGTCCTGAGTCACTGTGCCTCTATGATGGGCCTCAGCCATAGGAAAAACAGTGCTGTCAGTTTCCTCTTCCCCAGTGCTGCACAGTACATCTCTGGCTCCCTCCCAACCTCGATACCACAGTATATATATTCAGGTAAATATGAAATACATTTCAACAACAAAATAAAAGCACAATTGTATAGATGACGTGCCATGAAGCTTCTATAAGAAGATAACCTCAATTTAACAGCATGTCATCCACTAAGGTTTTTTGTTGCATGGGTGGTTTGTCTAGTGGGTCAGTGGTGAGACCCACAGACGCAACTACATGCGCAATTTCGGAAATTAGGAAAGATTGTGCATTTGTTTGGTTTGATCCCTAGGAATTACAAGCAAGAGAGACCTTGTATACTTTCGCAATGGGGACGTTTCTCCAGAACTTTATTTCATAACTGGAAGACCCCCACAATTCACAGACTCCTACCAACATCACAAAATGCCACCATTGAAGATGAAGTATATATTGATATCTGCAAGGCAAGCATCACTTTCGGCATACTTTATGCAAATGTATGAATTAGAGATGACATTAGCGTATAAACAAAGCCGATAGTTTACAGATTAGTCATACTTTTAGTGCTGCTGTACGCTTGCGAAACAGGAACTGTATATAGATATAACGCGAGGAAGCCCAATCACTTCCACGCAATTTGTCTCAGAATGGTGATAAACATAAAATGGCAAGATAAGATTCCAGATTCTTGAAAGAGCTGGTATCCCTATCAAAGATACTATTCTGATGAATACACAAATTCATTGGGCAGGTCATATAGTACATTTGCCAGATCACCCTCTACCAAGAATACTCCTCTATGGTGAGATGATGAAAAGTATGTTCTCTCAATGTGAAGAAAATAAACGTTAACATTACTTGTTAAAGATCTCACTTAAACCCTTTGACTTAAACCATAACACGTGAGAAAATTCTATATGGCGCTCAGCAATAAAAAAGGGGGAAAATTGTATTAAAAAAATGGAGAAATGCAGCATCTCAAAAGCGGAGACTAACTAGAAACTTAATGACAGATCAAACATAATCGAAAGTGAACATCCCAAGCCCAAACTTATCAGCCACATAAAAACGCATAGACACGATCACACCTCTAATTGATTTTCAAAAAGTGGGTGTGACAAATGGTCATTATCATCATGTGATTAACAAACAAAATATATTGTCCATACATTATCAGACAGTGAATTTTCTGTGGTTCTCAAAGGCAAATCGGTGATCACCGAACTATCAATTTTGCTTTTGTAACAATTAAATAAGATTCTGTGGCACACGAGGGGCGATATGGCTCACATGACTTCCACTGAGAACCAATGGTATTAATGATACAAAGAAGATGACAACTAAATAATTGATTAAACAAAATTATTGATACAGAAACACACACACAAATAATATCGATAACTATGTAATAGTTGACACATGCTCAACAGATGTGTAGAGTTCTCAGATGTGTAAAATCCTCAGGTGTGAAGAGTGTTCATTATATCTATCATATAGTCTCATTATTAGTGATGTGAGAGGTTTCCAAGGAGTTCTGACCCCGGAATAAATGTACAATTATGCATATACGATGTAAATGTGATACAACATATGTTAGTTTCCAAGTTAAAAACTGATAAAATACAACCATCCGTTTCCTCGGTAATACAAAATCAGAAACAGGCGTTGGCTGTACTTAACTGAAATAAAACACATGGATGTCGCAAATGTGACACCCACAATCTTAAGCACTTAGGAACAGCATACCCAGACATGAAACTGGCTTGGGGGAACATAAGCTGCTATAGATAGCATACTTATTATCTGAGTGATTTGATCATATTTCATATGGAAATGTTACGGGGTGTTAGAGAAAAAGGCGATAGAGAAAAAGACATTGAGTAAATACAGCAACGGACACTCAACTCATAATAACAGAAAGAAAATGATGTATCGTTAGACAAAATTTTGTTGAAGAATATGTATGTATGTATATATATATAATGTATATGTGTGTTTGGGGGGGGATGCTTGCGTCCGTAGATGTGTGTGTCTGTCTGTCAGTGAATAGCGACATTACAGATACTGGTTATACTTTTAAGTGTATAGAGCTATCTTAAGTGTAATATATATATATATATATATATATATATACATATAGTATATTATGATTATAGGAAATCAATCAACATTTCTTGTACAAGTGTAAGGCTGTACAAGATTAATCAACTGAATAATCCAATGATCGCGTACCCTAATATTGAACATATCCCACACAGTCTAGATCAGAAATATCATTATATAATGTGTACATGACTTAAATATATTGTTTTTCTTGTCAGTGTTCTCTGCTGGAGGAGCACGGGACTGCAATCTCAATATCGAAAGAGCAAAGCAAATGCAATTTGCTTGGCATATTTTTCTTCTGCGTTTCCTCTTTGATAACCAGCACGAACAGTGTGGTTTTTGCTGGGTAGCGTGAAGTGTGTTGTGCTATGAATTGCGTTATTTGCACCTTTCGGCTTAGCAGATCCGCTTTCGGCATAGCTCGTATATGAATTTAATACTGCGGCATTCATTTCTGTAGAAAGAACTACTATCGACTAATGTTGAACGTGTGTAGTTTTCCTTTAACGAGATGTTTGATAAAGGGCGATATTTTTTCTTGTATAGTTTCCTTTAACGAGATGTTTTATAAAGGGGGATCATTTTTCTTGTTGATCAAAATATTATAAAGACAATTTTGTCAAACATAACTCAATCTTGAAACTGCGGCCCTATAAATTATACCAATTTGCATAGTTTGTATATGCAATAATTCACTCGAAGGGAAAAAGTATGCCTACTGAAGTGTATGAGATGAGCGCAATATTCTTGTTAATGACTCTTAACAGAAATAGTCCTGTTAGACCAGCGGAACTGATATGGAGAGAGCTAGCAAGGTACAATATTGACATAACGGCTATGAGTGAAACATGTCAGCTATGCGAAAGAGGTGCCGATTGTACATTCTGTTGGAACGGAAAAGGAATTTAGGAAAAACATATAAAGCAGGCGCTTATGAAAGGCAATAAATGATTGTCTCATGATGGTAAAAGTCCCACTGCTTACTATTATGAACCATCATCAGTGCGTATGCGCCAAGGCTGAAATAACCAGAAGTTCAACATACGTTCTATGGTGAATTGCATGCAACTATCACTGCCGTTGCAAATGCTTATAAACTTATTTTACTTGAAGATTTGAATGCATGTGTGGGTAAAAAAAATATATTTTGGAATGGTATAATCTGGAAAACTGGAGTTGGTTGATTGGTTGCTGATCCAGCGGTCCATGGGCTCACGTCCTTTGACCCAATTCCATTTTAATGCAAAAACCAATGGACGTCGTCTTCTACAAATATGTGGCGAGCATTACTTCCTCATTATCAACACCATTTTTCAACTTTCAACCAAAAACTGGACCTCCTGGATGCACTTTCGAATAAGACACGAGCATATTATGCGATTGTGAGAACAAAGGACCACCACAATGTTCGTGTGACAAAATTCATGTTCGGTGCAAACTGCTGGATTGACCATCGACTTATTGTATCAAAACTAAAAATTCGCATCTAGCCTGCCAGACGCATATATGTAAGCAAAACGAAGACATGTATATGCCTATATGTTAGGAAACTATCTAATGTAAACACACATCACTCACTAGCTTCTACTCTAGACGATTGTCTTCAATCTGCACTACTAGACGAGCAAGATGTGGATACAAACTGTACACGTTTGAGAAAACAAATTTACAACATTGCTACAGAGAAACTGGGACATTGTATCAAGAAAGTAAAAAAAAAAATGACTGGTTTAAAATTATAATGAAATAAAAAAAAATATTGGCTGACAAACACCATCTTTAAATTATACCTAATTGATCTAAAATCAACATTTTAAAAAAAAGACGCATTCAAGTGAAACGGAAAATAATTTAAAATAAACTACGTCAGATGATGAACAGGATTCATTATTGAGTAAGAAAGCAGACGAAATACAAAGAATTTGCAGACACCAACTATCTGAGAAACTTCGGTAATGCACTTAAAGTGATATGATCCAACCTCGTCACCATCATTTCCAATTCTTAATGCAAATTAAACACAATCATAGAGAAAGTTACATTTTTTTTGCCGCTGGGCGCCGTTAGAACATTTCCAGAAAATTTTTAATGTTCCATCATAAATAAATGAAGTGGTTATCAACCGCCTACCATAGGTGAAGTGCTACCCTCAATGAAGTGTTAGGTGACAACCCTACATTTGAAGACACTCGAAAAGCAATTCGTCAACTTTCCAGTGGAAAAGCACGTGTCTCTGACTCAACGCAAATAGAAATATGTAAGTATGGTGGTACAAATCTAATTGTGAAACTTAGTATTATTTTTCCAACAGTCATTAAAAAGTAATACTGTATCACAACATTTCATGTATTAAACAATTATACACCTGTATAGACACAAAGGAACCGTCAATTTTTTAATAAAGATCTAGGCATGTCTATAATATCCATCGCAGGGTAGATATTTGCCAGAAACCTTTTCAACCGTCAAATATGTGATGATGGCAACTCGTGAAATATCAAGCTAGGAATCGAGATGACGATGGCTACCATGGCAAGAATCAATATGATTAGGAAAAGTAAGATCAGTATTACAGTACAGATCAATCTATTCAGATCGCTAGTGCTAAGTATACTTTTATACGGATGTGAAAGTTAGACACAATGTAGACATAAAAAGAAGGATTTAGGCTTTTGAAAATAAGTGCTACAGATGTTTGTAAGAATTGGCTATATAGAATACAAGGGAAGAACCACTTTCGGCACAAAGAATTCGCTATATAGAATACAATGCAAAAACCTCTTTCGGCATTGGTGAAACCGCATAAATTTGTTCGGTTTGAACATGTACCATGACACGACTCGCTTTCTAAAGTTATTATGCAAGGAACAGTCGAGGGTAAAATGAGGAGAGGATGGTAGAGAAAATCCTGGATTAATAACATCAAGAAATGGTCTGAATGTGATTAAACTCTTCCAATTGGATGAGGATAAAGTTGTTTGGACAGCTTATTGTGCTGATGTATTTAGTGTGGCACCATACGAACCTGACGGGTTATGACTTTTATTATTATATTATATATTCAAGCGTCTTATATCTCATATTAATAAAAGATTATTACCTGACAGGTAAATGTGGTTTCAGAAAAGAACATGTAACTACTGATATGATATATGTTGCAAGACAACTTCAAGAAACATTTTAATAAAACACTGTGACATGTATACATCATTCATATATTACCACAAGCATTTGACACAGTAGCGAAAGAGTTTCTGTGTAAGATTATGACAATAAGTACGGTTGCCCAAAGAAATGTATCACATATGGTGCAGCAATTGCAAGATGGAATGCTAGAGGATGATGAAGAGTTATTTACAACTTATCCTGTCTGAAGCAAAGTTAAACATGGATGTGTATTATTACCTAAGCTCTTTAGTATCATGTTCTCTGTTATATTGGATGAAGCTCTCAGAAAGCTGGAATTTGGAGTAGACATCATATATCGCATTGGTGAAAAATTGTTCAGCCTTCAGCGATGTCGAGGAAAAATCAGTCAAATCCTCACATAATCAGGAATCTCTTATTTGCTGATGACTGTGCACTAAATGCCAACTCTGAGGCATCACAGACATTCTCCCAGGCATGCACCAACTGTGGGCTTAATATTAACACGAAGAAAAAATAATTCATGTTACAACCTACAACTGACAAAGTCTATCTCGAGCCTTGTAAAAGGTAAATGGCGTAGCAATTAAAATTGTGAATAGATTAACATACTTAAGTAGTACACTTTCATAAAATGCCACCGTTGCTGTTGAAGTGTATACCTAGATCTTCAAGGCAAGAAGCACTTTCGGCAGACTGTACGAAAATGCGTGGCATAAAAACGATATTAACATACAGATTTATCTGTATATTTAGAGAGAAACAGTACTCCCAGTGCTGTTATACGCCGGTGAAACATGCACTGTGTATAGGCGATATGTGAGGAAACTCAATCACTTTCACACAACTTGTCTCAGAAAACGTTATGAACATCCATGGCAAGACACGATTCTGGATAACACATTCATCGATAAAACCGGTATCTTTACCATTCTGAAGAAGACACACATTTGTTTTACAGGTCATATGGTATGTCAGATCATCGCCTACCAAAGATACTTATCTATGGTGAGTTGCAGAATGGCATTCGCTCTTAAGGTGGCCAAAAGAAGTAATACATGGACTTATAAAGACCTAATTGAGAACCTTTTGAAATAAAGCAAGATACATGGGAAGACTCTGCACGAAATAAAGCAATGTGGAAGGCACAGCATCTTGTGAATAGAGAAGAAATGTAGAAGCTCAACAACTGAGTAGTTGAAGACACGAGTAGATTAAAAAAAATATCTAAAGAGATCATCCCATGCCCTATTGTCCAAGGACATTTTCAGCCAGAATATCTTCTTCTTCTTCTTTCTGTTCTCATGTACCTTTCGGTGTTGAGGGGAGAGTGGGTGTACGGTATTTTGCCCTTCTATTTGCCTCTTCTGCTGTTATATTTCCGAGTGTCTCTAATACACTATCTATCCACCTTTTACGAGCGCGTCCAATAGGTCTCCTGTTTTCGTATCGTCTGTTAAGTGTTTTTTTAAATAATACTTTGCTCTTTCTGTCTGGTTATGTGGCCGTACCATTTAACTTGTTGTTTCTGGATGTATTATATTGTTGACTTGATTCCTAATTGTTTCCTTAGTGCTTCATTCCTGATTTTGTCTCTCAAGCTAACTCCAATCATACGTCTCACACATTTCATTTCAGTGGTGTTAATCTTATGTATTGTTGTAGAATCTAATGTCCAAGTTTGACACTGATAACACAATGTTGGTAAAAAAATGGTGTTGAAAAGCGCTTTCTTTGTTTCTAGTGTAATATCTTGCCAGAATATTGTGTTTATAATAATAAGACACATAACCCGTCACGGACGTAGATGTGCCACTCTACAGATATCATAACAAAAAGCTCTCCAAACAACTCTATCTTGAGCCATTCATAAGGGTGTAGAAAATTCACGCCCAGACCATTCCTTGATGTTATCATTCCAGAATTTTCTCTTACTCCTCTACCCTCGACTGTTCCTTGAATTTCCAGTTAGTGGTCAACTTCTACATCCGTACAAAAGTGTACTTAGCACAGGCGATCTAAATAGATTAATCTTTACTGTAATACTGATCTTACTTTTCCAAATCGTCTTTAACCTTGACACTGCAGTCATCGCCATCGAGAGTCTTAGCTTAATCTAATTTTCCGAGTAACCATCATCACATATTTGAGACCCGAGATATTTGAAGTGCGGTAACCATAACATTTATTAGCCATCTGCAAACACAGTCAAAGATATAACAGAAATTGAATTTCAAAAGTGGATGTAACAAATGGTCATCATCACTTGTGATGAACGAACAACATTAACTTTCATTAGGTGATTGTTATTTTCATGAGCAAATCAGTAACATACACTGTTCTCAATAAACCAAAAGTAAATATGTAAGATTATATAATTTAATTTTGAACAAAATGCGTGAAGAAATCATAGAAAGTTGCAAAGATGACAATTTTTCGTGAAAAGGAAACATACTTGAACAAGAAAGAGTAAATCAAGATTAGTTAAATAGTGACATTTGGAAATATAATAAAAGAAATAGGCTTAATTGAAATGAAAAAAAAATTCCATAAAAATGAATGTTTTATAATTACATCTGGAGAATAATATGTCAAACGAACATTTTCATTTGTTTTAATTATGAGAGGTTGAGTTGAAAAATATCGAAGGACGGTCTAAAGTTACATAACATGATTTTGCCGCAAACCATTAAGAAATTTATTAATGTCTTGTAACATGATCTTACAAGACAAATGTTTATGGAATCAGCGCTACTAAAGTAACAAGCTGTACTTTATTTATACAAACACAGCGATGATTTCTGTTGTTTCCTAGTGTCAAGAAATTCAAATGTAATGTTATTAGAAAAGGATGAGGGACATATCAGTAACTGACAGATTGATTTCAAGATTTTGCGTACACTCTATGCTACAAACCATCGCTCACTTTACTAGTGCAACCATTTTTATTTCCTTGCAATTCATGTCCACTCATCTATGTCTCTGGTGTTGCTACTCCATGTTCCGATTCTTAGTCATTATTATTATTTCTCAATACTAGTGTTTCCCTACCTTTTTTTTTAAACCATGCCCCACCTTAGTCTTTCTAAAATTATGATGCTTCCCCCCTCCCCCATGTAACATATATATTTATGAATATTTTAAAAATTGTATTACTACCTCCTGAATCCCCCTCCCCTAAAAAAATCAATCAAACTACCCCCCTCCCTGTGCAATGAAATTGCCCTCCTTTCCCCCGCTGTTTGTGGACCCCACGTTGAAAACACAACTCTATACTATTCATCCGTCATTTTTCAGTCTAGAATCTGGTCTCCTTTCTTGTACTTTATTTACCTAGATCTGTGCTAGTCTTCAAAAGTCTTCTACGCTTTCTTGTACTTTATTTACCTATATCTGTGCTAGCCTTCAAAAGTCTTCTACGCTTTCTTGTACTTTACTAGGCGACAAACTCCACAATATACTCAGCACACACGGGGTCCGTCCCCAGAAAACTCTTCTACCCCTGAAGCTGAAAGGCAACAAAGGGTTTAGCGAATAGATCTGTCTTAGCCTTCTGAAGTCTTCTACACTTTCTACATCTCCCATTTGACTCGGCATGTAATCAATGTGACCCTAATAGTTGGCAGTATATATATAGATCATTAATTGATTTGTAGTTTCATGAATTTTATTGTTCGTTTTCCAACTTCCACTTCATGTTTCTTATAGTAAAATAATGTTCCTACTAGATTTCCAGCATTATGTAGTACAGGTTATCAAGTTCTACTTTTGTCAGTAGTGAAGTAACGTAAACGTATTCGATTTGGATATGTAACGAGACAAGATTCACTTTCTAAAACTATATTGCAAGTAACAGTCGACGGAGGAAGGAAAAGAGGATGAAATAAAATCCTGGTTTGACATCTACAAGGAATGATCTGGCCATGAATTTTCTAATACTCGTCTGAATGGCTAAGAACAGAAGTGTTTGGAAGGATTTTTGTGATGATGTATCCAGTGTTCACCACTACGAACCTGACAAGAGTTATAGGTCTTATTATTATTATAATCCAGAGATGGGAAATGTGTTCTGTCACTTTTTTAATTTGCTAAAATATCCCCATTTTTATCTCTAATTAACCATGTCAGAATGTTTTAAAAAATATTTCCAAGTATCTTCTCTTCATTCTCCTGTCAGTCATAAACTGATATAGATTGCTTCAATGAACTGTACTGTGCTCACCAGCCTCGAGCAGTGTCTTAGAACTTGTCCATTAGGACAGTTTTCGAATATTACTCTTAATGTATGATATTCTCGAACACTTGAAGTGTTATTCAACATTTTATGCTTCATATCTGTCAATTATATAGAACGATATGTCTTGTTATAATTCTTCTTCTTCTCACTCACAGTTTTTATAGTTATTTACAATATAATACTGTATTGGGACGATTTACACTCTTCTTTGAATGTTCACCCGTGTCTTGCTGAAATTATAAATATATACGCTTTCATGGTTTGAGATATTAGTTATGATTACATGAGAGGATGCAGTGTATAATTATATGTTTAATTTCATGTCACTAATTGAACTGTTAAGTGTTACACCTGCTTTCTAGTTTCATGTCACTAATTGAACTGTTAAGTGTTACACCTGTTTTCTAGTTTCATGTCACTAATTGAACTGTTAAGTGTTACACCTGTTTTCTAGTTTCATGTCACTAATTGAACTGTTAATTGTTACACCTGTTTTCTAATTTCTTGTCATTAAGTGAACTTTTAAGTGTTACACTTGTTTAAACAAAAAATGTAGACCGTATCGACCAGTAAGTAATGTCCTCATTAGTGTTTTCAGAAAGCATATTTATTGGTCGTGCATAAATGCATTTAAAAATACAATAATAACATTTTCATAATAAATCCATATATTCTGTTCTACATTCGAAGTGTTACATAGACCTTTTCAGCAATCTCTTTCTATCTAAAAAGAAAGAAAAAACAACAACTAGTTTAAGCAAAATCATTTGACATTTACAAGATTTCAAGTTAGCAAAGCGTACACGTAATTAAATGTTTAACTGGGTACTTCATATTCACTGACTTAATTTTAATTGGGCACTTCAATCTCAGTCGAAATATTTCACACGTGTTCACTGTTCCTTTATTGTGACACTTGATCGCAAGCTACTTTGTTTATAACAAAGAATATTATTGCCTGAGCAACTAAGTCACGTCATGCCAGTAACACACAGCACGGTGTGTTTATTTTCTCACTTACGTCATGCCAGTAACACACACATCACGGTGTGTTTATTTTCTCAGTTTCGTCATGCCAGTAACACACAGCACGGTGTGTTTATTTTCTCAGTTACGTCATACCAGATACACATAGCACGGTGTGTTTATTTTCTCACTTACGTCATGCCAGTAACACACACATCACGGTGTGTTTATTTTCTCAGTTTCGTCATGCCAGTAACACACAGCACGGTGTTTTTATTTTCGTGATTGTGAAATGATTTTAAATAAGGGTGGAGAAAATATGGCCCGCCGGCCAAATCAGAACTTTTAAATGTGTTATTCTTTTACAAGGAATTCACTGGCTACCAGCACAGAAAACACTGTTTGGAATTCTTCTTCTTCAGTGTTCATTCTCAAACTCCCACTGGATCTCTCTTGTAGCAGGACAATGGTCCAACTAGATTTACAGCAGGACATAGTCCACAAAATGGAAATACGTTGTGTCACGTTTTATTTGCGCCAATGGCCCGACACATCCGTCTCCGTCGAAGTTTAGAACTCCAAATACTAAGGAAAAGCGATGGGTGGGGGGGGGGGAGAAGCATTTTTATAACACACCAGACGAAAAATAAAGCTCTACCCAGTCAGCCTACCCACATAGGTTGCACTTACTCTGATTAAAAATATGAAGTTGAAGATTATTAATTTGATTCCATATTTCATGAAATCGACGTATGAAATCGATCATGAAGTAGTCTCTGAAAGCGCAACATCGAGCAATATTTTTTTTTTAAATTGTAAAGAAACCATCTTGTTTGAAATGTGTTTGTAGGTGACTGGGGAGATATGTCGAATTCATACTGGCACCATTGAACTAATTGTGTTGCCATAGGCTCGAGATGTGATGCTAAACTGGAATTTCTATAATTATCTTGGCAAACATAAAATATATTTCAGGTATGAAAAGAAGTTATATGAGGAAACATAGTGATGAAATTGTGCTATTTGTAACCTCAATCAGGATGATATTTATGTTACTAGGAAACATTGTAATTAAGTTGTGCATCTTATAACCATAACCAGGATGATATTTTAGTGGAAATTGCACGTTATAACTGGCATAAATAAATCTTGATGTGTAGGAAAGAAATGAAATAACTCTTCTCAACTGGCACTTGTTTATATTTATAATTAAGCCTTTTTAAAAGTAATGGTTGTCTATTTCCTTGCGTGTCCACAACTACCCATTTTAGAAAGCATACTTGAACAAATATTTTTTTTTTACCAAGATAAACCATTTCTTTTTTTGTATTTATTGTACACTCACTACAGAAACGAATGTGGACCATCCAATACACTCACTGCAGTCATGGAGAAACGGAGATGGGCCCTCCAATTCACTCCCTGCAGACATGGAGGAACGAATTTGGGTCTTTGAATAAAAGTATTTTAAAGACTAATTCTATACATTTTCTATAGAGAGAATAAAACTAAAGTGTACTTAAGAAATAAGATAGAAATACAAACAGTTTAACAAGAATCACTAGTTTCAATAGTTAAACAACAAAAAAGAGTATATGGTTTGGACGTGTAAGCCGACATTGTTCTTGTCAGAAATGATTCAGCACGAAACAAACAAAGGTGGAAGGAGCAGAAGACGACAGTGGCGATCATAAGTAGACATCATAAAAAGGGCAGGTCACTATATATCTTCAGTCTTCCGCATGTCTGAAGATAACAACCGAAACGTGTGTTCATACACTCAATGCAGTATCCCTACCACTATTATAAAGAGTTATGTGTTGTATGGTTATGTGTTCATACATTCAATGCAGTATCCCTACCACTATTATAAAGAGTTATGTGTTGTATGGTTATGTGTTCATACATTCAATGCAGTATCCCTACCACTATTATAAAGAGTTATGAGTTGAACACATATGGTTATGAGTTCACTGAAATTCAGAAAAATAATCTCACACTTTTCTGATAGAGATTAGACACTGATCAGCCTTGACTGCATCTGGTCGATTTTTCTGTTCATAATAACATTATCAGCTGCATTAACACGCCAGCATCTGTATCAGAGCGCATAACTCATCAGCCCTATGCAGCTGGTATTTTTATAAATATCATCAAAGAATATGCACCAAAACTAACATATATGTTCTGAAGACGAAGATAAGTTCTAATAGACATAATATAAAACGTTGTTTAACTCGAATCCAGGAAAAGAACAGCTGGGGATTTTAATGTTCGCACTCAGTCAGAATACCCCCATGGTCAGCATGTTCATGTCATCACGGCATTGATAAAATTAATGACAATGGTCAAGAGATAGTTACAACTCGGAAAGAAATATTTTTTGTTCTCAAACACAGGCATACGGTATAATTTTACCAGCAAATCTCGACAACATCTATACTTATGTTCTTTAGACGAAAGAATTATCGATCTATCTGTCTATATGTCTGTCTGTCTGTTCCGTCTGTCTGTCTGTTCCGTCCGTCCGCCCGTCCATCCATCCGTCCTCTCTGTGTCTGTCTCTCTGTCTGTCTGTCTACGTACCTACCTCTCTCTCTCTCTCTCTCTCTCTCTCTCTCTCTCTTATATATATATATATATATATATATATATATATATATATATATACTGTTGTTAATTTTCAAGCTCCAGTTGGGTATCTCTTGTAGTAGGACAAAGATCCTACTAGATTTCCAACAGGATATAGTTCAGAGAGTAAATGTGCCTCATCTCACGTTATTTTGCACCAATTGATCAACAAATCCTGTATTTCATGTTTCAAATCTATACATTATTGTTTCATGTTTCTAAAAATAAATGTCCGTATATCTACTTCTGCATTCAGATTATTTCTAGAAGTAAATTTAGCTGAATGATGGCGGCACATAAGAACAGTAGAATAGTATAGAAAACGTGGAATGAACGGAAAAAAACGGCATGTGCAATTGTGCAGCATATTCTTACACTACAAAAAAATTATCAAATAAGGACTAGGTCAAATGGAATGCAATATTATAAATCATTCCCCCCCCCCCCTCACCCCAATAGAGGCAAAGAAAAAGAAAAGTGATATTAAACTACAAAACTAGTCTTACAGAAATTTCTACAGATCGTATTTGACAGATCATCTTCTATACACACAATAAGCAAAGAAGCGAGAATCATGGAGAGTGTCAATTACAATTATTGGCCGAGTATTGCTATCTATAATATAAGAATGTTGATAAAAATGGATAATGTATAAACATATCTCATTAGCTCTGGGATCAACCTTAACTAAAATAGCCTCACTTAAAATACTAAATAAGAGAGGCCAGTGTAATATTGTTTGCGATTGTTATTTACATTTTACTATCTAAATTATTCTATAAGAATTTTTGCTTTCGTTTGTCCGTTTCCAAATTGGGCGTCTGATTGTGATTGTAGGCGTCTGAACTATGAGACCATGTTGACCAATTTCCTGCTCAGTAACAACGATGACAGTGAAAATATCAACAATTACTTCATATATTACTCAATAGTTACATTTATTCTGACTCTTATGTGATGTCTCTTTAATGAAGATAATGCCCATGCACATTTGTTAGTAACTAATGATGTCAAACCGATAATTTAGGTGTTTTTTTTTAAAAGATTGATTCAGAGTTGCACTATGACATTACAGACATCAGAATTTAAATATCTAGGAAGCATTTTTACAGAAGACGGTAAAATTGACAGACATTGAGACGAGGTCGCATAAACCGAAAATTATATAACAGGGATGAGCCCGCCGCATGTCGCAACGGCTATGTCAGAATTCGTTGCACTGTACACTGACTCTTCTGTCATTCAATCAAGTGTCATGCTGAATGGCGTAGGCGATTGTTGCTCAACGACTCTCTGTCTCTTGTGTTGTCAATAAGCTGGGTTTGTGAACTTCTATCGTTCCACAATACTAGTCCTTCTAGCAACTTCTCTCTGTGCCGTCCCCTGTCTCTTCTCCCCTTGATCTTTCCATTGGTTATTAAGTGTTCAAGCTGTGTTCTTCTCAGCACATGCCCTAGGAACATTGACTATATGCTCCTAATGTTTGATATAATTGATGTTTTTGCACCAGCATCAATTAGAACATCTGCATTATGGCGCATCTATAGGGAACAACAATCAGCGGACAGAACTTCAAACCACCAATCAAATAATCAGACTCAAATAATCATCACCAATAGAAATATTAGCAACATTGTAAAAGCAATCTTTAAGGCCGGAGCCAGTGACATAATTATCATTTCACTAAGGAAATCATAAAACAAGGAAATACTTAAGAAAACAATACATTAATTACTGAAGTTGCAATACAGTGTGCATGCATGTGAAAAAACAAATAATCGTGTGTCTTTGAGAAAAAATCTCAGAACGAATTGCAATAACGACAGAACCGGCATATTATACACATTTGTTCTAAATCAATATTCAATGTCTGCTACAACAACAGAGTATTGCAATTAGATCAGCAAGGCTTCTGTTTACAGGCTATTCTAGCACTTAACTGTGCAAGGAAGCTGTTAAATTACGACAGAAACACAATTAAACAGTTTTTATTTAGGGATCTGTCAACTCTTTCTTGGGCTATCACTGAATTGAAAGAGTTATGTGCATCGTTAGAGCAATATTTCGTTTTTTATTCTTGGAACAAAGGCCATTTTTTACCGTTAAGTGTGAGAAAACTTTGATACCTGCGTTACGGGAAACATCTCTTAATTAGGTACATCTGGCACCTCTCACCGATTTAACTCGTCAAGTGTCAGAAAAGTGGGAAGTATAACTAACGAGCGGTCTTTTATTTATGTCTGTTGCTGGGTCTAAATACACACATGCGTGAATAACACAGCGAGGGGCTCGAAATGTTGCAGAGAACAATGAGAACATTCATAGAACATGTGCCGTGCACGTTATATTCACATTGCACACATGCTGTTCTATGCACTGGCTGAGCTGCAATCTCTAATAACTTTTTTTATAAAAAAATGTTCACGTCTTGCTGATGAACAGCTCTCTTGTCCCTGCTAATTTGACTTGGCAGGGGTCACGGGAAAAAAAACACCCAGCATACATTAGTATAATGGTTCTCAACGTTGACCCTGGATGCCACATCGTTTTGCAGGTTGGGGTACTAAGAAAATTTGATGATTAGACTCATAGAATAGTCTGTGGGGCTATAGAAAGGTAACTATCTTAAATGTTTTGGATAATATCTAAAACAATACAATATACTGAAACGTGATTGTTTCCAGCACACATCCGATATCTAAAACAATAAAATACATAGAAAACAATTAAATATACAGAAATGTTATATTGCTACCAGCACACATCCGATGCCAAAATATTCTATTGAATACAGCTAAAAGATTTTCGTTTAGGTCCTTGGTCGTACTGCATATTATTTCCCCCACAAATAGACCGCGGTATAAAATACACTGAGAATCAGTGCATTAGAGAAGAGACGAGACGGAAGTGAGGCAGACACATTGAAAGAAAAGACAATGAGGAAATAAACAGCAACATCTAAAAATAGAACGCAATCTGCGGAAGGGCAATGTTTATTTAATGAGAGAGGAATGTGGATCAAAATGAGAAAGATTTCTATAGGAAATCTAAGTATCAGACATGTCTCACATAGTGCGTTCTTGGAAGAAAAATTCATAACATTTGTTATAGATATGCACATGATGGCAGATGTGAAACAGAAGTTAAAAGGAGAATAGGAATGACTAAAAGTGCCTTCAATGACATGAGGAAAATATTAACATCTAAACAAATATTTAAAAAAAGTTAAAAATGAGAAATATAAAATGATATATCTATTCTATATTAATGTATGGCTCAGAAACATGGACACTAAATAGATTGATGCCTTTGAAATGTGGGTATATAGAAGAATAGGGAGAATATCAAGGAAAGAGAAGAAAACAAATAAAGAGGAGCTAAAGACACTTAATTTGAAGAAAGAACTACTAAGAGAAATAACGATCAGACAAATAACATATTTTGGACACATTAAAAGACATGACACCTTATTGAAGACCTTACTTGAGGGTAAAGTCAAAGGGAGGCGAGCAAGAGGTAGGCAGAGATACAAGTTGGAGAGTGACACCACACGATGGACAGGCTACAGTCTAACAGAATGCACCACCAAGACAAGAGACAGGGGATGTTGGAGATCCGTTGCAGACAACCTTCGTTGCGGAGACGGCACTTAATGATGATTATAGACATGCACCGATGCAAATCATGCTAATCTGTAATGTAGCGACTGGCAGTCTTTGCACATTTTATTGTGTATTTTGTACTGAAACACAATATAAGATATCGACTATCTTTTTGATTGACTACTAAATGTCACAAACGTCCATAAAGGCTGACTTTTAAACACCACAATTAGAAGGAAGTTAGGGTTTTTTCGGCCATGTGAAAAGACGCGATGGCATGGAAAGAGTGTTGTTGGAAGTGACGATAGAAGGCAGAAGAGGCAAAGGTCGACCAAGACGTCGCTGGACAAGAGATATTCAGGAATGCATGCATATATTGCTAGAGGAAGTAGGAGAACATGCCAGAGACCGCGGGGATTTCAGGAGATTCATAAGGAATACTAAGTTCTAGAAAGAATACGCGTAAATAATGTTAGAAATAATGTTAGGTCTTCAAAAAATGTTGTACATTTATGCTCTATAAAGAATTCCTGTAGACTAATATAACATTTTGATTGATGTCGACAAGAAACCAGTTGCATAATTCGCGATGTTCATCATTACATCAAGCTAGACAAGATCTATCACCATACCATCTATCCAAAACACCTTATGTGGAGATCTATCATAACTACATCAAGCTAGACAAGATTTACCCCCCCCCCTCCTTATGCCTATCTATCCTTATGTGGAGGTCTATCATAACTACATCAAGCTAGACAAGATTTACCCCCATGTCCATCTTTTCTTATGTGGAGGTCTATCAATACTACATTAAAGCTAGTCAAGATCTCCCATAGTGACCACGTATCCAAGCTGCCTCATATGAAAGTCCATCCCAACTACATCAAGTGCGACAAGACTTCTCGCCAGAAGATATATAGCAATGAAAATTATGTCCTAGGTATATCCATAGACTGAAGACTGCTAAATTGTTGGTGCATACGAAAATAGACATATATAGCTAAAAACCCATTCTAACATAGCTGTGCTAAGCCTTGGCGCAGTCATACATTCTAACATAGCTATGCTAATCTTTGACGCAGTCATACATTCTAACATAGCTATGCTAATGTTTGACGCAGTCATACATTCTAACATAGCTATGCTAATCTTTGGCGCAGTCATACATTCTAACATAGCTATGCTAATCTTTGGCGCAGTCATACATTCTAACATAGCTATGCTAATCTTTGACGCAGTCATACATTCTAACATAGCTATGCTAATCTTTGACGCAGTCATACATTCTAACATAGCTATGCTAATCTTTGACGCAGTCATACATTCTAACATAGCTATGCTAATCTTTGGCGCAGTCATACATTCTAACATAGCTATGCTAATCTTTGGCGCAGTCATACATTCTTCTTCGTCTTCTTCTTTCGTTCACTTGAAACATGTCTATACCTGCAATTCTGTCTCCTTAGTAAAACTCACTGTCTTTTGTAGTTCATTCAGTTTCCCATAGAGCTTTGATTCCAGTATTGTTTCCTCTGGCCAATATGTCTGCCTCAGCGTTTCATGCTCAGAACACTCTTGAAGTATATGTTTGGCACTCTGTGCTGCCTGTCCACATGTACACATGGCAGTGTTGCCAATCTTGATCTTTGTATACATGTGACTGCTGAGTCGGTTGTGTCCTATTCTGAGACGTAGAATTATAACTTGTTCTGATCAGTTCATAATGTGATAGTCATCTTGTGTTGGTGTTTGTGGCTTTCTTATTGACTTGATCATCTGTTTTTTTCTGATGGTAGGTGATTGGTATATCTGGTTGGTCTTTGGCAGCACCTTCCTTAGCCAGTTGGTCTGCTTTTTCATTTCCTGGTATAGTTATACATTCTAACATAGCTGTGTTAATCTTGTGCGCAGCCATACATTGACTAACCTAAGGTATATCACGTCAACATGTGACAATGCAAGGTTTCTACTGTCCTCACATTGTTCTACATATTTTTTTAAAGATAGAAATTGTATCAATTTTATGAAAATTATGCATTTCTTAAACTTTTGGGATGTGTTATAGAAAACAGTAACATTGAGCTTTGTAGCTGCTCATTTGAAATGAAGCGGACATCAGCTTAGACTTGCGATTCTTTTTAGATTCAATCTGTCCATTCATCTGCCACTCAACTCATTTGTCCGTTTGCCTATACAAATCGTGACTTGATCTCTATATGGCCCTCATCCTGTTTCTCCACCTTCTTCTCAATCTCTCTCTCTCTCTCTCTCTCTCTCTATTTGCTTTTATATTTGTAATCCTACCTGTCTCTCCAAATGTATGTCTTTCAACTTTCATCTCTACTTGCCTCTGTGTCTCTTCATTTGTCTGACCTGTGCCCTTGTGGGCAGGCATAACAGACCACTGAACATATCCTGCAAGACTACAATATACTAAACCAGTTAAGGGAAGAACACTGGCCTACAGAGATGGATATCCACAGAAAGATGTATGGGAGCACTGAAAACAGGACTTACTGTGTAGACATGTCAAACTGCGAACGAGAAGAAGAAGACATCTTTCTAATTACCCACTTGTCTGAGAACATTCCTGATTTGTAAACTACCTGTCATCAATTGAAAATTTACTTCTTTAGCTTGGCTGTTTAATTGACATAGGAGTGATCTAAAATCTATCGGGTGAAAAATGATTGGTTTCTGGAGGGCATGCAAAACAGACTTGGCATTGGAAGTAATTATAAGCAACAGCATATAGAAGACATGGTACCCTTCCCAGAAATGAAGTCCATCATCAAAAGTTGCATGGACATTGAATGGAACTCTACATGTCAGTCTGACTCCACACGTGTCTATACATTCTTCACCTGACTCTCGACATGTTGTTTTGACTCTCCACTTGTCTCTACATTATTAATCAGCTCTCGACATGTCTTTCACTTCTGTAAAGAATGACTACCTACTTCTCTTAGGCCCCCCCCCCTTATCTACTCTACACGTTTTTCTGACTCCTCACTAGAAGGTTATGATGTTTATTTTACTGCCAGTCTGCCTATAGCTTGATGACTGAAGCCAGCTACGATTTGATCTATTTTCACGAAGTAGTATGTGAGACATAATTTGTCTATACGAAGTGTCTACAACGTTAGTGACATCAGATGTAGTGACTGACGGTGTCACCACTCCTCGCACATGATGAACTGTCTTCTTTAGGCAGAGATAGTTTCACAGAAGGTGCTATGTTTGTTACCAGGCAGCCCCGGCGATGTTATCTTGATTTGTTAAAAATATGTCTTTTACAGTATTTTTTTAGTGTTGTTTTGTATGTTGGTGTCAACGCCTGTGATGGTCTCATTTTATGTTATACCTTGTGATAGTGTACGCACTGTCATGGTTGTACCTCTTGTTATAATGTCATCCCTGTAACAGACTCGCAATCTGTTCTGTCATGCTGTCACCCCCCCCCCCGTGATCTCAATAAGTGTTGGCTTCGACGTGACTTTCTCTATGTGCTGGGGTATAAAAGTTATTCTCCACTCTCGTCCAACTATTACTTTCTCTATGTGCTGGGGTATAAAAGTTAATCTCCACTCTCGTCCAACTATGACTTTCTCTATGTGCTGGGGTATAAAAGTTATTCTTCACTCTCGTCCAACTATTACTTTCTCTATGTGCTGGGGTATAAAAGTTAATCTCCACTCTCGTCCAACTATGACTTTCTCTATGTACTGGGGTATAAAAGTTATTCTCCACTCTTGTCCAACTATGACTTTCTCTATGTGCTGGGGTATAAAAGTTATTCTCCACTCTCGTCCAACTATTACTTTCTCTATGTGCTGGGGTATAAAAGTTATTCTCCACTCTCGTCCAACTATTACTTTCTCTATGTGCTGGGGTATACAAGTTATTCTCCACTCTCGTCCAACTATTACTTTCTCTATGTGCTGGGGTATAAAAGTTATTCTCCACTCTCGTCCAACTATTACTTTCTCTATCTTCTGTGTATAACAGCTATTTCCCACCTTCGTCCATCTATTACCATATCGTCTGATGGCATTTCTTTACTTCTCAAGGATCTCATCTTACACGTAGTTTTTTTCTCGCTTGTGATATCTCTTTTCTCTTGTCAGTCATCATATCACACACACACACTGCTGGAATTTCTCTATACTGTAACATTTCTCTCTTTTCTTGGACTTCAAATCTTCATAAACTGAATTTCACAGCGCGCGTGTGTTGCCGGGGTCCGAAAGGGGAGCGAAGAATAGCAGCACTGTTTACTTTCCACGCATGTCGTAAAAGGCGACTAAGGAGGTTATGGGATGGAGTTGGCTGTCCCATCTCATATAGGGTCAGTGACCCAAAGCCATGCTGAAGTCGGATGTGTAAGTCCGAAAGGCGTAGATATCGCATCAGTGCTGTAAACCATGACACAACGCATTCCGTTCTCCGGACTACATCCTGATAATCTGCAGGAGTTTGAGAACGAACGCAGAAGAAGAAGAAGAAGAATTTCACAGAATTGTGCTTTAACAAGCGCTATGGATGATGTTTATCAGTGGTTCTACTTTTAAAGGCGTTTATCACGTTTAAAGGCATTCCAGATTATAAATGCAATTCTATAACAGTTGCTACATTTATCTGTTTATCATACATTTTTAGAAGCAGTTCAAAGGCTCGAAAGGCGTAGAAGATTGACTTTGTTGTACTAAGTTTACTACATATGTACTCCGTCACTCTGAACGAAGTGGGGCACTAAGCCAACCACTATACAACAGCAAGTCTTAATGTTGTAAGGGCATCCTATGATTTCATGTCTATTTACAATGAAACTTTTCTCGTATGCATCACCCTTTCAGCATGTTGCCTGTACACTTACATGTTTACCCACTCTGAGTCGGCGGCTTCTTCTCATAGCATTGCAAATCGTTGAGAGCTGCTGTCCTCTGAATGTGAAACAGGTTTTCGATAACAGCCATGCCAAAATGCAAAACCGGATACTAGAGCAATATTGTTAGAAATCTTTAGGGATTGGAACAAAATCGCTTGCCAAGAAAATATTGACATTTACTATTACATTTGCTTTCACAAGTGCCTCTATATTAGTATTTCTTGTGGTGGATCTGCTTTTACAAGATCCCTCTTAATCGTTTCTGTGGGTAGATTTGATTTCATGTGGTCCCTTTATATCAATGTTTCTGGTGGTGGATCTGCTTTTATGCGGTTCCTCTATATTAATGTTTCTGGTGGTGGATCTGCCTTCACAAGATCCCTCGTAATCATTGTTTCTCTGGGTAGATTTTATTTCATGTGGTCCCTTTATATAAATGATTCTGGTGGTGGATCTGCTTTTATGCGGTTCCTCTATATTAATGTTTCTGGTGGTGGATCTGCCTTCAAATGATTTCTCTATATCAATGTTTCTCATATGTTTTCCTGTCATCTTCCTCTTTCGTATAGATTTCATAGACCAATACTCACTCTCCAGGCTGGTAGATACTGTCTTCAGCAGGTGTTCTAAACCTGGTGCTCGCGAGAACCTCGTAATGACATGTAGTGTTTGCGCCTTGCAAGTTAGTAAGTACGCACGAGAACCAATGCGCTTGAGTTACCTTTACAATTCAAATATTGTTGAACAAAAAGAAAGAAATAGTGCTACTATTGACGATTATGGGGGTAGGGAGGGGGGTGCAAAGGGTACCGAATTGCTTTCGGTAGACCCAGGGTTAGCAGATAACAAAGCTCCCAAAAGTATCTCCCCGTGGTGCACCCTGAAAACAGAAGTATGCAGATCGTGCTGCTTCTGACAAACACTTTTGGGATCGTGTTCGGGAATGTGGAGGCAGCAGACGGAATGAGATTTGACTGCATAGACAAACAATATCTCCGACACCTCTACGTCAACCCATACAGCGTCACTGTCGACACATAGTGACACAAGACAGTCCGGTCCGAGCATTGAATGGGCGGCAAATGCAATTGACACGAAACTGCCAGATGCATAGAGAAAATCGAAAAGTTAACATAATGGGTACAACGAGAGGGCAGTACAACGCCACTTGGCAGCGCAATGTGCAAATAGAAAGGGGGACGAATATGGGAGGAAAGTAAAGAGGAGGGTTGTATACGTTTCAGTGAAGGTTATATTACCAGTTTTAACAATCACTTTCACGTTCAATTGTCCTGTAATTTACTTTTTGGCTTCTTCATTGTTAAATCCGGATTCTGAGTATCATTCAACCTAAAATAATCTCATGGACCTGGTGAATATTGAATATATATTATATAGTGATTTGTTAGTATAGGTTACAAATTCAGTTTTTATGTGTGGGCGGTTCTCGCCGCCTGAAAAGGTTGAAAACACCTGGTCTATACATTTCTCTTAAAGCCAACTCTACTCTTAAACATCGTCAGTCATACGTGTTATTTATAGTCCTCTCCATTTGCTCACGGCGGGAGGTGACGGGTAGCCTGATTAGCTGTTTGCTCATAGTGCTTCTTCATGCTGCATGTTATAAGATGATTTTGTGAATCGTAGAAACGATTACATAATGCTTTTTCGAATGTGCTTTGTATGAGTCACACGTACCGTATCACCAGACTTTTCATGATGCCAACTGCATAGCTTTAATTTCGAGAGAATAGACTTTGTACAGTACGCTTGAATTGACCTCCGTTATCTCTTATTTTTCCCGTAGAGATGATTTTATTTATCTTAAGGACCTCATTGAAGCATCTGCTTGTACTTTGAATTCTAACAGTGATCTAGAAAAT
Organism: Meghimatium bilineatum; assembly: GCA_034231615.1. NCBI lineage: Eukaryota > Metazoa > Mollusca > Gastropoda > Stylommatophora > Philomycidae > Meghimatium > Meghimatium bilineatum. Next base: position 33,270,015 of record CM067298.1, read on the forward strand.
AGAAACGATGATTCAAATACTGTAACTTCCGCCGAAGACGGATGTGTCGGGCCATTGGCGTAAATAAAACGGCGACACAACGCATTTCCATTCTCTGGACTACATCCTGCTGGAAATATAGTAGGACCATTGTCCTGTTACAAGAGATATCCAGCGGGAGATTGAGAATGAACGCTGAAGAAGAAGAAGAAATACTGTAACTAGCTTCTCATAAATTTACAAACGAGATGTCAATGGACATAATACACGGCTGCTCGCTGTATCATTATTATATGATATTTTTCTTCGATTGCTTTCAAGCTTCCACATTAATAATTCTGACCAAGGTATAATTTAACTCCAGACTACCTCCGAGCAGTGCCATATAGTTCTTCATTATAGGAGATGATAGGGCATGGCCAAGTGCTTCACGGTTCTTCATCAAATTTTGGGCAGTTCTGCAACAAATTTTTACCTGTCGTATGGCTAGTATAACATGTTCATAAGAGTATTGTACGGATCTTGTATTTGTTATATAGATGGTGACATAGTCGTTATGTCCTTTTCGTAGACGAAAACTAATCACCTGGTGCCATCTGGAGAACTGATTGTAGACGTTATGGTTTCTTTGGTCTGGGTGCTCGCACTCCCTCTTCGAATTGAGAGCGGACGTAGAATATCTGTAGGATCAGAGTTAAGCACACCGTGTGATTTCGCGTGTACATCAGGTCCAGAACGTACAAGACATTGCTTCACCTCTTCCAGTGATGTCCTATTCACAGACTTCTCTGATTAGCGGATGATCAATGATCGACATCAGCTCCCCTGTGATGAAGCCTGTTTTATGACTTAGAAGCCTGTTTTATGACTTAGAAGCCTGTTTTATGACTTAGAAGCCTGTTTTATGACTTAGAAGCCTGTTAAAGACCTGTTTGGACTGACCTGTGGAGGAAATCAATCTCATTATCTTCAGCATAGTTACCAGGGGAAAATATAATCAATCGCGGCAGTTTTTTCTGAAGTGGGAGTCTGCCCAGATCAAGTTCTTGCACACTACGCTCATTTTTAGTCAGTCGTCTAGAAAATAAATGATCCAGATAGATTCTTTCCCGTCAAACCACTTGGTCAAAGAAAGTATGAAAAAACATCACTCGTGAATAAAAAGTAAAACTACTACCTTTGAGGAAACAAACATTATACGTGTCCGGGTGTCGTCTCAGTTACTCAACAACTGTCAGAATGGCTGTGTGTTTTCAAGAGCTACATGTTCATGGCTAACGGGAATACTTCATCCATAGAATCATCATCTTAATCATAACCATTAACTAAACCACCGCGAACACCACCATCATCATCTCCCATCATCACCCATCATGCTTCATCCTCATTCTAGTCGTCTGTTATGTCAAAATATTCCTCATTTCTATTTCACAACCCAGCAAACCATGTATAATACACGCACCCATTATAAACACGTGAGAAATGCAACTAGGTGTGTAGTTAAATATAATAGTTCGTAAAAGTTTCTTACACTTGTTCTCTATGGCAGGGGGGTGGTGTTATATTTTCTTACACTTGTTCTCTATGCCAGGGGGTGGTGTTATATTTTCTTACACTTGTTCTCTATGCCAGGGGGTGGTGTTATATTTTCAGCTCCAGTTTGAAATTTCTATGACAATTCTTTTTGATGGAAAAATGTTCTAAATATTTTAGCAAGTCTCAGATGATTGATTACATTTATGTGATTGTAAGTGCAATGCCAGAAGTTGACAGTTTTCTATTTCGGAAAGCACTTTCTTGCAATCTCCAGCACTGCATATAAATGAGTTGATTCCCACCAAATCAGAAAAATTATGGGTGTCTGACAGATGTATTCGCAGTATAGATCTAAGGAGGGTGTAGATAGTTAAGGACGAAATGTTCCTAGACGTCTCCTGTGACATACATGAAAGGATAATTTTGATATTCTTTACTCCCTTTGTCAGTATACTTAACATGTAGGCAAAGTATACATAGTTCCCTAGCGTAATGTTTTCGATTTTTCCTGGTGTTCAAGAGATGACGTGGCGACACGTACATGACATTCCAAAAATACATATGTAAGTGAGTGAACTTAAGGAATAATATCTAAAATTCACTTACAAATACATTTATTTTCTAAAGGCCTTATTGATTATCATATGATACCACGGAGTTATGTGATATGTGTGGTATTCTTAGTATGAAATATGCTTAAACGTCATTTGAATTAAAGTGCTATAGAAGAGTTTTGAGAATACCATGGACATCAAGGACAACAAACCAGGAGGTGTTACGAACAATTCACGTCCAGGAAGGCTGGCTTCTGAACACCATATTAAAGAAAAAGCTAGTTTGTTTCAGTCACATTAAGAGACACAACGGCATGGAGAGAGTGTTACTGGAGGGGATGAGAGAAGGAAACAGGGGCAAAGGCCGCCTAAGACGCCATTGGACAAAAAACATTCGGGAATGCCTGCGCATGTCACTGGAAGAGGCAGGGCAACTTGCTCAAGTCCATGAAGAATTCAAGAGATCCATATGAAAGACTACGTTCTGGAAAGAATATGTCACCTGGTGATGATGAATATGCTTCTGTGTTGTGAGGCACAAGTTATATATAGGGAAACCCGAGTATAAGAAAGATCCCGAGTACAAGAAAGCCAATCTTCTACACCTTTTTTTCCATCTTCTGAAAAAAAACCAAAAAAAAAACCAAATATAAGTAGCGTAGAATTTATAGACTCAACGTGTCGAGATTGATAAACATAGATAATTGATGTCTGGGAGATGGAGCAAATGTTCTAGTGATATAATAATTTGTTAATTCCCAGAGACAGCTGCCTAAACATTTATCAGTAATCAAATATTTGTATGGAAACACAAAATACCTATGATAATATTTTATTGTCACTGATTACTAATACAATACATAATAATAATAGGGACAATAATATATCATTATAGGCGGTATCACTTCTTATGTTTGTTACTGTAGCACAACCCATGGCCAGTTTATAAAGACTTGAACTACCGGGGTATTTTTTTTTTAAATGCGGTAAATTTTCCTCAATAAAAACATCTGGTTAGACTTGTAGAAACGCTATGAATCAATTTCCTGTAAGAAATCCACACCAACTTTCTTGGAAGGAAGGAAGTAGTTAGAGAAAACGTAGATGTCACCAGCTGCACTAGTTAGTATGTTTTCTCTTCAATTTATCAACTTTAAAACATATGTACAGTTTCCGTTATTTGTATCCTTATCTCGCTCTATTTTTTTTGTAGAATTCTTGACCTTCATTTTTTCACTCTTCTCTTTATTGAGACTCAGAAGCTGTACCCATAGTGACTTATCCTCTCTTTCTCTCTCTCTCTCTCTCTCTCTCTCTCATGTTATAATCTATTAAATTCCACTGAATTCGTTCTCAAACTCCTGCATATTAACAGGATATAGTCCGGCGAATAGAAAGCTTTATGTCATGGATTACACATTGGCTGCAATATATGCGTCTTTCTTTCTGACAAATGCAACTTCAGAATGGCTACTGTAATACTTTGACCATCTATGGAATAGGACAGTTAACTTTACTTCCAAAATTTCTTAGTCGCCTAATGCGACATTGATGACAATTAGCAGTTTTACTATTCTTTGCTCCCCTTTCGGGCTCCGCCAACATAGAGGTGAATCTATCGCTATATATTCCTTTCATTATTACGTTATATTCTTTTGGAAGTTTCTACAACTTACTTTTATCTTGTATTCATGTCATCATTTTCTCGCTGAACTTCTGTTTACTAATACATATCTTGTCTTTATTTGTTTTCATGTTCCCGTTTTCAGTTTCTGTTTCTCCTCGAAATAAAAAATCACATTATTTATTATAATTGTATTACTGTATAACTGTAATAATATTATTAGTTATGTAACAATTACTATGATAAATTAGTTATGTATTTTCTTAAAATGTTGGTTCTGTTTTCTCAGATATTGGTTCTGTTTTCTCTAACTCAGATATTGGTTCTGTTTTCTCTAACTCAGATATTGGTTCTGTTTTCTCTAATTCTCTGTTGTCTCTTAACTGTGTCTAACTCAAATATTGGTTCTGTTTCCAATTTTCTATTACTCAGGTACTGTTTGTTTTCTCTTACTCAGATACTGGTTCTGTGTTCTCTCAGATATTTGTTCTGTTTTCTCTCTCAGATACTGTTTCTGTTTTCTCTCAGATACTTGTTCTGTTTTCTCTAACTCAGATACTGGTGCTGTTTTCTGCACTTTTCTCTTAACTCAGATATTGATTATTTTTTCTTTCTTAGTTACTGGTTATGTTTTCTCTCAGATATTGGTTCTGTTTCCTGTAATATTTTCAAACTCAGATATTGGTTCAGTATTATTTGATTCTCTGTTTTCTTTAATTTTCTCTAACTCTGATATTGGTTCTGTTTTTCTTACTCAGATACTGGTTCTGTTTTCTCTTACTCAGATCGATAACACTCAAATATTCGACGATGTGTATAGTTAATATTATCGATAAGATTCAAATATTATGCGATGTATTTATTTAATATTGTATCATGGGTTGCGTGAGTAGGATAGATAGAAACCTTGAAACATCAAAGAGTGGTTCGGGTGTGATTTTTCTACACTCCTCCTAATGGCTGAGGATATAGTTGTTTGGAGAACTTTTTGTACCAATGCATCCAGTGTTCTTTGTTAAATTTGGCACCGTTACGACGCTGACAGATTTAGGACTTATTGTTATATCTAATATTATCGATAACATTAAAATATTCGTCGATATATATACTTATTATTATCTATGTTGCTAAGTGACATATTCTTTCGACAACATTATCTTAATTATGAATCTCTTGAAATATCATCGGTTTTAGTCGAGTTGTCTAACGAATTATGCATGCAATCTTGGATATCTATTGCCCATTGTCGTCTTGGGCGACCTTTGCCTCTGCTCCTTTCTATCGCTCCATCTAGCAATACTCTTTCTATACCACTGTGTATCTTTACATGGAAGAAAAAACATAACTTTCTTCCCAATATGCGAAAATTTTGCTCCATCCACAAGGATATTCTTGGCACAATACTCGTGTAGTTTTCCTTCATTTCAGGAGGAACATCCGATTAATTATGACCTACCGAGATAACATACGTTCTCCTTCGACATCATATCCATAATATTCAAATATTCCAGATTTTACTAACTAGTAGAAGTTTGACACAAACAACACACAAGAATAGATTAACACACAAGAATAGATGAACACACAAGGTCGTGATATGTTAGCTTTTGTGGTCCACATTTGCAGATATCGCAACCAAGATATAAGCCCCCAATATACTGTCTAAATATTATCTAGACAGAGAGATTTCGAATCTACTTTTACGTTCTGATTTGTAGAATTCTATGATGGGTTGTGTGAGGTGGGTTGAAAATCCTATATTTCTAAAAAAAAAAGAGTCTACTAATGAGTTGTCTACTTATGAGTCCCAAGGTTTCCAAAAATTGTCCACTTATGAATTGTGTATTGGAAACCGTATAGTTTTCAAAATTGTCCACTTATGAATTGTGTATTGGAAACCGTATAGTTTTCAAAATATTCCACTTCTTATTTCGCAACACACCCAAAAGCTCCGTAAATAAAATACCGCAATAAAATATATAGCTAAACGTTTCATAATTAAAAACTGAATATTTGATGTTGCTCATGGTAGGATCTTTATCTATTTTTATTTATGGTTATCATGTCTCTCTGCCCAATCTCTATCTTTTGTCAAGATAACATCCGTGTCATCAGGCCCGCATATATCAAACAGGAGGGGGTGGGGGGTTGTGAAATTCAACGAATTAGGGGACTAGAAAATGGTAATGACTGAGAAACAAAATAACAGCTATTTACTTCCTCTTCTTTAAGGATTTTCCCATGAAATTTTTAAATATTGGACACATGTGAACAACTTATTTATGTAGAAAATTTCACCTCCTCCTTTCCTTTCCGAAATCAAGTCCTATTTACAGCCCTGCCTGTCATCATATTTTGATTTAGTATCCCACTTGAAGTCACATGATCTGAGCTGTACTACAATAATGAGATTATTTGATGTAGCCATCGCCACACACTCAAGTCTTGTTTATACAGACCTTGTGTTGGAGATTAGTTCTTGGAGAAAACTAGTTCTGATAGCAGAAATGGGAAAAGAGGTCAAGGTAATGACATATAAAATATATAGTTGATAATATAATAGGCTAGTAAAGCTTCATACCAATGGTTCTCAATCGAATTAATTTCAACTACAGTTAACCGCCTATAGACGACGAACACAGACACAATGGTTAGATGTGGTGGCAGAAGATTACTTTATTTTTGTTTGAGCGGAACATTGAATTGTTTTAGAAAATTTATTTTTTTTAAAAGTCGATCTCTTTTATATCTCTGGTGAGCTGCTGAAACAATGATATAGATTTATCCATAGTTCCGGTAAAATAATTAATCATCCGATCTATCTATCTATCTATACGATGTGTCCCTTGTTTGCCTTGCGGCGTCAGGGGTGGAAGAGTTCTCTGGAGATGGCCTTCTTGTGCGCTGTTTGTAAGCTTGTTCCTGTGGCTTCTTTGATTTCTGTGATCCATCTTTTACATGGTCTGCCTCTGGCTTTATAACCGTTATGTCTATGTGTCATGGCCATTTGTGGCATTGATGTCATAGTGATATCTAAATATATAACGGTTTTGCAGGAGATCCCGTCGGAGATAAAAATTGTAACCATACTTTTCTCGGTAGGGCAGATTAAATATTGGGATAAAAACCCCAGTGTGATCTATGAAAATATTGGCAATCTAATGAAAATCGTTATAGGCCTGGAGAGTATCACGGAGAACAGACTGATAACCTCTTCTCTATACTATAACCATACAACGCAACGAACAGTACAGTAACAAAAATATAGCGTGAGGCTTTTGTTTAGTTTCTCTCTCTAGAAATTGTGAGCAACTTGATGTTACTTTATATGTGCAGTGGGATGTTTCTCCAGTGCTTTCTTTTATACCCAGAATTCGACCGTGCAATGTCTCTTGCTTGTTGAAGGTGCAACCTTTTATGTATAAGTATAAGGCATATTTCACACTTGGTTATTTACTGCCACTAAAAACGACATCATCAATATGGCAGCCACTGCTATTGGAATCATCACAACATCTGCCACCGCTGTCGCTATTAAGACTCTTGTTGTCACTACTATCTTCATTATTACCATTATTGCCAAAACTATCATCATAATACTCATCTCTGCAACAATCAGCATGATCATTATTACCATGATCATAATCGTAATCATAAACAATGTAACTTGACTACTTCTGATGCAATCATCATCATAATCATCAGCATTATCACCACTTATATTACTAAAATCATCAGAATGATCACAATTTCTATCATTACATCGCATGTATTACCGTCACCACATACGACCATCAGCAATCTGCCATCATTGCAATTACTACTATCACAATCATCATCAGCTTCATTATCTTCTTGTATTTCCTTGTTTCTTCTAATATACATATTTTATTACTGAATCATCTTCTTTCATAATTTCTTCTTTATTGGCATCGATCACCTCCCCAGTGTTCGTCAACTGCCATATATTATATACCTCTTCATCCTTTTTTTTCATTCTTCACCTACAATCATTCTCTCTCTACATCTTACTTCTTCTAATGCTTTCTTCTGCGTGTTGCTTTGTTACGATAGTACTTCTGGCACGCTCGTGTGTTGTTGGAAACATATATGTTGTTGTTCGTCCATCACATGATCAGGATGGCCATTTGTTGCATCTACTTTATGAAATTCAGTTAGAGTTATATCATTGCATATGAATTTACATATGGATAATAAGGCATATGGATAACAAGGCACATGGATAATAAGGCATATGGATAATAAGGCATATTGATAATAAGGCACATGGATAATAAGACATATAGATAATAAGGCATATGCTGAACTCGAAGGTCTTTAGACAAGTTGGTAATGGTATGGTCACTTTGGGTGTTGTCTTTTTAACAAAACATCGAATAGTAAACAAAGAATAGTAATGATGTAGCCGGGACATGCATGTCCTAAGAGATGACTAAAGATGATTAAGCATTGGCTTGCTTACCCATTCACATATACCATTAAAGTGACATTGCAAAATTTAAAATGTTGTGCTGAACTCTGAGTAAAAGGCTCAGATATCGCACTCTAAATCAAGATAAAACATTTTCCGCTCTCCTATCAATTTCCTACTTTCTCCATTTCCATCAATTTCCTACTTTCCACTCTCCCATAAATTAACTTTCGCTCGTCCATCAATTTCCTACTAACGACAGAAGTATAACACAAATAAAGGATATTTCTCACAGCCATTCGTGTCTAAGTGAAATCGATATCTCCATAAAGATATTCATATCTAAGTGAAATCGATATCTCCATAAAGACATTCATATCTAAGTGAAATCGATATCTCCATAAAGATATTCATATCTAAGTGAAATCGATATCTCCATAAAGACATACATGTTTAAGTAACTATATATCACGTCATTATGTAATAAATCTTCTCAACCATCTGTATCATAATATACACAAGTGTTAAAATGTATTTGCACTGTTAACGTCTTCAAAGTATTGCGTGTTTGTTGCTCATTTATTATTTTCGTTGACTGTATCTTGCACTGGAGATATCCCACCTTGATGATAAAGCGAACATGCTGTACGATGCTCATACTCGCAATTTGTGCATTGGCAGTATACCTGTATATTTACGAAAAGGAATTTCAAGCATTTTAACCATCCTTTCTATGTCGCCGTTTAAAATTCAAAAGATAAACGCATCTTTGAATAAGAAGCTCAAGAAAAGTAAAATAAACGCATTGCGGATGCAAGAAGATTTGAAGAATATAAAAAAGAAACATAGCTAGTTAGATGAGTTATGTGGAATGAAGATGTATCTAAATAAATTGGCTATCTACGAGTGTAACAGCGGAAACGGAAATCATTGAACGAGTTTTGCTGTAAAAACTGTGCATGCTCATCCTTAGAAGAAAATGTGTAGCTTGTAGCTGTAATCATAAAAAAAGAAGAAAATTAACGAGGCTAGCATAAACATATTT